>JAUAMA010000002.1:46847888-47229881 GCA_030819835.1 Acmispon strigosus
CTTCATTCTCTTAATCGGATGATGAATTTGCTTCATTGTCATCCATGTGTGCATTTTTTGATTTGGAATTCTTTTTCTCAAATCTCTTCTTTATGCCAAGCTTCTTTCTCTGATTTTTATGATATTCTTTTTTTTTTAGGATTTAGTTAAGCTTCTTCACAATGATTCTTATATCCTCATCATCATCCTCATCACTATCAGATTGAGAATCTTCCTCTTGTGAACTATCGTATCTTGTAGTTTTAGTTCTCAATGCAATAGGTCAAAGTTCTTGTCAACTACTTCCTGTTGTTCCATCTTTTTGAGTTCAAGTTCATGTTCTTGCAACTTGCCAAAAAGTGTAGCCAGTGTCATTTTTGAAAGACTCTTCTTTTCTGATATTACTGTTACCTTTGGTTGCCATTCTCTTGACAATGATCTTAAAACTTTTAAGTTTAGATCACTGTTGGAAAAATCTTTTCCAAGAGCAATTAGACGGTTGATCAAGAGAGTGAATCTTTTCTGTATATCTAGAACAGTTTCCCTTGGTAACATTCTGAACATCTCATATTCTTGTGATAAGGTATTTATTTTTTATCTTTTGACTTCATATGTTCCTTCATGGGTTACCATTAAAGTATCCCATACTTCTTTTGAAGTTCTGCACGTTGATACTCTATAGAATTCGTCCATGCCAAGAGCAGATGTAAGAATGTTCATGCCTTTTAGGTCATATTGAACTTTCTTCTTTTCTTCTTCACTCCATGTATTTTCTGGTTTCGGTTGTGTGCTATCACCCACTTCATTCATTGGTATAAACGGACCTTCTTCAATGGCTTTCCATATCTCCGCATCCAATGAACTTATGAAGATTTTCATCTTGATTTTCCAGAAGTCATAGTGGTCTCCATTGAAGTATGGTGGCCTGTTTATGTTGAATCCTTCACTAGTGCTAGGTCTAGAGGAGGATGTCATCTTCCCGGATCTTAGGAGCAAATTACCTAAACTTACGCTCTGATACCAATTGTAAGAATAGATAGCAACCTAAGAGGGGGGTGAATTAGGTTCTCCCAAAATTTTCCCTTAATCAAATTTCTATTACTTTCAATATATCAGAATCACAATTGTCGATTGTGAATGCAGCGGAATTAGAACTTGCTTGAAAGTAAAAGATAAGAGTTAGGAGAATTCACACACAGGTTTTATCCTGGTTCACCTTCAAACCACCGAAGGCTACGTTCAGTCCCTCAAGAAACCCTTGAGGATTTATCCACTATGACCTAAAGAACTCTTGCCAAACCTCAGAAGGCAAATCACCAACTGATGACACTGAACACTACGGCGGACTTTGAATCAAACCCGATTCAAAGGACCTTTTCCACAACCACCGAACACTACGGTGAATGAATCTAACCGATTCAAGATGAAGAAGAAGCTTTTTCTATGGTGATGCAATCCTTTAATCTAGTTGGATTGATCTTAGTTTGTATGCTCCATGCAATTAAAATGAAGGCTCATTTCTTCTGAGTTTCTCAAATGTTGAACAGCATGAGTGTTCTTATGAAAATGAGAGAGCAGAAACTTAGAATGATGACTTTAATGAATATGAAAGTTTTTATCCAAGTCATTGTGGTTTCTGAGCGTCTATGGAATTTATATAGGAACTAGAGGTCGTCCATGAACCATCACAAAGCTTCCCAAACGTTTTGAGACACATTGGTTCATGAAACAACGTATCTGTCGACCTCGTAATCAATTACAGTAACCTAGTAATCGATAACATCATGTCATTGCAGTTTGAATTCAAAATTCAAACTTGGTAATCGATTACTGCCTGCTGGTAATCGATTACTGCCTGCTGGTAATCGATTACTGACATCCTGTAATTGATTACTGACAGTCCAGAACTCAGTTCATGACAATTTTAGCCCTAATTGAGTGTTTCTACAAAGTTTTACTTGTGGAGACATATTACACTCAATTAGTTGATTATTTATGAGCCTTCAAATGCAATATAACCTTAATAAAGTATAGCACACTAAGTTAAAAAGACTTACTAATAGTTAGAACCTTAATGGTTGATCTTGATGTTTTGAGCCGGTTCTTGAAGTCTTACCTTTCTCTTCTGAAGTCTTTCTTCTTTTTGTGATGTGTTTGTCTTCATCAAAACCTCAGTCGAGCCCAAGGACGAGATCTTCTTCACACTCGTATTGTACATTCGGTAGGCCTTTTAATGAGGGAATATCCTAGAAATATTGCTTTTTAGACTTGACATCAAACTTCCCGAGATCTTTTGTGTTGAGTAGAAATCAAGGGCATCTAAAAGGATGGAAATAGGAAATTTCAGGTTGCCTTCCTTTCCATAGTTCATATGTAGTCTTCCTCGGAATTGGTCGCATGAGAATCATGTTCTGGATGTAACAGGCAGTGTGAATAGCTTCAGCCCAAAAAAAATTTGGCAAAGAAGTTCCACTCAACATTGTTCTAGCCATCTCTTGCAACGACATGTTCTTCCTCTCTGCTACGCCATTTCGGTGTGGTGTTTTGGGAGCTGAGAGTTTATGCGAGATGTCATTCTCCTCGTTGACAAATTCCCCTCCTCTATCGCTTCAGATAGATGTAATGTAGTAGCCCTTCTCATTCTAGACTCTTTTGGCTATGGCGAAGGTCTTGAAAGTTTCATCTTTGGAACTTAGGAAATGAACCCAAGTAAATCTCGTGTAGTCATCAAAAATGACAAGACAATACCCTTTTCCAGAACAACTAGCCATTCTAGTAGGTCTAAACTAGTCCATGTGTAACATCTCTAGAGGTCTGCTTGTACTCACAACGCTCTTTGAGGGAAAATATATTTTTAATTGTTTTCCTTGAAGACATGTTGAGCGTGTGACATCAGATTTGAAAGATAGTTTTGGCAGACCACATACTATGTCATGTTTGACCATCTTTGTAATGGTCTTTAAGGAAGCATGCCCTAGATTCCTGTGCCAAATCCACTTATCATCCTCTACTGGCACTAGACACGTTACATTTTGACTTGCAAGGTTTTCCAAGTTCGTCTTATATAGGTTCCCTTGTCTCTAAGCTTCAAAGATAACCTTGTCATCATCATGTGTGAATTTACACTACACTTTCTTGAAGGTAACAGTGAGCCCACTATCACATAATTGACTTACGCTAAGTAGGTTATGTTTTAATCCTTCAACCAAAAGAACCTTCCGTATTACAGGAAGAGGGGCCTTACCAACATCTCCTTCTTCGATGATGAAGCCTTTTTGGTTACCTCCAAAGGTAACTGTTCCACCATTCTCCTTAGCATGGATCTTTGGGTACATAGACTTTCTTCCCGTCATATGTCGCGATCATCCACTGTCAAGGTACAATTGTTCTCTTTTCCTTTGTCCTTTTAAACGCATCTATAACAGGAACAATCATAGTTTTAGGTACTCAAATTTTCTTGTTTCCTAATTTGTTAGTTTTAGCTTTGGGTGGAGCTTTCTTCCCATAAAAGGTTCTCCTTGGAGTTTGTCTCTCCTTATGCTTTACTACAAACGTCACAGGTTTAGATGATACAGCACTAGATGATACGAATTTAATCTCAGACGTAGCATGCTTAGATGATGATGCATGCGTCTTTTTAGGAGAGGTACTATTAGACGATGCAACAATATCATCATTACTATCAAAACCTAGACCACTCATGTCATACATGGTTCGGTTATTTCCACTGAGTCTAACTAGGTTTTCATGACCCAAGGTAAAAGACGAAAGATCATTGATTAAGACTTTAACTCTTTCCTTGAGGATTTTAACTTCCTCACGGGAGCCCTGTTCTTTCAAAGTTTTGTTTTCCTTGGTTAGAAAATTATTTTCTTCCATAGTAGCATCAAGTTCTTTTTGAAGCTTAGAAAAAAAAATTCTTTTAATCACTATATTTTGTAGATAACACATGTGAATAATCAAGAAATTCATTATACTCTTCTTGAGAGATTTCAGATGTTACCTCATCTCCTTCGTTGTCTGATGAGTCCACAGATGCCATATATGCGAAGAGTCTTCTCCCTCTTCAATTTTTGAGCATTCACTACTACAGATTTGCCTTTTTACCTCGGCCCTGTTACCCTGGTTCAGTCATGGACCGAGGTAAAATGGTGCCTGGAGCTCAGTTACCACGGTTCCGTGTTGAACCGAGGTAACTGATAGTGTCTAGTACCTTGGTTCCGTGTCAAACGCGGTAATTGAGATTGTTTTTATTATTATTTTTAATAATAAAGGATTTTCACCACGGTTTCAAGCTTAACCGGGGTAATAAAACATGTCTCTTACCCCGGTTGTCATGCCAACTGCGGTGAGAGGTATTACATTATTATTAAAATGTTGACATGTTAACCACAAAACCCTAGTTTCCAGATCGAAAAAAACCCATATGTGAACCCTTTCTCTGTTGCACCTCGTAACCGCCGTTGCTGGCCGCATCACCTCATCACCGGCCCTCCTTCTCTCCGCAAAGGCACCGCCGCTGCTGTGCATGCTCATCAGCGTCGAGCTCGTCTCCATCTTCGTGCCTCGTTGTTCCCGTCTTCTCCGGTTAGCCGCTCTTCTCTACCTCACTAGTGAGTCCTCTTGACATACTTCTAGTTCTAGGGTTTTGTTTTGAATATTGTTGTTGTTGTTCAGTACTAGCCACTAAGGTTTTATTTTCCCAGGGCACAAGAAGTGTGCCCCATTTTGGTCATAAATTCATGTCTTTCCACCCACTTCATTGTCTCCCGCATGCGCGGTTTCATTCGTCTAAACAGACACGCCGATTCTCCTTCCATATGCATCTCTTTACTCTTCACTTCAGAATAGTCATGGAGGTTGCTCTTCTTCATACTGTTTCACTTTCCTCATTTGCTTATAAATTCCAGAATGTTTTCCCAGTTCTCCATCCAATACTCCATCTTCCCTGCATCCTTTTTTTTTGTGTTCGTTATTCTTCAGTAAAAACAGAAATGGCAAACGGTTTCAAAATATATCTTCCTTATGCCGTAAATTTCTCTGAACAAGAGCATTATCAAGTTCTCAACACCAATTCTCGAAGTGACACACGATTCCGAGCATTGTGTGATGCCTCCAACGAGTCCATGTACCCCAATCTTGTCTTCGCCTTCTGGTCCTCCTTAACATTTTCTCATCACAGAGGCTTCGTTGCAACAGTGGTGGGTCATGAGTTCTCCCTAACCTGAGCGAAAATTGCTGAAATCCTCAATAGTAAGGACGAAGGACACACATACAATGAATTCTGGAAACTCGGCTGCGATGAGGAAGATATAGATGAAAGCATCTATATGATGGAAGATCCATCCGCATATGAGAACCGTCTCTACTCATCCCTCAACCCCCATTCCAGAGTTCTACATCAATTGGTCACTAAAGTGTTGTGCCTAAGACTTGATCGTTTGGAAGACATGCTTGACCACGACCAATATATAATGTACATGGTCCTGAATAATGAGCATTTTAATATTGTAGACATCGTCTACAATCACCTTGTTTCTGCTCTGGTTGAAAACTAGCAAGGCATCCCCTATGGTTTCTGATAGTACGAGAAACACACAAGAAATGGGGGGTTTGAATTATGTGTGTGATATTTGAAACTTCTTTATAAGTTCAAAGCTGTTATTAGTTTCAACTGAGTACAAGAGTGTGTGCACGAAGCGGAAAATTAACTTAAGAATGAAAATTAAAGCACACACACGATATTTATCCTGGTTCACCCCGATAATCGATAGGGCTATGTCCAGTCCTTGGCTTCACCAAGATTTTCCACTATTTCATCAAATAGTACAAGTATTCTACGGGACTTCTCCCAGTATTGAAGGACATCTCCTATCAAGTATTGTACAGGACTCCTCCTAGTATTCTAAGGACTTATCCTTTCAAGTATTCTTCAGGACTTCTCCTATCTAGTATTCTACAGGACTACTCCTGATTCCCTTTACAAATTCTCTTTAACAAGAGTGAGGTAGAAAGAAGAAGTGAAGATTAAAGAGAGGATATGAATTTGAGGTTCTCTGTTTGTTTTGGGTGTGTCTAGGATAAGAGTAACACTCTATGTGTTCTCCACATAGATGGACGACTTAACTCGAGTAAGAATGGCTTGAAGCTTTTGAGTTATAACACTGGAAGCTTAGTTCTTTGGGCAACTTGGTAGAGATATGCAATAGGTTGTGTTCAAGTCGCCAAGTTTTTCCGGAAGCTGATTTCTCTATTTATATCTTCGGTAGAAAGTCTTCATTGAGCTTTGACGAAGAAGAGTAAATAGATCTGCTAGTGCTCCTGCTTCCTTGTGAGTAACGTCTAATTCTGTGATTCTGAAACAGCATTAAATGTGTTCTGTCATGCATTAACTTCTTTTGTTGACATCATCTGACGCGTTACTGTATTCGGCCTTGAGCTTTTGTTTGGACATTATATCCCAGAGCATTCCAGCTAAGGATCGCTAAATGCTCTGAACAGAAGATTTGAATTTGAACATTGAAGAGATAAGATGTTCAGAATTTCACGCCGTTGATTCCGCAAAAGGTAGCTTGATTTGAGGAAAACCAAAGAAGTTGAGGAATCGAGGAATAAAGTATTAATTGTGTCTTCATTCCGCAATCAACAGTTCTTCATTTAATGTGCTGACAAGGTAGATAGTCCTTAAATCTAGAAGCAATTTGAATAGATGAATTCTTCTGAATTTTGTCAAAAAAATTCTTCAAAGTTTCTGCAGACTGATTCTTCATAATGTCAAGACAAACATGCGTTCTAGCTTTTATGTCTCTTGAGCACTTCAATCCTCTAGACAGACGTATTCTTCAACATGACATGACAGAAGCAATCTTTGCAGTGTTTCTAAATAGTTCGTCACATGATGAGTTGTCAACTGAATATACCATTACTTAGCCAACTGTATTATGTGGTTGGACGAACTCCTTAGGCCGAATGTTCTTAACTGTAAAACTGTTTTTGCTTCGTGAGTTGCTGGACGTTCTCTCTTGTTATTCTTTTCTTGAAGTTCTCCTTTTGAATGGGTTGTCACCCAATTGTTTTGCATAAGGACTATAGATTCTTCAAAACTAGTAATGTTCCTTCAGGCTTGTGATCGGACATACTCATCTTTGGCTAGAGAGTATTCCTGTTTGTCAAAGCATATTCAAATACCGGACTATTTCAACTTTGTCAAGTGTACTTTGGTGTTGATTGTGCATAGCTGCTCAAGTGCTTCCCAAAAGATGTCTATCACTTGTAGGGAAACTTTGTCTTCAGTGAGTCGCCGGACTGTCTCCGCTTGGTTGCTTTCTTTGTGAATTTTGACAGTTCCTCTGTTAAATTATGTTCAGTTGTTCTTTAGTGAGGGGCCGGACGATTTCTTCTTATTTTCTTGTCTTTCAAATTTCTACAGCTTGATAATGCCTTTAGCTTATGCAGTTCTTCATGGAGATAGATTTTCCTGGACATAAGAAAGTTCAATAAGTTAGGAATTCTATCCCTAAAGATATCAACCTTTAACGAAATTGTTAATTATCAAAACCTAATAAGTCATTCAATCGTTTGAATCTAACAATCTCCCCCTTTTTGATAATGACAATTTCTTTGGAGAAAAAAAAAGTCTTAGTATTTAGATTGACAAAAACATTTCTTAGAGCAAGTGGAATAGTTTTCAAATGCCATTTGTTTTTCTTTAAAAATATTTCATTTATCTAAAAACACCATGATCGTTCTTTTGAAAAGATTTGCAGACGGTATCATTCTTATGCTTATCAAACTAAGACATTTTCTTAATAGTTATTTGAAGATCTCCCCCTGAGGGTAATAACTTTTAAACTTTTGTCACTTTTCTCCCCCTGAGTTTGATATGGACTTTGTTTTAATAAGTTTTGACTTGCTATGCTTGGCATAATTTTATCCTACCCCTTTGTTCTATTCCTAGTTTACTCCCCCTAAACTAGTTCTATACATTTCATATTATCTTTTCCTACCTTCTTTTCTCTACATTTCTTCTCCCTATTTTCTGCAGTATCTTCTTTTCTTTTCCCTAACCTTTTCCTAACCCTGTTTCTCTACATTTCTTATCTTTTCCGAACCTTTTTCTCTACTTTCTTCTCCCCATTTGGCCTTATCAAAAGAAACAACAGAGACAGAAGTAGCGAAATAAAATGGAGATATTCATATGAAATATGCAATCATTTAAAACCATAGAGAACTAAATCAATTGTATATAAGAAAATTGACTGTAATTGTTCAAAGATAAATCAACGATAGAGTTTAGGGATTGGGAGGCTGCTTCAAGTGTGCGTAGAGTCTTGACGAATAAGCTAAGACGTGATGTCTTAACGAACTTCCTAGTTTTGATTCTTCATTTCGTGATGCAGTTCCCTAATTTCCTTAGCATGATTCACCTACATCTCATCAATTGTCTTTTTTCAATAGAATAAGCTGGGCGCGATCATCAAGTTTCTCTTCTAGAAGTGAATCGATGTTAACACCGTCTTACTCTTGAACTTTAGGATTTTCAGGATGTTCTTCGTGAGAGGTTTCCTTGGGCAAGGCAACTGATATTGGTTGAACATTTGAGATCACCTCACTCATGTCATCTTCAGGAATATCAATAATGATGGGTTCATGAAGAGGAGTATGAGTTGCCTCAGTGGAAGTGCCCTTGGATGTTGGGGTCGTGTCGAGCAGGTCTTTGGAGATTGTAACAGTTTGGGGCAACTGGATTTTTGGCATGTGAGGGGGTGAAGTATGTACGAAGGTAGGAAATGTTGGATATGGTTGAGGTTGGGGTGGTCTGGCTATCAATATAAGCGACCATGATCCAGATTGAATCACGTTTTTTACGCCGTGAATCCAATTGTATGGAATGGTGCCTACATGAACGTGTCTGAATACATACAGTTCCTAATTGTTGGAGAAGACATCATACCTTGACCGCCTGGCAATATGAACTTGATTCCATCTTGAGCAGGTGAGCCAAAAGGCGTGCCTTGATGCCGAAGGTGTGTCCCATCAATTCCACTAGCAAGCTAGGGAAGTATGCGGCATTTTCAGTTGAAAGCAGCCAGGGTTGCCTCCATGAAAAAGGCACGATACTTAGCCTGGGCTTTTTTGGCACATTTATCAGGAAGGTTCTGATTTCTTTCTTCTGAGATGTCTTCTGTGGGGATGGATGAGAGGTTTGGAGACATGGTCCGGTTCAGACACAAGCACAGAAGCTGCTGTGTCTTTTGGTTGACCATCCAAGATCTCATCAAGGGATGGATCTGGATCACATGCATGATTGGCTTCATTGACAGCATCTTCTTGATGTTCAGATCTCAACTTTTTCTTCGGATTGATTAGCTTGGATGCACGTGACTTTGTCCTTAATTTGACTATACCAACCTTCTTTGTAGTGGTCGGATGAACACTCTCTTCCTCAGCCGGACGAATGTAATGATCAGTTGCTGTGTTATTTGCAGTCGACACTATAAGATTTGAGGTGTTTGCTTTGGTGGGACTTTCCTGTTTAATGTCCAGTGGAAGAACTTCACTTGTGGTTTTCGTGGAAGGTGTTTCAGTAGGAAGAGGATTTTGAGGTTGTGATGGTGAAGGATGAAGAGGCTTTGGAGAGGATGGCATCACTGGACTCTTCTTGCTATTGGTATAGCGTCTTCATCATCATCTTCAACAGAAGATGTTGCTCGTTCAGTGGCCGTGGTGGTGGTTGTTGCTTGGTATCTTTTAACTAGACGTCTATGTTTTGGTTTTGGAGATGACGAAGACTCTGTTACAGTGACTTTACCAGAGTCAGAGATCTTGTGTTGCTTTGCAGGTGAGAGATCCATATCAGATGCATCCCTCTTTGCTCTTGTGATTCTGAATTTTGGAGGAGGTGGGCTTCCCTTCTTGGTCTGTGCTAGTTGGTCGTTGCTGCGAAGCTTCTTTTCCCAGCTAGTTAGCAAATTCTCAGGGACTTTAGAGGTATCGATTTTCACCCTCATCTTCTTGACATCCCCAAACTTGATGGGGGTAGGGAAGATGTAATCAGTTGCGATGAACTCATTCTCTTCTTTTTCTTTGTTGATGTGCCTCTTCTTTCCCATCATGGCAGTAATAAGTGCACCATAAGGGAGGTTGGATGTTGAGCTCTCAAGAGTTTTTGCCATATGATGGAAGGTCAAGTATGGAAGGTTGATCTTCTGCATGTTCATCATCTGGTAAAGGGCCCAGTGAGATAGTTTGTTTACCAGGTCGCGAGCCCCTTCCTGTGGAATCACTATTTTTCTTAGCACGGCATGAGGAAACTTGCACTCCTCAACCAGGTTGTTGACAGTTGTACCGTGCGTTTTAGGATCTTCTTTCCATATGCAGTCGGGATCGATGGCAGACGTTTCTCATTTCTGTGAGTAGATGACTCCTTCATCTACCTTGACATCTAGGGTAATAGCGATGTCTGCAGGGCAAACATCTGTTAGGACTCTCATGCACCTACTCTTGATAAAGAGACGCCCTGTCTTCACAGCACAGTCATAGAATTCTTTTACTACGGGTTCAAGAATAGGAGTTTCAGAGAACTTCATAAGATTGCTCCAATCTTGGAACAGAACTAGACTCAGTCCAGCAACTTTGACGTAGTTGTAGAAGTTAAGATCAAGATATCTGGGAGAAACCAGATCTCTTTCTCCAAGCCCAGAGAACTTTTTCATTCCATTCTTTTCTTCTTGCTCTAGTCGATTTGCAGAAATGTTCTTCTTCCTTTGTGCTACCACAGCCTCTTGAGCAGGGGAGAGCTTTGGCTTAGTTGCGATTTGTTTCTTAGGGGCCATTTTTGAGTTCTGCAGAGAAAGTTTAGTGATTGTAAGAGCGCAAATAGAGAAGAGCAAAGGATTCAGAAGATAGCAAATGAGTTGTAAGTGTGATTCTTAGTTTTCTCAAGCTCTTTTGTTAAGTGTGTATGGAATGCAGATGGTTTTACTTGATTAACTTAGTGAAATGATTAGTGTTACAGTTGATGTGAGAGAGAGAGACTTGGCGCTGCACGCGCATTAAATGAAAATCTTTAAATGTGCAGTCATGGCAGTTGAATGATTTAATGCGTGTTGAGGAAGCTAGTATATGAAACGACACAATTGTTTACCAATGCCCCAAACGTGGGCGACGTGGATATCAGATCATGTCCTTTCAGTTATTCCCAGACATTCTCAGTTTAATGATGCAGTTATTGCAAGACGGAGTCTTTATCAAACGATGACCAGTTATTGATTGTTTTTCTCCATTCTCCTTCTTTGTTAGATCTTGTCTAGGGCAGACGTTGTTTACGTTGGTGTTCGTCAGGCTTCACACAGTTTGTAAAATTTGTAACATCCCGTGTTTTCAGAAAGTAATTGCCTTAAGCTATTACCCTAACTACTGACTATGAGAGATAGAAACCCTAGATCTATCTCAGTAACTATAAAATATATTTATATAATACTAGTGTGTGTGTATGAATGAGTTGATTGTTAATTATAGCAGTAGATAAGATTATTAGCAAGGTATAGACATGACATTGGCAATAGGAACCCCAAATACTCTGATTAGCTCATTTGACAATAGTCGATATTGTCTCGGAGTGATTGTAACCAAGCTGAGCCAGTTAACTGAGAGTACTGAATACTCATGATTTTGGACTCTGAGATAGGGAAATAATTCAGGTGAAACATTATTGATAGTAATGAAACCACACAAGAAAGGGGGGTTTGAATTGTGTGTGTGATTTTTAACTTCTTTTTCGAAAAGCAACAGTTATAAGCTCGAAAACGTTTGTTAAAGAGTGCAGCGGAAATTATCCTAAGACTGAATAATAAAGCACACAAGATGTTTATCCTGGCTCACCCCCTTAATCGACAAGGCTACGTCCAGTCCTTGGCTTAACCAAGATTTTCACTATTTTATCAAAATAGTACAAGTGTTCTCAGGGACTTCTCGCAGTATTTTGAGGACTACTCTACTCCTTTACAAGTATTCTAACAGGACTTCTCCTTTACGAGTGTTGGGTAGACAATATGAAGAACGAATTACAGAGAGAATAAGCAGGTTGGTTCTCTAAAGGGCTTTGTGTGAAAGAGGATAAGAGTAGCACTCTGTGAAGAACTTCACACTAGTTGGCGACTGGACTCAGATAATAAATAAGTTGAGATTGCTGAGTGTTTGGCTTAGAGAGATTGGATCGCAGATGATAAACATAGAAAGTTTGAATGCTTTGATCGTGTAAAAGTCGCCAAGTTGAATCTGATGCCAAGTCCTCTATTTATATCTTCAGTAGGATGATCAATGAGACCTTTTCTGAAGATCCAAAGATAGTTCCGTTTGAATTTCTCCTCTATTGTGAGTAGCG
This sequence comes from Acmispon strigosus, assembly GCA_030819835.1. NCBI lineage: Eukaryota > Viridiplantae > Streptophyta > Magnoliopsida > Fabales > Fabaceae > Acmispon > Acmispon strigosus. The sequence goes on from JAUAMA010000002.1 coordinate 46,860,253, forward strand.
GATACTTCTGCATCTTCTGCTTTAATTAATGCAATCTGCCATGCATTTAATGCTTCTTTAATGGCGGAGGTTGATATCGTCTGGCTCTTCAATGCATTTTTCCTTGAGCTATAACTTCTGTAATTAATGCTCATGCATTCCAACTAAGGGGGCCATTAATGTTCTGATCAGAAGGTCTGGATTTGAACGTTGAGGAGATACGATGATCAGAAAGGCTCGCCGCTGATTCCGCAAAAGTAGCTTGAATTAAGGAATGTCAGAAGATTTGAATTTGCAAGGAATAAAGAACTTAATTCTGTCATTTTCGCCATTAATGCTCTGAAGAGACAAGTGGTGCTTGAAAGCTCATCCTGGGTTGAACAAACGATCACCTCCTGATTTTTCTTTTGCACGATTCTTCAAGTGTTGTTTAGTCAACCAAACATTCTGTCCGAGATTTAGATGCACTTTCCTTCAGATGAACCCAATGACTGAGTGACCAGACGTTTACCATAGCCGGACGGACTCTCTGAGGCAAACGTTGTTAGCTGGCGAACTGATTCTCAAGGGCTGTAGCCGGACGGATTCTTCTACTATCCTTTACTTGAACATCTGCTTTTGATAATGCTTTGTAGAGGTCCATGCAGTGCTTTTCCAAGTAAATAAATGTTCCTGAGCATGAAAAATATTGAGAAGTTAGGAATTCTATCTTTGACGAGATCAATACTTAGCGAAATTGTTATTCATCAAAATATAGTAATTCATTAAATTATTTGATTCTAACAATTATTGCATAGGGTTTACTTGGGAATAATGTCGTTTTCGTATTGTAGTGACGACATGACGGTATGTGCGACCAATACGATGCAACGAGTCACTATGTTTGATGTACATGTCACTATGCACATCACTTCAAATTAATTTTCAGACACCATTAGGCACTACAATAGCCCTAATTTCGTGCATCATCACCAGAATGCATGGAAAGAAACCCTAAGCACCTTTCATGAAAAGCTATTGGTGGTGTAACTTCATTAACATGGAAAGCTTGATTCATTAACTTAAAACCTATTCAGCTTATAAATACAGCTTTCTAGACACCAAGGCAACTCAAGGAAATGGTCTAAGTAGGTTCAGAGGGTTCGCACAAGGAGGAAGGCTCTGGTTTTCTCACAAAACCGAGGAGCTTGGCTCAAAATCTTCTTCTTCGATTCTCTAATTCTAGAGTGTTTTAGGACTCTAAACCTTTTCCATTAGTTTTCTGGGAGTGTTAGGATGAATTCTGGGTAAGATTCTTGAGGTTTTTTCTCGAAGAAACGAAGAAAATAAAGCTTTGTAAATTTTTCCCCGTTTCCGGCGAAGTTTTCCAGATTCCGGTGGTCGGAAAATTTTTCCTTTCGTGTTTGCCGGTGTAATTAGGAGGAGTTAGGGAAAACAACCACCACCACTGAACTTCTGGAAGCTTGAGAAAGTAGGATCACCGTTCAGACTAGCTCCGGCGACGACGACCGCCGTGGCCGCCGCCGTGCTTCATCTTCTCCGGTGAGCTTCTCAAGAACATATTTCCAGAACTGCATTTTTGAGGTAATTGGACCTCCAGAACTCATTTTTCACCTTATTTCTTCAATTTAGGACCCTTAGGAACATGTTTTAAGCCCTGGATACTAGAATTTCGAAACCATGAAGCCCATAAACACATGCAACTCGTGTTCACTATTCTGGCCTGTTTAATGAACCAATGGATTGGAAATAATTCGTGTGAGTTTCTGGAACATCAAGGAGTAATCTAGGAAACCCAGAATGAATGAAAGAATAAGGAATAGCAAAAATTGAATTTTCAAGTTTATAAGCTAGGATACTAGAACATGGAAGATGGTGAGATGGACGTATGAACATGTGTAGCTTGTGATAAAAAGACTCTGCATGCTAGCGATAGTAGATTTAGGAAGGAAAAACAGAAGAGGAATAGAGAGAGTGATGGAAGTGAGGAATTCCACATAAAATCATAGAAAACTTAGTCTAATTGTAACTAAGAACATGAGCCTATGCGATTTTCTTGTACTAACACTAGGACTTAGAATTCAGAAGGAAGTGAAATAAAGAAGAAAATATAGTTTAGAAATAAAATAGGATTTATGTGTGGAATAAAGAAATTATAGGGACTTAATTGTAAATAAAATAAATATAAGGGACTAAAATGTAAATATGGACATAGTTCTAACTCTGACCTATTACATAATCTGTAATATATGGTATCATGTGCAGAATATCAAGGATTCTATACAGACTCAGAACCTCAAGCTGGAAACCGAGGTAAGGGGAGTTAGACTATGCCATGTCATGTTAGGTTTCATATAAGCAGTCTATTAGAAAGATTGAATACATATTATTGTTATGTGTGATTGATTGTTTGATGTGCTATGAAATTTCTGAATGAATATTGGTTGTTCTATGCTGAACTTGATTGTGAAGTTGTCACATTGAACATTAGATGGAGAACGTACACTATGGGATATAGTGGTACTAGGAATTGTCGTCATAAGGCTTATTCAATATTGCTATAAGAAATATCTTTATAGCATTTGTGGTAGTAGAGCAGAGGGAAAAATCTTGAGGTAATTGTTGGTCTGTCACTTGTTTATGAAATTCAGCCTACCCTATAATTGATTAGGATTCACCAGTAGGATAGATAGTTAAAAGACATAACTAAATGAATTAGGGAGTTGAAACGGTTTGAAACCTTAAGTGCGAGCTGGTTACCGAGAGAATGTGGTTCCTGTGTGTAAAGCTCTACTCACCAAATTATATGTGTTACTCAATTCTTATGAACTCATTTTATGAGATTCAAATACAGATGCAACGGAGTTCATCTTAGTTATGACTCTGGATATTCAGGGAGTATAAGGGGTGAATTTTATTTAAATGTTATGAGCTTATTTCTAATACAAAAACAACAGAGTTATGACTCTGGATACTCAGAAGAAATAGGGGGGTGATTGTTAAATAACGATACCTGGAGAGACAAGGAGTAGGAAAGCACTGTCACTACCACTGTAGGGATTGTGGATTATACTGAGATACTGAGGGTGGCTATGTTCAGAGATGAATAAGCCCGGGGTATATCACGATTTCCTACCTCTCATGTCTGGACGAGCAGGGTCCCTGTGGCCTGTACCAGCCATGATGTTTAAGGATAAGCATTGTCGGGTATATCTGACGGAGAAGCCCTAAGGTAATCCAAGTTCGGTAAAGAGTGGAACGAGGGTAAATTCCGTGTCCATAATTCCCGAATGGTTTTCTGAAGAGTCTAGAAGCTAAATGCTTCGGGCCTTATATACTACTAGCATTCATGATATTAAATTAAGAAAAAAAGTTCAGATCAGGGACTTTCTTCTCAGGGGTATAGCCTCTGGGGAAAATGGGAAGTGAAGTCTAACTGAAATATGGAGATATAAGGGAAGCTTGATAACCCACATGTTTGCAAATTGATTGTGTGCTTGGTGTGATCATGTGTGATGATGATATGTTATCTTGATTTGTAATAGATCACTTATATGTTGTGTAGCATGTATATGGTTATGTTTGACTCACCCTTGCACTTTATTTTTTATATAGATACTGACAGGTACACCAATGAGCAGACCACCAGACGTCTCCATCCATGTTGAATTCCCTGCAGCCTCAGGATGGTATCATGACCCATCCACTGGATACTGTCTATATAACGGTGTGTCAATTTTCTGGTTTAGAAGTTACCTTAATGAAGAAGTCGGTTACCCTGTTACCTTACCTATGGCCTTTTCTTTCTACTTACCCGTGAGAGCACGCCATGTTAACCTAAGAGACTCACCTGGACCACAGCCTAACTCACCACATGAGCCTCAACCGGTACCTGCAATTCCTATTAGAGAGTTTCCACCCGAGGGTAATAACCCCAGTCATCAACAACCTTCTGAGTCAGTCACCTCACCACCTCTTAGAAGACCTGGACCCCGTATGAGAGTCACCGCTAGGAAGAGTGTGATAGCTCAAACCAGGAGGATGACCTCTAGGGAATATAGGAACCTATTTCACCGTGGTGAAACCTCTCGTGCAGCAGAGGTGAGAGTGCCGGTAATATAAAAGATATCGAACCCAAGGGATAGGTGTCCTATTATTAATTTATTTAGAGCTTTGTGCTGGAATTAAAATATTGATTTTGATGTTGGTTTGTTTGAGAACAAGAACTTGAAATAAGCATAAATAAATAGAGAAAAAGATGATGATAAAGGAGATTAAGCACTTGGGTTGAATTACATAACTTATAAAATATGCTAGCAAACTTCTACCTTATTTCTGAATTTTAAAACAAAAATTCATGATGCTTTAGCCTATGGTTTCTACAAGTTACTTCCTTACACATTGAAGACCTTTCTTTCTAATTACTAAACTCAATTCCTTGCAATTTAGTTAATTAAAGAAGAAGATGAAGATGGAGTTCAGGCCAACATAAAGCAAAGTCTATCCTAATTCCTTAGTGATATGTCATATTGCTTCTTTTAAATCCTATTTCCCTTACTACTTACTAATTTCCATTGACATAATAAGTAAGAAAAAAATCTTGTGTACATCAAGATGAAATGAAGAACAAAGAAATAAAACATGAACTTGTAGTATTATTCAGAAACAAAGATGAAGAAAACTAAGACATAAATTATAAGCTAAAACAACCCAAATACTTAAAAAGAAATTAGCCAAGCATGGCTAATAGAAACATTGAATTACCCTGGACTAGGAGCTCAAGAATGGCTTCCCACAATTCTCAGGAACAATGCTCTTAAGGGATAAAGAAAAATACTTGTTGTATTCTGAAATAAGGGATATTTTACAAGTGAAGTAAAAGGCCCTATTTATAGCAAAATTGGCAGTGTCCCAACGCTCAAGCGTTGGCTTGCCAACGCCTAGGCGTTGGGCACAATTTAATTCCCACGTTCAGCAGAGTCCCAACACTCCAGCGTTGGCTTCCCAACGCTCAGGCATTGGGTGCCTCTGCAACTTCACAGCCTTGCTGTTTTGTTCTTCTTCATGGTAGTGGGTCTTCAATGCCTTCAATGGCATCCACTATGCCTCCTCTTAACTTCTGAAACAGCCTCCCCACTACCATTAAGCCTACAATCGTCATTTTTCACATGTGCAAATTTGGAAGTGATGCTTCATATTCATGTTTTTCACTTTTGGTCCTCTCTTTGTTAGCACTTCACTTCTGGCCCTTTATTCTCCTGAAAATCCAATTTCAGCCCCCAATTCTTGAGCTTTTGTACTTTGGCCCTCATTTCGTGAAACTTTACCATTTGGTCCCTAGACAAATATGACTAATTCTACCAGCTTTTCTAAAATATAAAAATACCTATAAAAAAATTCCTAAAAATATAAAATATAATTTAAAAAACAAATAAAAGCTAATCTATATGCAAAATGCAAAATAAATAGAAAATCTAAGTAAAAAGAATAAAAAACCTATATGAGACTCAAAAATAACAAAATAAAAAGACTAAAAAGACCCTAAAATTATCATACAAAATCCAGTCATCAAAGGCGATGTATCAAAAGTAGGTGGGAGCACAAGTAGGAGCACCCATATCCAGTAGAAGATGTTATGATTCAACTGCTGAGATCTATTACCTGCCTTTATTTTATTTTATTTTCATTGAGTTTTTCTTTTGTTGTGCACAGTTGGCATTGAGTTGTTCTTCTTCTGCCTAACTGTTTTGGCATTGAATTGTAACGAGATATTAGGATAGAATTTCCTACTGCTGCTGTGTTTTGGCATTGAATTGTAACGAGATATTAGGATAGTTTCCTACTACTGAACTGTGTTTTGGCATTGAATTGTAATGACATATAGTTTATTTGGTAATTTGGTATTTATAGTTGTCTGTATACTATGTTTTAGTTAATTTGGTATTATATATTTTGACATTGACTGTATTTTATTTGCACGTGCAATTAATTAAGGTGAGAGTGAACATAAGAAAAACCAAAAAAAAAAAATTAGACATATTACCACGGTTCAACACTGAACCGAGGTAATAGGAAGACATGTTACCACGGTTGGTAAAGGAACTGTGGTAATAGAGCTGCTATGTTACCACCTTGCACCTTCAACTGGGGTAACAGAGTTGCGATGTTACCACGGTTCCGCCTTGAACCGGGGTAATTTATCTATTACTTCGACGTCTGTTACCGCGATTTAATCGTTGTAACATGCTGCCTGGAACCGTGGTAACATGGAAAATCTGTAGTAGTGATTCTTCAGACTCTTCTTCTTGGCCTGTTAGAGGCTCATTTTTCCTATTGATGTTCTCCTAGACTGGTCTCTTTGAAAGTCGAGGACATTCGGCTTTAATATGACCAGGCTTTTTTCACTCAAAACAGACTATAGAGCTTTTGCCGGAGTTCTTCTCTCCATCTCTTCTGGAGCTGGATGAAATATTTCATTTTCCAAAGCCTTTTTCTTGGTCTCTTCTAGCTCATTCTTGGCTTGCTTTCTATTGAGCCACATCTTCTTGAACCTTATGTGGAAGAGGCTTCCTCATCGTCTGTATGATCAATACTCTTCTGTTTCTTCCGATGACTCCTAAGATTTTAGGGCTTTAGAAGATCTGGATTTAAAGGATACGGATTTGCTCCTTTTAGCCTCAGCATCTTCAACAAGCTCAATCTCATGAACTTTCAAAGCTCCCAGAAGATCTTCCATTCTCAAGGTGGTGAGATCCTTCACTTATAGAGTAGCGGTCACCATTAGTCTCCATTTTGGTGAGAGACACCTTAGGATCTTGGTTATCTGATCCATATTATTGTATGATCTCCCAAGATTCCTTAATCCATTTAGAATGATTTGAAATCTGTAGAACATGTCATCGATGGATTCGTTTAGGGTTCATATTGTGCGACCAGCATACTTATTCTAGTCTGCTGTAAGCTTGAGGTTCCTTCATGGGCCATGGCTAGCGTGTCCCATATTTCCTTGGCAGTATCTAAACTGTCAATCTTGTCATGTTCATCTTGTCAATATCTTCTTCATCGCAGGCTCTTTTCCTGAATTCAGAGTACCTCACTCCTTCATCCTCACTATTGAGGAGTTCAGCAAGTTTCTCTCTGGCTAAGGAACAGTCGTGATTCAGCACTGTTCCAAAGAAGCCTCTATTGTGAACAAAGGACAAGGAGGACCAGATGACCAAGATGAGTTCTAGGTATGATGGCTCATCAGAGGAATCACACAATGCTGACATATGTGTGTGACGCAGAGCATTTGTGCCAGGAACTTGATAGCGATGTAGTTCTGGGAAATTGATGGTAAAAGGAAGACAGATAGTCACACCGTTGTTTTCCATTTCTGTTTTTAAGGAAGAAGGATCACAGAAGCAGAGGATACAGGGAAGATGATGGAGTGAAGGATGGAGAACAGGTGAGAGATACTTCTGGAATTTATAAGCAAACGAGGGTAGCAGTTAGAATTTTTAATTGGGAAACGGCGGATGCTGAAGCATTTAAGAAGACAAAACATAGCTGACAAGACTAGACAATGGAGGAGACGCGCCTTGTGCACCGTCCAACGGCGTGACTGTCAGGGCTGGCAGGACCAGACGATGGAGGAAACCCTAGTACTGAACAACAACAAGAACAAAAAAAACTCTAGTAGTGAACAACAATAAAAATCTTCAAAACAAAACCCTAGAAGTAGAAGCAATTCTAGAGTACTCACGAGTGAGGTAGAGAAGAGCGACCATAGTGTGATTGGCGGAGACGAGCTTCGCATCGACAAGCTTGCAAAGCAGCAGCAGTGCCATTGCAGAGAGAAGGAGTGTCGGTGATGAGGTGAAGCGGCAAGGAGCGGCGGTCATGAGGTGCAGCGGCAAGGAGGAGCGACGGAGACGAGGTTCAAGAGTGATGGAGTCGCAACAGAGAAAGGGGAAGACAAATGAGTTTTCAATCTCCAAACAAGGGTTTCCTAGCTAACAAATCACAATTTTTTTAATAATGTAATTTCTATTACCACGATTCTCATAATAACCGTGGTAATAGCCGACATATTACCACAGTTCCTCTGACAACCGTGGTAATAGGCCGTGTTAATTAAAAAAATAATAAAACTTATTACCACGGTTCACCTAGTAGCCGTGATAATAAGCAGTGTTAATAAAAAAATAATAAAAGCTATCTCAGTTACCACGGTTACCATATGACCGTGGTAATAAAGCACCTCAGCTACCACGGTTCAATGCGGAATTGTGGTAACAGAGCTACGGGCAGCTTTTTAACATAGTTCCACACAGAACCATGGTAACAAGGGCGTGGTAAAAAGACAATTATGTAGTAGTGAAGCCACTTTGCGAAAAAGCTCGTCTTTCCAAAATCATTTTTAAAGAAAAAAACTTCTTAAAAAACAAGTTATACCGTTGGAAAGCTAAAGAGAAAATCTACAACTTTCGATGAGTTTTGAAATTTGAGAATCGCCCGATCGAAAATACGAAGCCATTCTACGAGTAGATCTTGACAAGGCCTTTGTTTTATTCCAAATAATCAAGATGAGGAGAAGAAGAAAAAATGTGAGATTGGAGCGTGAAGGTGCTGCTGTGGAGGAAGATGAAGGTGATGAGCTCTCTTTCTCTTCCTAATCTCCACTCAACCATATCACTTAAGCTAAAACACTTAATGATGAAAAAAAAATGAAACATGCACATTATACATGTACGGCCATGGGTTTAAGTGTCTAAAGGGGGAAAAAATAAAAATTCTCCAAGCAAGGGACCAAGGAGAGATCAAGTGAAAGATTAATATATAATAACTAGTCTAATCCCTTACAAAATTAGTCTAATTATTCTTATAACAACACTATTTATGTCATAATTACTTTTTCACTAATCGAGGTGGCACGTTTCTCTCAAGACGCCGTTTTGTGACTAACGTTGGTCATTTGCTTATCTCAACTTAGACGCTCGCCAAACTCAGCCGTCGGTCGCTAAAATATCTCAGAGTATTATTCCTGAGATTCCAGTCGTTTTCGATCCAAAAACACTATTCATAAAAAAACAATTATGATTCCTAAACGGGTTCCTCAGGGTATTCTAAGACTTTCCATATTGTCAGGAAATTTTAGAAATGCCTAAAACTGCCCCGTTTCCGGACGACAAGGCCTAAATCGGCCTTTTATCGCGTGCGGGGAACATTTACGTGCCCCATAACCAAACTCCATCGACCTTACAGACGATCTTCATGAATTTACGCACCGATTGTCATACAGCTAAGGATTTAGCCTTATTCATCCTCGAATGTCGGTCGGGGTTCAATCGGCGTCCCTATGGTAAACTATTATCCTCAAAACTCCTCATAAGTAAAGCAACTGGTCATAGCATTAACTAGGGCTTTGATACGGTCATAACATACGTCAGGATAATTAAATAATTACATAATTATTTATAATATCCAAGGTCTTACTGTCTGACATTTCTAGTTAATGAAACTTGAATTTCTATTCAAAAACAGCAATAAAAAGGAAAAATAGGTTAGTTTAGGGTAAAATAAATAACAAAGAAAGCTTAATAAAATTTCACAATTAATATTAGGTGCCGTCTTAAACGGGCATTGTATGGTGCAAACATCTACCCCACCCTTTTGTTCTCCTTTTTAGGGTTTTTTCTAGTATTTTTCCTTTAAAATAAAATGTTAGTGGCGACTATGTAGTTAAATAATAATTAAATTAGTTAGCTCCGTCCCGTCGTGACCTCAGTTGCGACAGTAGAATATTGTTGGCTAAATTTACTGCATAACTTAGCATAAAAAAAGAGTAAAAATGGTATTTAGTGGCTGAATGCATCTGTATTTCTCTTGCTACTCTCTACATCTCATACATATGAATTTATAGGATGTTAAGTTACTGTTATAATTATCAAAGAGAACATTAGTTACTTAATGTCCACTTAACCACTTCACTTAGCACCAAGCGTTTCCACTAATATTAACACATATAGCTCTCTACTATTAACAATTATACACCACTAAATATTAGTTCAACACATTTCTAAACATTCATTTCTCTTTTTTTTATCACTCGGGATGTGGGTGCAGATGGATTGTCAACGATGTATTTTCCACTTTTGTATATGATTGAGTAATGTGAAATGAAAATAAGAGAAAAATAAATTTTAAAATTAAATGAAAATAAAATAAATGAAAATATTGGTGTACATCTTTTTTATGGCAAACATCGAACACTTGCGGTTTGTGAGACCCTCAAAAGTAGGGTCTTTTTACTTTGCTAGTGTAGATTTTAAATAAAATTTCAAAAGTAGCGCAATTTTTTTTTAAATTACTAAAATAGTATAAATCACGCGATACCTATCTTTTTTATTCTTAACTTTTATGAAATCGTCATTTCAAGTGGCGACATTTTTTTTATCTAGCGACGGAAAGAGAAGGGAGAAGTTTTCCGTCACAAAGAAAATTCCACCGCTAATTACTTTGTGACGGATGATGAGTGGATTTTCTATGATATTTTTAGGGTGTTTTTAGTCTTTTTATTTTATTATTTTTGAGTCTCATATAGGATTTTAATTCTTTTTATGTAGATTTTTATATTTATTTTTCATTTTGCATATAGATTAGCTTTTATTTGTTTTTCTAACTTTATTTTATATTTTTAGGAATTTTTATAGTTATTTTTATATTTTTAGGAAAGCTGGTATAGTTATCATTTTTGTCCAGGGACCGAATTGTAAAGTTTCAGGAAAATAAGGATCAAAGTGTAAAGGTTCAAGAGCGGAGGATGAAAAGTGAAGTTTGAAGGAGTCAAAGGGCCAGAATTGAAGTTCTAACAAAGAGAGGACTTAAAGTGAAATTCAAGAATATGAAGCAACACTGTTTGATCTGAGCACATGTAAAATAAGGTTGGAAAGAGTAATGGTGGTGGAGAGGAGTTTCAGAACTTAATAGAGGCTTAATTGAGCCTAATTAAGCCAATCAATTCCACCATTGAAGAAGAAAAGGAATCCAAGAGAAGCTGCCAGTGTTCGTGCCAGCGCTCAAGCGTTGGAAGTCCCAACGCTCCAGCGCTAGACCTCTGACTAAGAGCTGAGTCAGAGGTTGCACCCATCGCCCAAGTGTTGGAAGCCAGGGCCTATGTCCGAACGTGGGATTTTAATGCATCCCAACACCCAAGCGTTGGGAATGCCAGCGCTCAAGCGCTGGAGGTCAGATTTTTGCTATAAATAGGGAGGCAATTTGCACTTGTAAGACACACCTATTCAGAATACAACAAGTATTCTTCTTTCCTCCTTAAAGATTATTGTTCCTAGGAATTGTGGGAAGCCAAACTTGAGCTCCTATCCAGGGTAATTCGAAGCTTCTTTTAGCCATGCTTGGCTAATTCTTTTTAAGTTTCTTGGGTTATTTTAGTTTATATTTATGTTTTAGTTTGTTTCTACCTTTCTGAATAATATTTCCAGTTTATGTTTTATTTCCTTGTTCTTAATTTTATCTTGATGATCACAAGTGTTCTTGCTTTCTACTTATATCATAAGGCCATTTGGTAAGTAGTAAGGGAAATAGGATCTAAAAAAGGCTATAAGTATATATCTCTAAAGGTCATTAGGATAGACGTAACTTTATGTTGGCCTGAATTCAATCTTCATCTTCTTTTCTGGTTAACTAAATTACAAGGACTTGGATTTAGTAATTAGGAAGAAAGTTCTACACTTTTAAGGACATTAACTTGTAGAAATACTAGGCTATAACATCATGAACTTGGACTTAAAATTCAGAAATTAAGTAGGAACTTGCTAGCATATTTTATAGACTATGTAATTCAACCCAAGAGCTTAAACTTCATCATCTCTATTTCTTTATATTTTATTGCTATATCTTGTTCTGTTTTAATCAAACCATCAACAATACACACCTTTATTTTTTTTGCTCAAAGTACTAAATAATTTAATAAGAAGGCACCTATCCCTTGGGTTCAATCTTTTTATTACACGATAATCAACCATGCACTTGCGGTTTGGCTATCAAGTTTTTGAAAAAACTTGATAGCCAAAAAAACTTGATAGCCAAACCGCAAGTGCACGGTTGATTATCGTGTAATAAAAAGATCGAACCCACAGGGATAGGTGTCCTATTATTAATTTATTTAGAACTTAAACAGAAAATATAAAGGTTGAAGATGGTATGTTGTAGAACAAGAACTAAACATAAAATAAATAAACAGAAAATAACGATGATGGAAATTAAGCTCTTGGGTTGAATTACTTAACTTTTAAAACATGCTAGCAAACCTCTACCTTATTTCTGAATTTTAAAACCAAGTTCATGATGTTATAGCCTAGTATTTCTACAAGTTAATTCCTTACAAATGTAGAACTTTCTTCCTAATTACTAAATTCAATTCCTTGCAACTTAGTTAACTAGAGAAGAAGATGAAGATGAAATTCAGGCCAACATAAAGCTACGTCTATCCTAATTCCTTAGTGATATATACTTATAGCCTTTTTTAAATCCTATTTCCCTTACTACTTACCAAATGGCCTTATGTCATAAGCAATAAGCAAGATATCTTATGTGCACCAAGATGAATGAAGAACAAGGAAATAAAACATGAATTTGCAATATTATTCAGAAGAGTAGAAGAAAGCTAAAACATAATTAAAAGCTAAAACAACCCAAGAAACTTAAAAGAATTAGCCAAACATGGCTAATAGAAACATCGAATTACCCTGAACTAGGAGCTCAAGTATGGCTTCCCACAATTCTCAGGAACAATGCTCTAAAGGGAGAAAAAAGAACACTTGTTGTGTTCTGAAGAGGTTTCCTTACTAATGAAAACAAAAGCCCTATTTATAGCCTCTGACACGTCCCAACGCATGAGCACTCAGATCCCCAACGCTCGAGCGTTGGGTCATTTATTCCAGGCGTTGCAAAACAGGGACCCAACACATGAGCGTTGGGCCTTCCAACGCTTGAGCGTTGGGTCATATTCTGGCAGCTCTCCTTGGATGCTTTTCCTTCTTCAATGGTGGAATTGAATGGCTTAATTAGCCTCCATTTTGTCCCCTTTCAATTCTGATACAGCAAAGTGACTTGATTTCTCTATTCATGCCTCATTTCCCATGTGCTAAATTAGCAATGGTGCTTCATCTTCCACTTCTTTGCTTTGAGCCCTTTATTTGCTGAGACTTCACTTTCATCCCTTCACCTTCTGAACTTCTCATTTCTGGCCCTTCCTTTCCTGAAATCACAGTTTGGTCCCTGGACAAAAGTGACTAATTCTACCAGCTTTCCTAAAATATAAAAAATAACTCTAAAAATTCCTAAAAATATAAAATAAAGTTTAAAAACCGAATAAAAGCTAATCTATATGCAAAATGCAAAATAAATAGAAAATCTAAATAAAAAGAAATAAAAACCTATATGAGACTCAAAAATTACAAAATAAAAAGACTAAAAAGACCCTAAAATTATCATACAAAATCCAGTCATCAACGGAAAAAAAAACCTCTCAAAGATCCTCACCAATTCATTTTATATTATTTGCTAGAATTTTGTGACAGATTAAACCTCCGTCACAAATTATATTCCGCTGCTAAATACTTTGCGACCGGAAACTTCACTCTCTACCTTCTACCTTTTATATTATTCACTATGGTTTTGTGAAGAATAATTTTTCGTCGTGAAAAAAATAAAAAATAAAATAATGTCGCGATTTCATACAAAAAAAAAACATTTGGTATCGCCACTGTTGTAACTACAGATAGCAACCTAAGAGGGGGTGAATTAGGTTTTTAAGATATTCGCCTTATTAACTCGAATTCCTATTCAAATACCTTTTACCTTAATCAAAGGACAAGTAACAAACGTAATACTTGATAAATTGCAGCGGATAATATAAAGTACAAAAAGTAAAAGGTAAGGGATAAGAAGATCACACAACGATGTGTCTTGGTTCACCTTCAACAACCGAAGGCTACGTCCAATCCCCTTTTTGATTCAGGGATTTTTCCACTATGTAAGCAATGTTCATACAAGACTTGCGCCGAAACTTCCCAAGAACACCCTCAAGAAAGCACACCACTTTCTTTCCCATTACACAACATTCATCAAACCCTACAGTGGACTCCGAATCAACCCGATTCAAAGGACCTTTTCCCAAACATGAAACACTATGCTGGATACAAGAATCAAACTGATTCAAGATGAAGAAGCTTTTATAGGCTGAACAATCCTTCAATCTAAATGGATTGTGAAACACTTATCAAGATTGTTTTCAGATCTATAACACTTAAAGGCTCAAGCTTTCTAAATATGTAAAAGTTTTACAGCATAAGTGTTCTATGAAAAGGGTGAACTCACTCAGAATTTGGGTTCAATGTAATTTGAAAATTCTTTTTCGAATCAGGCCTTCAAACAACTATATATAGGAACTAGTGACTCTTCATGAACCATTGTAAAGGCTTTCCAATGTTTAAAAACACATTGGTTTATGAAAAATCGTGTCTGCAGGTCCATGTAATCGATTACAGGAACATGGTAATCGATTATGTCAACTAACCGTTGTGAAAAAGTGCCAGAATACAGTGCGTAATCGATTACATGAAGTGTGTAATCGATTACATGCAGAGGGTAATCGATTACATCATTCTGGTAATCGATTACCAGCTTCCAAACAGGCTTGTAATCGAATCGATTACATACAACGTGTAATCAATTACCAACAGTTTGAAACTTAGTTACTTAGTTTGAAGCCTATTTAAGTGGTTTCTACCTTTTTTTAACTTTAAAAGCATGTTAGTCTTCATTACTTGATATTTAATGAGCTTTAAGTGAGATCAAACCATAAAAGTAATCTATCTAAGGTAAAGACTTAAAACTTAACGTTTTAAATCTTAACTAAAGACTCTGACATCTTGTGCTCTTATTCATTATGGTCTTCACATTTTTCTTCTTTTGTTAATGTGGTTGTCTTCATCAAAACCCAGCCAAGGTCAACGAGAAGTTCTTCTAATCGTGATTTATACCGTAATTAAAATAAAAGTTGTACTACTTTAGTTATTTTATTCAAAAACTACACTAGGAAAGTAAATATGTCCAAAAGTAATGTTTAGTGTTTACCACACAAAAATGATGTCTCACAGATGATAACTCTAAAACGAAAGGGAAAATGAGGTGCATGCATGTGAACGAATCAAAATATCAAAATATATCTATCTGTTTCTCCTTATTTAGAATTGAATTGAAGGGGATCCTAATCCGAAAATCAAAGAGAATGGAAGAAGCTCTGACAAGATAATAAAAGTTGATAAGATTGTTATATTTGAATACTTTTTCTTTTATTTGAAGTAACAATATTTTAATATATCTATCAACATGATTATTCTTTTAGTATGTTTTAATCTGTTCAGAATACAGTAATGATTTCTCATAATAAATGATTTTTTTTAGGTTCGATTTTATAACATCACATTCACATATATCTAATTTGTTTATCATTAGATCAACACGTTATTAGAAAAATGATTATCTTCATAAAGACACCACTTTTGTATTTCATTATTTTTATTTAAAAAACGTGAATTAAAATTGCCCAAGCTATTAAAAAGGTTGTGAAAGACAAATATTTCTCACAAACACGTTAGTTTATACAAACTTTAAGCTTTTAATTTATACAATTTATGTATTTTTAATATATTAGTTTAGCTCGTTCACCTACTAACTCATTAAATTGTCTCTAAAGAAAAACTCAAGTTATAAGAGCTGACTACATATGGGTTAGGGAGGGGAAGGTCCAATGATCAATCCTTAAGAAAAATTTAAATGTTTTTTATGTATAAAAAAAAATCTACTAACTCATTGGATTAATCAATAAGGGATTCCATATTAACATGGATGGAGCTCCAAATTTGGCATTACAATGTCAAAAACCGTAAAAGCAAACACAGTGACCAACTCCGTTTGGAGGTATCAATGATTGAGAGAGCACCATCACACACTTGATTATATCATCTAACCCCACATAATATTTTTGTGGAAAAAATTAAATACAAAGAGAAACTATGTCAAAATTATAAGAAAAAGAAAGTTTGTGAACGCATAAAAGCTGTGATCAAATAATTTAGGCGGAGCCCAATTTTCTTTTCATATAAGTAAATACGAACTTGCAGCCTGTTAAAAAAATGTCCACGGGGAACACGAGTTCATTTGACTTCCTTAAATAAATGGAGTCCTATCAAGACTTATGAATACTTTTTTTTATTAAAAAAAAATATAGATTTTTCTAGGGTAAAATAAATATAAAATTAAGGCATATATATGTTTAGTCCCAGGAAATATAACAAATCTTGTTTACAGCCTCTGATAACATATTTCATAGTTTTTAATTCTCAGAAATATATATTGTTATTTTTTAGTCTTTACTATTAACTTTTCTTACATGACATACCAAGGATTGCCCTGCAGTTGTCTGAGTTAATTTCAATGCCCCTTACTGTAACCATAAAACCCAAAAACTTGCCTTTGAGAATTCCGAAAGAACATTTCTTACGAAAGGCCTCCGCCAGATCTGCAAAATGGTCGCCCGCTTTGGCCGAGGTAACTATCATGTCATCCACATAAACTTGAATATTGTTGCCCACCTGATCCTCAAACACCTTATCCATTAGTTCTGGTAGGTCACCCCTACATTCTTCAAACCAAATGGCATCGTGCGATAGCATAGCAGTAGTTAACCTGGGGGGGTCATGAAAGTTGTTTTGTCTTCATGGGTGCACGCAGATTTGATTATATCCTGAATAGGCGTCCATCAAACTTAACATTTCATTCCCAAACGCCCCATCCACCAGCTTGTCAATGTTCGGCAAAGGGTAAGAATCTTTGGGACACGCTTTGTTGAGATCAGTGTAATCCATACACATCCGCCATTTCCCATTAGCCTTCTTCACCATGACCACATTTTTTAGCCAAGTTGGGTATTTTATCTCTCTAATAAAATTTCCTTCCAACAACTTGGCCGTCTCTACCCTAATAGCTTTATCCTTTTCGCTTCCCATCTTTCTTCTCACTTGGGCGACTGGTTTGGCGTCCTCTAGAAGCGCTAGTCTGTGACAAATAAACTTTGGATCGATACCGGGTACATCCTTTATCATCCATGCAAAAAGGTCCAGGTTCTCGCCTAGCAAGCGAGTTAAGCGCTATTCTTGGCTGGCGGGTAATTGTGTCCCCACCTTGAGCCTTCTACCACTCAAGTCCAACGTCTTCGTTTCCTCGACTGGCTTCGTGCGTTCATCTCTTCCCTCAATCTGAGGGTCCAAAGTGTAGCCTTGACTAACTTCGAAACACCTATGGCCCGTCTTGGCGTTTTCCTTCCCATATGTAGCAATACTCTCACTATAACATTCCCGCGCCCGGATTTGGTCGACCTTCAAAGTTCCCACCTTGTCTTTGGCGAGTGGATACTGAACAACCAAATGCTTGGTCGAGATGACAGCACAAACCATACAGAGTGTATCCCGCCCAATCACCACGTTGTATGAGGATTTGCAAGAAAGTACAGTATACCTCACTTTTAGAGCCTTTGCGAACCCATCTTGACCAAAGACAGTTCTCACCTTAACACAACCCCTTGGTACCACATTTTTCCCGGTGAAACCAACCAGGGTTCCCGTGTAGGGTGAGAGATCACTTTCTTTCAAGCCCATTTTCTCAAAGGCATCGCCATATATAATGTCCGCAGAGCTCCCCTGATCGAGGAGTATCCTTCGCACATCGTAATTATTCACCTGCAACTGAACAACAATAGGATTGCCCTTGTGAGGTATGACCCCTTTGAAATCACCCTTTGTAAAGATAATTGGCGGGTGATCAAAACCAAAAGCTTCCTCCTGAATGGAGTGGATTGCGGCGTGTGCCTCACGAATGTATCGTTTCCTCGCCGTACTTGATTCTCCCCTACCAGAGAAGCCCCCAAATATGCAGCTTACCAGTCCAGATGGGTCGCCAAGAGGGTTTGCATCATCCAATTCTTCAACATCAACTTCACGATACGTTTGGCGACCAGGATGGAGCTCTGGGTCTCACCTAACATATTGTCTAAGATGTCCTGCTTTAATCAACCTTTCAATCTCTTTCTGCAAGATCACACAGTCGTCCGTATAAAGTCCTAGAGTCTTATGGAAGTCACACCATTTTTTCGTATTGACATTTTGAGGCGGCCTTCTGGGGGAAGTGGGTGCATGATAAGATTGGTTTCCTTGTTGTCCGCCAAAAATTTTTATAAACCCGCTGTCAGAGGAATAGTAGCGCGAGCATGAGCCGACGAGTAATTATTTTCCCGCCGCTGAGGTGCCTCCCTTCGCCCGTAGCCTAGGGGCTCCTGATAGTTCCGTCGCCCTGGGGTTTGCGAATGAGGTACTTTGATATGGATCGACGTGACCCCTTCTTGAGGAGGATCCTCAATTCGCACAACAGTGGCACTAAACCTTGCCATGTACTGCTTGATCATCTCAGTTGGTCCCTGTTGAATATTGAACAACGCAGCGGTGCTGACTTTCTGTGCCATGCTCACCGAAAAGTGCGTAAGAAACTTACGCGAGAAATTCGTGAAGCTTGTTATGGAATGCAGGGGTTGCTTGGTAAACCACGCCAAAGCTGTCCCCTTAAACGTGGAAGGAAACAGACGACACATCACCGCATCTGACCCCTGGCTAATTACCATCTTTGTCACAAAATGTTGCATATGTTCCTTCGGGTCAGAGTTGCCCGAATAGGTTTCTAGTGTCAAATTTTTCAGCGCGTTCGGCATTGGGATTGCCACTACAGCCGCCAAAATAGGCTGAAACTCGACAACAGTTTTAGCCTCTCTGTAACTCGCCATGTTGTGGTCCTTCTTATTGACAAAAATACTCCAATTGAGTTTGGAGGTATTGATTTTGTTGTTGAATGGAATCAATGGTGCCACACACTCGATTCTATTCCTTCGGGGAAATGTTGATCATGGTGGGTTGGCTTGAGCCCGTCGCAGCCCGTGCCGCCTGATTCTGTGTTGCTGTCGTCGCGTCAAGGTTTGGGGGTGGTGGTGCTGGATTCGATGACGGAGGAGGAGAAGGTAGGTTTCTCAACCCTCGCCGCTCGTCCTCGACCACGCCCTCGCCTTTGGATGCCTGACATAGGTTCACTCCTCCTGGTCGTAGGGGTTCGTTTACCTATCCCCACAGATGGCGCCAAATTTTCCGATAAAGCAACTAGAGGGAGAGAAGGAGTAACGAGTAGAGATAGAATGGAGAGTATCCAATTTATTTATTTAGAGAAAAATGAGAGAGATCCCTATTACATGAGCCCCCTCTAGCTATTTATAGAGGGGGAGCCGTGAATAGAATTTAAAGGTCATAAATAACATTAAAACCCTAGAATACAAAATATGGACCACTGGGCCTCAGAAAATTTGACCCCACAGCCTCATCGTTTTGCCTCTTAGCTCACCTAACTCACCACACACTAGTCCTTGCTTCGGCCACCAGGTTGTCCTTAACTAGGTGAAGTGCTCGCCCAGTCCACAAGCCCACAAGACACCAATCTTGAAGCATGAAAGCGAAGTGTGACTTCATAAGTCTTCATAGATCGCCACCAGGGGAAATGCTTGCCCAGTCCAGGAATTATATCAATTAAGTGGTCATTATTCAGATTTCTTCCGCTAAATGGGATAGATTCGGTTCTGTTTTAAACCGTTATCACTTAGAGCTGTTAGGGAAAGATTTGATAGGAAATTCTGATCTGAAGTAAGGGAAAATTCTGCAACCAAATCCTCCTTATTCTCCTAGGGTTCGAACCACTATATGTGGTGGCTGCCCATTGTTGTTTTTCATCCAAAACACAAACCCTAACTCTCTCAAGTGCATAAAATTTCCCCTACTGCTGTTGCCACTGCCGAATCCTTCTTCTTCCTTTTGAGAATCACGCATCCCTCCCTCTTGTTGTTACTACTGTCGAGAACTTCATCCTTCTTTGGATAATCGAAATTCCTTTCCCTCTTGCTGCTGTTGGTTGAGTGCTATTCCTCTTATTGGAAGACCAAAGACGTTCTCTTCTCTCTTCTTTCCAAGAATTAACGGTGAGTAATCCTTATTCTAAATTCTGTCGTGAGTTATGGATGTTGAGCCATGTTCCTGAATCATTCCTAATTCTCTTTTGTTCCTTTCATGTTCGTTTCCAAGGGTTATGTCGTCAAAAGGTTCCAGTCATTGCCGTAATCGTTGGTTGATCGTTGCTCAAGTTCAAGGTGTGTAGGTGATGACTGGATTTTATATGATGTTTTTCCTATCTTTTTCTTTCATTTTATTTTATTTTTATTGAGTCTCATATAACTTTTGTTTCATTTTGTTAGAGTTTTCACTTTATTTTTGCATTTGCATATAGATTAGCAACTTTTGTGTTTTTGGTCCTTTTAGTTATGTTTTATTGCATTTTTAGTCCTTGTTAGAGGTTCTGGTCAATTAAGGAACATTTGTGGGGATCTTGGTGAAAATAAATGAAAGAGTGTGGCTGAAGTTAAAGAAGAAGAAGAATCATCAAACCTCCTATGCTTGTTTAACATGTGCCGAATTGAAGAAATTAAAGAAGGAAATGAAGAATCAAGCAATTAGCATGTGCTAAAATGGAGAAATGATGAAGGAAATGAAGGTTTCAGCTGTTGAAAAAATGAGAATGAAGCCACATTAAGGCCCTTTAATGCATTGAAGAAAGGAATCAAAAGAGAACGTTAAGAACAAGAAAATGAGGAGTCTGTCGTGCTCCGAACGCCTGAGCGTTGGCACCCCAACGCTCATGCATTGGCATTCTGTATGAAGATGGGAATCCAATGCAGCCTCCAGCGCCCAAGCTTTGCAACCCAACGCTTGAGCGTTGGCTTGCTGGCAGATTGGCTATAAATTCAGTTTTTGGCTTTTCTTTTGTATCAATCTTATCAATCCCTGGAACCTGAGTTCCTTCCTTTGTAACCTTGTTCTTGAAAATTTTAAGAGGCCTTTGGAGCCCTTGTTTCAGGTTTTGCGTTTTATTTTCTTTATGTTTAATCTAACCATGCTTGGCTAGTACTTTCTAGCATTCGGGTTTGTAGTGAATCCTTTTCCATTTATGCTTTAAGCTTTCTATTTTCATATGAATAAAAGTCTTTGTTCTCTGTATCTTCTCCCCATGTCTAATTATGCTTGGTGCACACAAGTTTATCTTGCTTTCTCTTGCACAATGGTAATTGGTAAGATTAAAGGGAAACGGGATTAGATTAATCGGTTATTCTGCCTCTTATGTATAAGAGTGGGAATCAATTTTGTTGGCCTGAACTAAAAACACTAATGATTCAATTGGATTAAATAATCACTAAGGTATTAGGATTAAGAATTGAATTGAAAGTTCTATTTGATTAAGGTATTAACAAGTAGAAATTCTAGGCTAGAGCACCTAAGAACAATTTCCGATTTCATATGATTTTTCAGTTTGTAAGAGACATAATTTGGTTAGGTGAAACTCAAACCCGAGTGTTATTTTTACCATAGTTGTCTTTCTTCTTGCTTCACATTATCAAAATCACAAAAACAACAAAATATTATCTTTTTGCTTTTCAGCTCTAACGATTAAGTTTAAAAGTCCAAAATCAATTCTTATCCCTGTGGAGACGATCTTTTTTATATTACTTCGATACAATCTGTGCACTTGCAGAATTTTCTATCAGCAGGCGTATTCCTTACTTCTGGATGGTTCTAAACTCAGGTTGGTCCCTTCCGTTTTCCTTGCATTGGAAATTCGTATTGGCGCTGAGTCATTGTTTCTTGATTAAAACAATTTCCTAGAAACCCTTATTACCTTCTTGTTCAAGCAATCAGATGCATAAGAAATCTCTTGTACTTTTTGAGAAACTTTATTTTCCAATTGATTCCTATATTTATTTTGGCCATGGAAAAACATTGCTTTAAAAATTGAGTTTCAAAATTGATTCTGTGTGAAAAGATGCTATTTTTGGACTCCTAGCAGGGAGCGAGCGCATGAACGCTGGCCTCCCAGCGCCTGGGCACTGGGGTTCTATCTAGGTCATGTTGGCAAACAGGGAGCCATCATATGAGCACTGGCATCCCAGCGCATGGGCGCTGGGCCCCTGTCAGCCCAGTTTGCTTCTTTTTTGTTTTAAATTGTGTAAAATTCTTTTGGGGTTGTTTCCACCCTTGTTCCAATAATTGTTGATTATTGTTT
Organism: Acmispon strigosus; assembly: GCA_030819835.1. Classification (NCBI taxonomy): domain Eukaryota; kingdom Viridiplantae; phylum Streptophyta; class Magnoliopsida; order Fabales; family Fabaceae; genus Acmispon; species Acmispon strigosus. Next base: position 46,882,495 of record JAUAMA010000002.1, read on the forward strand.
ATAATTTTATCTTGCAAGGTCGGAGAGCACTTTTATGCAACCTATTCGACGGTAAGGGTAACTCAGTGCTAGTATCGAGTCAGTTGTGATTTGTTGTGCATTTCCCTTTTGGAATTTTCTGGATTTTATCTTGAACTGTGATATATGTTTTGAATTGAAATACTTTGTTATAACATGAATTATTGAGTAATGGTGTTTCACATGATTGATAAATGATGTTGAGAATTAAGGATTTGAGATATTTATGATAACATGTGCTTATACTATGACTGTTGGAGATATAATATGAACTTTTGGCTCAATGGATTTTTATTTGAGGTTGTCATAGCATTTGCATTATGTAAATTTATTTAAGGTTGATGTGACAGCACTTTATCCCGTGGGATCAATCTAGGGCGATGTGGTGGATTGCTGTCCCACGTGATTGGCCTGACCTTGTGTGGGTAAAATCTTGGCCATAGTTATGCATATAGCTACTAAGGACTAACAAGCATAATGTATCGATTAATTAACGGAGATGTTGAAATGATGAATAATGTTGTAACTATTATTGTTTATTTAATTTCGTTGTTGTTTTGAAAATAAAACTGTTGTTGAAGATTTGGAAAATAATATGTTCTGTTTCTGTTTTTTGTTGTGTTACTGCTCACTGTTTTACTTCTAATGTTTAATGGTTTTGTTTTTTGTGCTATTCAAAATTACTGTTTCTATTTTTGTTGTATTTTAAAGAGTTAACCCTTTCTGTTTTCTTGTTTGTTGTTTGGGCACTTAACGCCGTAGATGAATAGCACAAGGACTTAAATGAAGAATGAGTCGTGGCCAGCTAAAAAGAGATGACAGAGGAGCTCGAAGACTATGAAGAATTTTTAATTTCCACTGTTTATTTTGGAAATGACTTAGCGCATTGTGGTGCAAATTATTATTCATTTTTATTACGCTCTGATTATTTATTTATGGGAATATTATGATAAATAATTACTGAGAGTCAAATTATTTTTGGAAATTGAGTTGTTTTTTAGAGGATTATTAAATTAAATTCCGCTTAATAAATATGTGACCCCTGACTGGAAATAGGGGCGTTACACTGGCTCCCCAGCGCATGGGCGTTGGGCTCTGCCATTTTTCAATTGATTTTTTTTTTCTTTTTTTTCCTAAACATCAAAAAACACATGGAAAATTAATTTAAAATAAAACAAACCTGAACTTGGGTTGTCTCCCAAGAAGCTCAATTTTATAGTCTTTGATAGACTTCCCTCCTTGCTTAGTTAGGAAGGTCAAGACTCACAACTGTTTGTCCTCTCTCAATCCTTCCTCCATGGTATAACTTCAACCTCTGACCATTTATAATAAAGGCATTCTTAGAGGTTGGGTTTTCAATTTCAATGGCACCATGAGGAGAGACTTTCCTGATCACATAAGGTTCAGATCATCTTGACTTGAGTTTCCCAAGGAACAACCTCAACCTTGAGTTGCACAACACTTACTGTCTCGAAATAAACTCTCTCTGCACAATTTTCTTATCATTCGTGTTAGAGATACAAATCATCGTTTGTGTTAGACCATTATATATGTCGTCTGTATAAGTCAGTCTTTGTGTAAGTCGGTTTACTTTATCGTCTGTGTCAGAGAAGTCTTGTCACCTGTACATGCGTGATAAGTGACCTGTAGACTATGTCAAGTCTGTAATTAATGTCGCCGCTTGTGTTGACCCGGAATATCTGGGATCCTGTCCGTTTGTCTGTTCCCCTCTCTGTATAAATACAGAGCCTGTAACAATGCATTTTTAAAATTAGAAAGATTATTTTCCAAATCTTCGATTTCTCATATTATCGTTTCTCAAGAACCCTTGGTTCTTAACATGGTATCAAGAGCTAGGCTCGATCTGTGATTAATTTTTTTTCCCGCATGACAGAAGCTCAGTCTTCAACTCCGTCTTCATCTTTGCCATCTTTTTCACACATAGTTTCCATTAAGCTTGATGAAACTAAATTTCAATCTTGGGTTTAGCATGCTGAAGGCGTCGTTCGCCAGCATAGCTTAGAAAATTTTCTTGTGGAGTCAACAATCCCCACTCGCTTCTTGAATGATACTGATCATGAGAAGTCTACTGAAAACCCACTATATACTAACTGGATCAAACAGGATTCAGCTTTATTTACCTGATTGCTTTATTCTCTTTCTCCTGACGTTCTGCCGACTGTAGTTAACTGCAAATACTCATGGCAGATATGGAAAGAAGTCCATGACTTCTTCAACGTTCATGCTCTGGCTCAGTCCACAACTCTTCGTTCAGAGCTTCATACCATAGTTAAAGGGGCGAAATCCCTTTCTAACTATCTTCGACGCATTAAAACAATCATTAATGCTCTCACTTCCCTTGGTACTCCGGTTTCCTACACGGACCATATTGAAGCCATCTTCGATGGACTTCCTAATGATTATAACTTGCTCATGCCTCTTATCCACAACCAAGCAGCTCCTTGCTCCATCTCTCAAGCTAAAGAAATGCTTGTTTCTCATGAGGCCTATCTACTCATATCCCGCAAGCGTCAACTTATTGACGCTCCCCCGTCTGCCCTGGTCACTCATGCACCTACGCAGATGAGTGACTCTGCACCAACGTCTGCTCAAGCTAACTATGCTTCTGGGAAACATACACAACATCATCCATCCGAGTCACATCAGACGTATGGCTCTTCTTCTGGTGAATATCATGGCCCTGGTGGTCGCTCTGGTAGCCGCGGTCGTGGTGGCCGTGGACGTGGCCATGGTGGATACTACTCAACTCAATGCAAGATTTGTTACAAGTATGGTCATGAAGCCAGCACTTGTTATCAGCGGTTCCTGTCCACCAACACTAAAGGTCTGGTTGGGTCATCAACATATGGTGGTTCGCCTAATCCAGTTCATCAGCAGACGAGTGCCTTTGGAGGTTTTGCACCACCTTCTTCTACATCTCAACAATCAGGCCTTGGTCCTCCACCCTTCTATCATCTTCCTTCTTCCGGACCTCCTCAATTGCCCTTTCCCAATGCCGGTGCCAAGATTGATCCACGCGGGTATCCCTCGAGAAATACTTATCCACCCTTTCCAGGATACGTCAATGGTTATCATCCGCAAACACTCCCTGCACCGGTGTTCCCGTCTCCTCAGCTGATGCCTGGCCCCTCTCCTCAACAAATGATGGGCCATACTCTACTCACTACCTCTGCTAACCCATCTCAAGGGCCCTGGTTTCCAGACACTGGAGCCACTCATCATGTCACCAATGATGCCACCGCCTTTCCCAACCCTACACCACTGCAGGGCAATGATCATATCCTCATGGGAAATGGTCAAGGTTTTCCCATTTACTCTATTAGTTCTGTTTCATTTAAATCCCCATGTCAAACACATACTTCTCTATCTCTTAGTGATTTATTACTCGTTCCTTCCATCACTAAGAATCTTGTCAGTGTTAGTAGGTTTGCTAAGGATAATCATGTCAAGTTCGAGTTTGACCATTCACATTGTCTTGTCAAATCTCAGGCCACTGGTGACATTCTTCTTCAAGGGAGCGTTGGGGGTGATGGTCTCTATTACTTTGATGGCATGCATGGTTCCAATTTTTTCCAGTCCAAGTCTTCTGTCATGTCAACCTCTTCTCCCGTCCATGCATCCACCGCCCATGTTAGCGCAGCTGCAAATAGTTCGTCCGTAGGGTCCCCTACCTATGACCTTTGGCATCATCGTCTACGTCACCCTACTCATGACGTTTTACATTCTGTTTTGAACAAATGTAATATTTCAATTCCTTCATGAGCTATCTCTCGTGTTTGTAGTGCATGTTGTATGGGCAAGTCTCATAGATTGCCTTATTCTAAGTCTAATACAGTTTATTCTCATCCCTTGGAACTTATCTTTTCTGACTTAAGGGGTCCAGCCTCCATTGAATCCTCTACTCGTTATTCTTATTTTCTTACTTGTGTTGATGTTCACACACGATACACCTGGATTTATCCCCTAAGGAAGAAATCTGACAGCTATACAACCTTTCTTCAATTCAAGGCCATGGTTGAACTGCAATTAAACCACAAAATCAAAGCTGTTCAAACTGATGGGGGCACTGAATTTAAACCCCTAAGCTCTCACTTTTCACACTCAGGCATCTTTCATCGTCTGACTTGCCCCCACACACATCATCAAAATGGTAGTGTGGAGCGCAAACATAGGCATATTGGTGAGACTAGTCTTTCCTTAATTGCTCATGCCAAACTTCCACATCTATATTGGGATCATTCCTTTTTAACAGCTACTTTCCTCATAAATCGACTGCCTACTTATGTCTTAGCCTCTTAGGTAATGTCAGTCCATATTTTAAACTTCACAATGCTCACCCATAATATAGGCTCTTCAAAGCCTTTGGGTGTGCTTGTTATCCCTTCCTTCACCCTTATAATATGTCCAAAATTCAGTTCAAATCTCGTGAATATGTATTCCTTGGTTATTCCCACACCCACAGAGGTTACAAGTGTTTAGATGCCACGGGGAAAATATTTGTATCCAAGGATGTTGTTACCTTTGATGAGTATAGGTTTCCATATCCAAAGATTTTTTCAACCTCTTCTTCCCCGGTAGTGGGACCTTCTCTCACATCATTTATTCCAACATATGATGTCTCTGAAGTTCCAGACCAACCACAGACTCCTTCTTCAGCTGCAGACACGTCTGCCCCTCCTGAATCGTCTGTCCCAATTCCAACAATAGACCTACCTGTACCGGAATCGTCTGCTCCTCCACCAGCCACTGCCAACATGCATCCCATGAAAACTAGATCCAAGTCTGGATCTCTCATGCCCTCTTCAACTACACCACCTCCAGCACCACCTCCTCCAGTCAATACTCTCACTATGAGGACTCGATCAAAAATTGGATCTGTTCAACCCCAACTTCACTTAACCCAGGTTGAACCCACCTCCTACAAGAAGGCTCTTCAGGATCCACACTAGAAGCGGGCTATGCAGGCTAAATGTAAAACCCCAATTTTGGGTTGACGGTCACATAGTAAATACGCGGAAATTATATTTTGAAACCTCTCAAAACACTCAAGTTCCAAAAAGCCAAAGTCGCTCAATAGTAATAATTAATAATTTAACCCATAGTAAAATTATAATTATCTCAACACGCGATAAAGTTCCAAAATAAATAAAGTGGCACCGACATATGCAAAAATCCAAACGACGTAAAGAAAATAGAAAATTACAACTTCTTTATTTTTCTCTTGTGTCTTCACCATCATTTGTCTTCACTTCTACAAATCAATCTTTTTGAGCCTCATCGCCCTGAACATCAATGGCGTTAAGCGCCCAAAAAAAATCAAACAAAACAAGCAGAAAGGGTTAACTCGAAAATCAAGAAAATAACATAATCAATTTGTGATAGGAACAGCAATAAGGTAAATACTAAAACCGAAAATATACAACATAACAACAACTTCAATCATAGCATATTTTCTCATATCACAATTCAAATAAGTATGTGCATGATCGTCAATATCTACATGCATAAATATGGCCATTATTCACCCTAAACCGGGTCAGGACAATCATGTGGGACAAAGTACCACCACATTGCCCTCAGTTGATCCCACGGGACAAAGATCCGTCACATCAACCTTAAAATCCTCAGTTGATCACGGGGGACAAAATACCGCCACATCAACCCAATAATTCTCAGTTGATCCCGCGGGACAAAGTGCCACCACATCAACCCAATATATATATATATATATATATATATATATATATATATATATATATATATATATATATATAATGCACATGCTATGACCATACAAAACTCATAATCCTCATGGACCAACAGTCCACACAAAACCTCAGTCATAGTATATCACATGCATAATATAATACATCAACTCCTCAAAACGTTTTCCTCATGTTATAATTAAATAACACATATCTATTAAACCAAAAACTCTATCAACACATCATCACTTTACAGCATACCAATTTTCCGACAATACCTCAGAAACTATTCTCAAATCACCCAAAACAGAGTCCACAAAACAACATGCAAAACAATCACAAAACCGACATAGAAACCTAAGAAAAACGAGTTACCCTTACCTCCGAGGGGGTTGCATGCAAGTGTTTCCAAACCTTGTAAGACAAAAAAACATACATACATTGATCAACAAAGATGGAAAAAGGTCAGAAAACAACTTATAAGAATTCTAGACCAAAGAAGCAACAACAACAATTTGCTGCCAGGGGCCTAGCGCCCAAGCGTTGGGTTCCAACGCTCCAGCGTTGGGTTCCAACGCTCCAGTGTTGGGTCCCTATCCGGCAACACGTGCTGGGCAAAATTCCAACGCCCAGGCGTTGGGAGTCCAGCGCTCATGCGTTGGCTCCCTGCCAGAAACCCTAAAAACCAAGTTTTTCACCCGAAACTCCATTTTTAACTAATTCCTTTCAAAACTAAAATTCTTCCTTGTTCAGAACCTATATTATAACCTAAATAATAAGTTTTCTACCCAAAAACTCAAGGGTTTCTAATTTCTTAAAAATCATTTGTTCAAGAATGGAATAGAATACCAACCTTGTTTGAGAGAGTTGATCAAGCTTGAGTGTAGCACGACCCTAGCCTCTTCCAGAATGTAATGGACTCGAGCTTGATGAAAATCAAAGGTTGGAACAAAAACCAATTAACTCTAGAGGAAGACAAGAATTGTCACCAAGAAAAACTCAGAGTTTGGAAGATTTAGTCTCTTACCGTTTGGGCTATCACCTGGACACTTGAGAAAGGATTGAGAAACAAGAGTAGGGAATCACAATAGAGGAAGAGGATCGACGCACAATGGCACCAAGTTTCAGCAACTCTTCAAGGAAACAGCACAATAGTTCTAGGTCTTTTTTGGAAAATTCTTTGAGTGAAAGAGCAAGAGGATGATGGAAATTCTTTAAAACTAAAGTTTTCAGCAATGAGAGGGTGAGAGAGGGAGGAGTGGCACGGCCAAGGCCCTCATGATTCAGATTAATTCCCCTACATGACTCATTAAGGCAATAGACAAAGAATTAACTCCCTTAATGTCACATAACTCACTTGTTGGTTTTGAATTTCAAAATGAGGAGTTTTAGCACATGTTAAATTTATGTTTTCAGCTCCAAAGAGAAGGAGAAGAGCCGCCCATCATCTTTATTCCTAGCCTTTATTCTCTTTCAAAGACCATCAAAGCTTTAGACAAGTCATTAACTACCATTATTCCTCCTTCAACTCCATAACTCCCTCTTTAAACCTGATTTCAATGGTCCATTAACCCTCACCATTCAAATTTCGAATTTGAGTTATAAAAATCATGAACCACACGAAAATATAAAATAAAAACAAAACCTTCCTCATCAAGGTTCGAACACATTCCCTGAAGCTGCAACTCATAAATCTTAACCGCTAAGCCAAACTCATTCTTGTTGCAATTCAAGCAAAGTAATTTAAATGTTCCTCAAGGTAAGAAATCATGCTCTAAACAAGATTAAATGACTCAAGTCTAACATCACATTAATTGACTCAAGGGTTAATTTACAAACAAATGAAGTCCGAGGACTAGAAAACAATTACAACCAAGATCAGGGACTAAACTATAATTATAATAAATTAGGGGTCTTACAATACCACCCCCCTAAAAAGAGTTTCATCCCCGAAACTACACGTTAAGAAAACAACTCGGGATACTGCTCTCGCATCTTCTCCTCAAGCTCCCAAGTAGCGCCGCCCGTAGTCTGGTAGGGTCCGATAAATTTCGGCGTCAACTTATTTAATTTTATCGCCCTACCGACTCCAGTAGTTGGGGTTACCCGAAGAAATACATGATCCCCTGGTGCAAACTCCAAATCCCTTCGTCGGTTATCCAAGTATCTATTCTGTCTACTCTGAGACGCCTTCATTTTCTCCCTGATCTTCTTAACCTTCTTAGTTGTCTATTGGACAAGCTCTAGTCCATCCAGCAAGTGTTCCCCATCCTCGAACCAACATAGAGGGGTCCTACATCTCCTACCGTAAAAAGCCTCGTACGGTGCCATCCCAATGCTAGCATGAAAACTTTTGTTGTAAGTAAACTTAATCAAAGGTAACAATTCATCCCAGCTCCCTTGACTATCTAACACACAAGCACGCAGAAGATCCTCCAAAGACTGAATCATCCGCTCAGTCTGACCATCCGTCTGCGGATGATATGCAGAACTCAAACTTAGTTTCGACCCAAGAGCTCCTTGCAGGGCCTTCCAGAAGTGTGAAGTGAACTTCGGATCCCTGTCGGGAACAATGGTTGAAGGAACTCCGTGTAATCGCACAATCTCAGCAATATACACCTCAGCAAGTTGTTCCACCTTATAAGTAGTCTTAACTGGTAGGAAGTGCGCAAATTTGGTCAAACGGTCAACGATGACCCAGATGGAATCAAATCTCTTCCGAGTGGTAAAGAAACTACAAAATCCATAGATATATTGTCCCATTTCCACTCAGGAACCTCGAGAGATTGCATCAACCTAGCTGGTTTCTAATGCTCCACCTTAGCCTTTTGACAAGTCAAACAAGCAGCCACATACTCCGCAACATTCCTAACCACCAGAAATGTAGCTTCAGATCCTGGTACATCTTCGTTGCACCCGGATGCAGGCTCAACCTACTCTTGTGGCCTTCATTGAGAATCAATCTCCTCAACTCTGCATCGTTCTGGACACACACACGTCCCTTGCATCATAAGATGTGATCAGCTCCTACCTCAAAATATGGTGCCTTCCCTGCACTAATCATTTCTCTCTTCTTAATTAATTCTTTATCTTGCATCTGCTTGGATTGGATCTCTTCTAACAACCCACTGGATAGAGTGATCATCCCAAAACTCAGTCTTCCGGGTGTCACCTGTACGTCTTAGCTCAAATCACGGAAAGCCTCGAGTAAATCCAACTCCTTAATCATCAGAGAGGAAACATGAATGGCCTTGCGACTGAGCGCATCAGCCACAACATTAGCCTTTCCTGGAAGGTATTGCAGAGTAAAATCATGGTCTTTCAAGAATTCCATCCATCGCCTCTGTCTCATGTTTAGATCCTTTTGATCAAAGACATATTTCAAACTCTTGTGATCACTAAACACAGTGAACATGCCCCCATACAAATAGTGTCTCCACACTTTGAGAGCGAAAACCACCGCCGCAAGCTCCAGATCATGCGTCGGATAGTTACGTTCATGGATCTTCAACTGTCTTGAAGCATAAGCAACAGCCTTCCGATGTTGCATCAAAACACAGCCCAAACCCTGGTAAGGCGCATCACAATAAACCTCGTAAGGTTCATCACACTACGGTAACGCCAAGACTGGTGCGGTAGACAAACGCCGCTTCATCTCCTGAAAACTGGACTCGCATTCTTCAGTCCAAGCAAAAGGTTGATCTTTCCGAGTCAGCTTCGTCAAAGGTCCTGCAATATTCGCAAAACCCTCAATGAATCTCTGATAGTATCCAGCCAAGCCCAAGAAACTTTGGATATCTGTCACAGTCTAGGATGATAGCCCTCCATGAATCTCTGATAGTATTCCATCGTACTAGGATCAACGGCTATGCCTTCCTTCGAAATGGCATGGCCTAGGAACTTCACTTCTTCTAGCCAAAAATCACACTTAGCCGCGTTCGCAAAAAGAGTCTTCTCGCGAAAAACGGATAACACTTGGTGCAAGTGTTCTTCGTGCTCCTCTCTACTCCTCGAGTAGATCAAGATATCGTCAGTAAAAACGACCACGAACCTGTAGGGAACAGGTTATAAAACCATACACACCAATTACAAGATCAAAACAACAAATCACAAACACACACCTGTCAAGGAAGGGATTAAAGATTCTGTTCATGTAATCCATGAACAGCACTGGCGCATTCGTAACTCCAAAAGGCATCACTACATACTCGTAGTGTCCATAACGAGTACGAAAAGCCGTCTTCTAAATGTCTGCTTCCATAACTCGAATCTGGTGATAACCAGATCGTAGATCGATCTTTGAGAAAATCGCCACTCCTTGAAGCTAATCCATCAAGTCATCAATCCTCGGCAAAGGATAACGATTCTTTATCATCACTTTATTTAGCTATCAATAATCCACGCAGAGTCGAGATCTTCCAACCTTCTTCTTGACGAGCAACACAGGCTCTCCCCATGGAGAAACACTAGGTCGAATGAATTCTTTCCCCATGAGATCATCCAACTAGCTCTTCAACTCTGTAAGCTCCGCTGGTGCCATACGATAAGGTGCAATCGAGATCGGTCCGATTCCGGGAACCAAATCGGTCGAGAACTCAGTATCGCGGACAGGAGGTATTCCTGGAACGTTTTTAGGAAATACGTTTGCAAAATCACGAACAATGGGAATGTCTTGTACACCGTCTGTCGATGATTCTCCAACGCTAGTCGCTAGCAAGTTTTTCAAAGCTCCTCTTCTCAGGGAGGACTTCGAAAGATAAGAGTCCAAAAGGGTACAATCAGGTTCAAGGTTTCGATTACTCAGAAAATTTCTCCCCTGTTGTGATGCCAATCACCATTCGCCTCATCTTATCTTTAGCTGTCACCAAACATTGGCCCATCCATCAACTTGATGTCAACAATGCTTTTCTAAATGGCACGCTTGATGAGGATGTCTACATGGATCAACCACCTAGTTTTCAAACTACTGATTGCACCCTAGTCTGCAAACTTCACAAAGCCCTCTATGGTCTCAAACAAGCTCCCCAGGCCTGGTTTGATAAATTGAAAGGGGCTCTGGTTCACTTTGGCTTCAAGGCTAGTCACTGTGACCCTTCGTTATTTGTGTTCAGTACAACTTCTTGTTGCATCTACATCTTAGTTTATGTTGATAATATAATCATCACTAGCAGCTCACTGAGTCTCATTCAGCAAATTACTGCCCAGCTTAACACTGAGTTCTCACTCAAACAACTAGGCACGTTGGATTATTTCCATTGAGTCTAAGTTTAGCATCTTCCCAATGGATCTCTTCTCCTCTCACAATCCATGTACATCAGTGATCTTCTTGACAAGGTCAATATGACTAATGCAACAGGGCAGTCTACACCCATGCTTAGCACTGCACAACTCAGCAAACATGGTACTGATCTACACACTGATCCTACCAACTACAGGTCTGTTGTTGGTGCTTTGCAACATGCCACTCTCACCAGACCTGACATTAGTTATGCTGTAAAAAAGGTTTGTCAGTTCATGAGAAAACTTCTTGATGTTCATTAGAAGGCTGTTAAGCGTATCCTCAGATATCTTCAAGGCACTATTTCTCATGGTCTTCTTCTCCGGCCTTGCAAGTCTAAAGTTGTTGTACCCTTACTTGCATACTGTGGTGCTGATTAGGATTCTAATCCGGATGACAGACGTTCCACATATGGTTCATATATCTTCTTTGGATCCAACTTAATATCCTGGAGCTCGAAGAAGCAGACGGTTGTCGCTAGATCTAGCACTGAGGCCGAATATCGTAGCTTGGCTAAGACCACAGCTGAATTGCTCTATATTCAATCAATCCTCACGGAGCTCAAGATTCCTTTTCAAGTTCCTACCATTTACTATGATAACATGGGTGCGATGGCCCTAACTCACAATCCTATCTTACATACCCGCACCAAGCATGTGGAATTGGACATCTTCTTCATTCGTGAGAAAGTTCAGAACAAGTCTTTACTTGTATATCGTATTCCTGGTCAGGATCAATTGGCTGATATTTTCACCAAGCCTTTCTCCTCCCAAAACTTTCCGGCCTTGCGCGCCAAACTCAACATGTTCACAACAGCTGCACCTTTTTTCCCACCTTGAGTTTGAGGGGGGCTGTTAGAGATACAAATCATCGTCTGTGTAAGACCATTATATGTGTCGTCTGTATAAGTCGGTCTTTGTGTAAGTCGGTTTACTTTATCATCTGCGTCAGAAAAGTCCATTCACCTGTACATGCGTGATAGGTGACCTGTCGTCTATGTAAAGTCTATAATTAATTTCGCCGTTTGCGTTGACCCGGAATATCTGGGATCCTGTCCATTTGTCTATTCCCCTCTCTGTATAAATACAGAGCCTGTAACGATGAATGTTTCATAATAGAAATACTATTTTCCAAATCTTCAATTCTCATATTTTCGTTTCTCAAGAACCCTTGGTCCTTAACAATTCCACTTCTTGGTCTTTTCCTTAAAGATTCTAGCATTCTCATATGCTTGGAGTCTAAACTCATCTAATTCTTGTCACGTCCTTTTTTCTCCAGCATCTTTCAGATCAAAATTCAGCATTTTTATATCCTAGTAGGCTTTGTGTTCCAATTCCACAAGTAGATGGCAAGACTTCCCATGAACTAGTTGGTAAGCGGAAGTTCCAATAGGAGTTTTGTAAGAAGTACGGTAAGCCCACAAGGTATCATCTAGTTTTCTTGACCAATCTTTCCTTGAGGAACCCAGTACTTTTTCCATAATTATCTTCAACTCTGTATTAAAAACTTCCAATTACCACTAGTTTGAGGGTGATAGGGGGTAGCAACTTTATGTTTTACACCATATTTCTCCAAAAGTGATTCGAAAGCTTTGTTGCAGAAGTGCTTACCCCATCACTTATAAATTCTCTAGGCACACCAAACCTTGTGAAAATGTTCTTTTTAAGAAAAGCAATGACCACTTTAGCATCACTTGTGGAAAGGGCTTATGCTTCTACCCATTTTGAAACATAGTCAGCAACTACTAAAATGTACTAGTAACCATAAGAAGGTGGGAAAGGTCCCATGAAGTCAATTCCCCAAACATCAAACAGTTCAATTTCCAAAATATTCTCCAGGGGCATCTCATTCTTCCTTGATATGTTGCCAGTTCTTGGGCATCTATCATAAATTTCAACAAATGATCTAGCATCTTTAAATAAGGAGGGACAATAAAAACCACTTTCAAGGACCTTAGCACCAGTCCTCTCTCCACCAAAATGGCCCCCATACTCAGAACTATGACAAAGTCAAAGTATGTTTTGAACCTCCACCTCTGGGACACATCTTCTAATCACTCAATCTTAGCAACTCTTAAACAAATAAGGTTCATCCCAGAGGTAATACTTGGCATCATGCAAAATCTTTTTTTTTTCCAATTTAAATATTGGGGCAACAAGCCAGCAACTTTGAAATTAGCAAGATCTACAGACCAGGGAAATGATTCATTAGAATGGACAGCAAGGAGCTTCTCATCTGGGAACTCCTCTTGAATTGCAATTGTGCTTAGGTCCCCTCCTTCTAGCCTGGACAAATGGTCAAAAACCCCATTGTCCTTTCCCTTGTTATCCTTGATCTCCAAGTCGAACTCTTGTAAGAGTAAGAACCATCTAATCATCCTGTGTTTAGATTCTTGCTGAGAAAAAAGATGTCTCAATGCAGCATGGTCAGTATGCACAATAATTTTAGACCCCATGATATAAGGCCTGAAATTTTCACATGCAAACACCACACTCAACAATTCTTTCTCAGTTGTGGTGTATTTTCTTCGTGCATCATTTAAGAGTTTGCTGGCATAGTAAGTCACATGCAAAACCTTTCTAAATTTTTGTTCCAAAATAGCTCCTAAAGTTGTGTTACTAGCATCACACATAATCTCAAAAGGTCGAGACCAATTAGGTATGACAATCACAGGTGATGTCACAAGCTCTCCTTGATCAAATTAAATGCAAGCAAGAACTCATCATCAAAATTGAAAGGAGCATCCTTTTCAAGAAGGTTTGTCATAGGCTTAGCAATTTTTGAAAAATCTTTGATAAATTGCCTATAAAACCCAGCATGACCAAGGAAGCTCCTAACACTCTTAACATTCACAAGGGGGAGGTAACTTTTCAATAACCTCAATTTTTTCTCTATCAAACTCTATCCCCTTTTCAGAAATTCTGTGACCAAGGACAATGCCATATTTTACAATAAAATGACATTTTCCCAATTCAAAGTTAAATTTTCCTCTTGACACGTTCTCAAAACAAGTGCCAAATTTTCCAAACAACCATCAAAGGTAGGACCGAAGATAGAGAAATCATCTGTAAAGATCTCAATGCACTTTTCGATTAAGTTAGAAAAAATTGCAAACATGCAACATTGAAAAGTAGCAGGTGCATTGCAAAGACCAAATGACATTCTTTTATAAGCAAAAACCCCAAAGGGGCAAGTAAAAGCTGTTTTCTCTTGGTCCTCAGGGGCAACCACAATTTGATTGTATAACCATCTAGAAAACAATAGTATTTGTGCCCCGCTAACCTGTCAAGCATTTGATCAATCAAAGGTAAAGGAAAATGCTCTTTCCAGGTGGCTGCATTCAGCCTCCGGTAACCAATACAAACCCTCAATCCCGTCACTTGTCTAGTGCGGATCAACTCGTTGTTCTCATTCAGCACAACTGTAATTCCCCCTTTCTTGGGAACTACTTGAACGGGGCTCACCCATTCACTATCAGACATTGGGTATATAATACCCACATCAAGCAACTTAATCACTTCCTTCTGAACCACTTCTTTCATAGCCGGATTAATTTTTCTCTGTGGTTGGACCACTGGTTTATATTCATTTTCCAAGAGAATTTTATGCATACAAAAAGCAGGGCTTATTCCCTTGATATCGCTAATGGTCCAACCCAGAGCTTACTTGTATTCCCTCAAGACTCTCAAAATGTTTTATTCCTCCAGAGGAGAAAGAGAGCTACTCAAAATCACAGGTTTAACTCTACCTTCCTCAAGAAAAGCATATTTGAGGGTGGAAGGTAAAGGTTTCAGGTCAACTTTCTTCTCTTGATTTGGAATCTCTTCACCTCTTCTTTCCAAATCTTTTTCGAATGAAAAGATGGAAGAGATTCCAAATGATGAAGAGTTTCAATGAAATCATCTTCTTCACTTTCAAATTCGTTAAACTCTAACCCTTCCATGATTTATTGCTTCTAAGGGTTCCTTCCTAGCGATTCTAAAAAATCCTTCACATGCAAGTTCATCAACCACTTCACATTTAAATACATCCTCAGAATTAGGATGCGTCCAAGATTAAAAAACTGAAAACCTTACCTTTTCTTCTCAAACTTTCAAAGATAGGAGACCATTGGCAACATTTATCTTAGCATTACTAGTAGCCAAGAAGGGTCTCCCCAAAATCAGATGGACTTTAGAGTCCTCCT
Organism: Acmispon strigosus; assembly: GCA_030819835.1. NCBI lineage: Eukaryota > Viridiplantae > Streptophyta > Magnoliopsida > Fabales > Fabaceae > Acmispon > Acmispon strigosus. The sequence goes on from JAUAMA010000002.1 coordinate 46,897,703, forward strand.
CCATGTTCAAGATCACAAAACCAACAAGGAAGACAAACTAGTCCACCCTTACCAAAACATCCTCAGAAATCCCGTAGGGAGTCTTCATTGATCTATCTGCAAGCTGCAAAGAAATTCTAGTAGGGGCAGCTTCCCTATGTCAAGTCTTTATAACATAGTGAGCGACATCAAATTGATGCTGGCCCCCAAATTACAAAGTGCCTTAGCTACAAGAAAACATCAATATCAACAGGTAGAGTAAAAATCTCTTGGTCTTTAAACTTTTGAGGGAGTTTTCTCTGCAAAATAGCACTGCATTCTTCTGTCATCAAAATAGTTTCATCAATTTCCTCCTCCTAGACAAAATATCTTTCATAAACTTAGCGTAGGTAGGCATTTTTTCTAAAGCTTCAGAAAAAGGAATATTGGTTCGAAGTTTCTTGAAAACATCTAAAATTTTTGAAAATTGCTTTTATAAATTTTTCTTCACCAAAGCTTTAGGAAATGGTACCTTGCAACAAATTTTCTCGGAGAGGAAACCTTGCTCTCATCATTCTCACAACTTCCTCAACAAGAGTTCCTTCTTTTTCTTTTTCATTTCCTTTCTCACTCTCTTCATCCTTTTTTTCTAAATTTTTCTGCTCATTTTCTCTCACTATTTATCCACTCCTTAAAGTGATAGCAGAAGCATTTTCAAAATTTTCTCCTTTAGGATTAACTAGAGTGTCACTAGGGAACTTACCTGGAATTCTTTCAGCCATAGACTACCAAATTTTATCAGAATATGAATTCTTCAATGTGTGTTGTCTGAAAATTAGTCAATCCTTGTATTCTTGACTTGCTCTTCTTTCTTGATCCTTGTAGATGATATGAATTTTAAGGATTCTTTGCTTCCATGATTTGCTTCAGTCAATCTTTCTTCATAAAGGACCGATAGTCTTGAAGGATTCTATTTCTCACAGTACGATCCTTTGAAGCTTGTTGGTATGAATTTAGCTCATCGTCATAGAATAAACTCTTTGAATGCTTTTCATTGTGTCTCTCGGCAAATAACTTCATGAATAATATAACCTTGTACCTTCATAGATTTTCTTGCAGTCTTTAAATTATCTTTGTATTAGTGAGGATTTGATTGTAGATGACCTTCCTAAATTTGTAGATGGTCTGCTTTGATTCTTGATGAATATTCTTTTTTCATGTTTGATAACTGTACCTGTTCTTAAACATTATACTTTGAATGACATAATATCATTAGCCTTTATAACCTTTGTAACGCCCCAATTTCCGGTCAGGGGTCACATCGTAAATACGCGGAATTTAGGTTTATTAGACCTCTCAAAAAGGCCCCTCAATTTTTCAAAAACACAAACGTCGCTCATTAAATATTTAAATCATAATGATCATCCCATAATTATCATAATCTAACGGAAATAAATAAAAATAAATAGTTGTGCATAACGTAATTTTTCCCTAAGTCTTTAAATAAAATCCAAGACATAAAATGCTCCAAGCTTCTTTACATTTTATCTTCATCTTCAACCTCTAACGTTTAACCTTCAATTTATTCCTTGCACTGCTCATCTGTGGTGTTAAGCGCCCAAACAAAACACACAACAAACAGTAAAGTGTTAACTTTGAAAAACAACAAATAAATAATTATCACTATGTGATAATTTAAGAAAACAGAAACACCATACAGCACATTTAAATACAGTAAAAACAGCAACCGAAAACAGAGTACAGCAGCAGCAGCAAATTTAACAACAGCAGTAAGAATATACAGAATACAGCAGAAAATTGTTAACAGCAAAACTGGAACAATATCATTTAAATACACCAGTAAATAAAACAGTAAAAACAGCAGAATTACCATTCAAATACAGCAGTACGAATATACAATAGTGATTAAAAAAAACCTTCAATTAATTTTCCAAATTATGCAAGTTATTCCTACAATAACTATATGCATAGTTATGGCCAAGGTTTCCCCAGAACAAGGGCAGGACAATCACGTGGGACAAGCACCCACCACATTGACCTCGGTTGATCCCACGAGACTGTTAGCCTAGATAGCAACCTGAGAGGGGGGTGAATCAGGTTTACCCGATTTTTGTCTTGATGCCTTCTTACTTTCAAGATAAATATAAATACAAACGAGTGCAGCGGAATGAGCGTTGCTTGAAAGTAAAGATGAAGGGTAGAAGAATGCACACACAGAGTTTTATCCTGGTTCACCTTCTATCCACCGAAGGCTACGTCCAGTCCCTCAAGAAAACCCCTTAAGGATTTTTCCACTATTGATAAAAATCTCTTACAAGTTCTTACACCAAGTACCTTAAGAATTTCTATCAACCACCTGTGAAAGTACACCACTTTCAACAGCCCCTGAAAGCAAACCACTTTCAGTCCCTGAAAGCAAACCACTTCCAGACCCTGAAGGCACACCACTTTCAGTACAACAACCCTTCACCGAACCCTACGGTGAATACTCAATCTACCAAAATGAGATGAAGAAGAGTTTACACTTGGCTGTATCAATCCTTTAACATACAAGTGGATTGATCATGAGAATTATGCTTTAAGGCTCTTAAGCATAAGAAGGCTTTCTTGATTCTGAGTTCTTCAAGATATGAACAACTAAGGTGTTCTCTTAAACAATGAAGAACATGAACTCAGAACTTAGGCTCTTTGAAAGTTTAAGTATCAAAGGCTAATTTAACATGAATGAACAATTTGACAAAGCTTTGGCCTAATTCGTGTATTCTCATGTGTTGTTTGTTTCTGGACTCAAATGGACTTTATATAGGCATGAGGAAACGTCCTTGAACCAATGCAACCCTTCCCAAAAGGTTTGAGACACAATGGTTCATGAAAAGATGCAACTTTTCGAGCATGTAATCGATTACATTACTTAGGTAATCGATTACACTAAGAAGCCGTTACTGTTTGAATTTCAAATTCAAACATGTAATCGATTACAAGCAAGATGTAATCGATTACTTGCCTATGTGTAATCGATTACCAGAAGGGTGTAATCGATTACACTCAAGTCCAATTTCCAGAAACTTGGACTTTTAAGATCCGCTTGAGTTTTTCTACTTCTTTTAACTTATGAAAACATTAAACTCAATTAGCTTAGATGTTTTAAAGAGCCTTTATACTCGAGAAGCCTTTAGAAGCATAACTCACCTATACTAAGACTTTTAGGCAGATGTTGAAACATATTGCACTGTTTCCTCTAAGTCTTCTTTTCTTCTTTTTGTCGATGAGTTTGTTGTCATCAAAACCTCAGCCAGGGTCAGGAGCAAGACCTTCTTCACAGAGACAAGGACCCGTCACATCAATTCTAAAAAATCCTAGATAGTGCATATGATATGACAAAATATTCCAACAACATGAACCAACAGTTCATACAACAATCCTTCCAATGGTCATAGTCTCATAAGCAATTTCAATCCAAGTTTTTTTTTTTTTCAAATTCAATTCCCTCTTAATATATCAACATGTTATACAATAACTCATTTCTTAACAACAACATGTTCCAGTGGCCAACATACAAAAAATGCATTTTTATTCAAAGCCAAACACAACAGAATTTCTAGAACAAATTATAATCATCACAAACGACAAACAAGTTCCTAGAAGAAGTTAACCTTACCTCCTAACATTTCGCATCCAATCCAAGTTCAACCTATTATATAATAAGTGAAAACGCTAAAATAATCTTCGGAAAGACGGAAGAAACCCCAAAAACCAATTAAATTGAAAGAACAGAAAAACAAAATTGGGCTGGCAGAAGACCAACGCATGTGCGTTGGGATGCTAACGCTCATGCATTGGCTCCCTTCCTCAGAATCCAGTTCCCAACGCCCAGGCGCCAAGATCCAGCGCCCATGCGTTGGCTCTCTGTCCAAGACAACCAAAAACACCGTTTTTCACTGTTTAAGCCTCGAAAAGGGATTTTCATCAAGGGTTTTTATAAAAATTAATTATACATCATTTAAAAATCATTATATAGGGTTTCAAAATTTCAAGAACCAATTTTTCTCAAAATTATAAATTTGGCGTCCAAGGCCTAGAATTTGCTAGAGTGAAAGAATAAGGGTTTCGAGCGGAACCAGCCTCGAGTATGGCTCCAGAAACGAACGTACAAGCCGGTGTTCGTCTTCTACGCTCCAACGCTCGTCCTAGTCTCAGAAATGAAGGGAATTTCATGCTCAACCTCCGGCTTTGAGAAGGAGATTTCGAACCCTAAAACAGAAACGGTTTCGGGTTAAAACCGAGTTTTCAAACAAGTGTAGAACTCAGAATGTATTGGGGAAGGAAGGGCTTACCAAGAACTCAAGTGGGGAGCCTCTTGAAGAGAATGTTATAGAATTAAAAGGCCTTATCCAAGGAGAAAACAGCAGCAACAGAGAGGAGAAAAGGCAGCAGAATGTAGAAGGACTTAACAACAACTAGAGGGAATTGTGCAGCACTTGGCTAGGGTTTTTGTTTCAGGAATATGAACTTGTTTAAGTGAGGGAATGGAAGTTAGTTTCTGAATGTTCCCCCTCTATACGATGCATGAAATTTGGGTGAGTGGGAGGTTATTTTCTCAGCTTATTTTCTATTTTTCAGCAGCATCTTTAAAGCATCTTTTTAATCCAACAAAACTATTCTGTTTTCAAATTAATTAAAGAGTTTAAAAGAGAACATGGTCAGCCAAATTAGCTGAGGTAACAAGCACCAACCTAGTGAGAATAGGAAGAGAAAAGATGACTTCTTCCCTCCTTGCAGCTCTTTCAAAAACAGAATGTATCGGGTCTTGTTTTCGGTTAAAATAAATTATGTTACCAACTTAATTATTTCTCCAATATATCAGAAGTTACCAAATCTCAACCACTAAACCAAATCTCATCTTGTTGTAACTTAAGTTATATTCTTTTCAATCAAGGACCAAATTACAATATCAATCATTCAAGTACCAAAATATAAATATTATAAATCCCAAGGGCTAAATCACGATTACAAACAGTTCAAGGACCAAAGTGCAATTTACAAAAATAGAGGGTCTTACAACCTTGTTCGTTGTCATCATTAAAATCAAGACCTTTGAGATAAGGATGAAGATCTCAAAACCTTACTGTTTGATCTGCTTATTTGGCTAATAATGCAGTCGAAGTTGATTCTTCTCGCAGGTGGATAGCACCAATGCCTGATGTAATATCCTAATTAATTAACTTCATATTAATGTAATATGTATTAAATAATTACGTTTTGGCATATTATTATTAATTCATTACGCGACGTAGAAGTTTTACGCGTATGGACGTAAATTGTAATATCGAATTTACCTTCTCTTGCAGAACGGTCAACACCTGACACAGATGTTCTTCGTGCTCCTCTTGACTCCTCGAATAGATTAGGATGTCATCAATAATGATGACCACGAACCTGTCAAGAAGAGAATAAGATCTTGCACACAAAACATACAAGATATGAAGATTTAACTCAAGGACAGTCACAAACTTGTCCAGAAAAGAATTGAAGATTCTATTCATGTAATCCATGAATATCGCTGGTGCATTCATAACTCCAAATGGCATCACTAAATACTCAAGGTGTCCATAGCGAGTACGAAACACAGTCTTCTGAATGTCCGTCTCCTTAACTCGAATCTGATAATAACCAGATCGCAAATCGATCTTTGAGAAAACAGCCGCTCCCCGAAGTTGGTCCAACAAATCGTCAATCCTAGGCAAAGGATAACAATTCTTCACTGTCACCTTATTCAGCTGCCTAAAGTCTACACAAAGTCGTGATCTACCATCTTTCTTCTTCACAAGTAGTACTAGCGCTCCCCATGGAGAAACACTGGGTCGGATGAAACCCTTCGCCATGAGATCATCAATCTGACTCTACAGTTCTACCAACTCTGCTGATGCCATTCGGTATGGTGCAATAGAAATCGGTCCGGTTCCAAGAACCAAATCAATCGAAAACTTGGTATCACGAACAGGTGGTAATCCTAGCACATCTTTAGGTAACATATCATCGAAGTCACGAACAATAGCTATACTCTGCACCCCATCTGGCGATGATTCTCCAATACTCGCTGCTAAGAGAACCTTCAAAGCTCCTCTTCTCAGGGAGGACTTTGAAAAATAGGAGTCCAAAAACTCAGAATCCTCAAATCAGGAACAATTACCTCCTTATTGGTGCAATCCAATAGAACATGGTGAAGAGAAAGCCAGTCCATGCCTATGATCACGTCCAAGTGCTTAAGGGGTAAGCAAATCAAGTTCGCAACGAACTTCCTATCCCGAAACATCACAGGACAATTCAAGAAAAAAGAGGTTGCAATCAAACTTTTGGCAGTAGGGATAGATACCACCAAGTCGAACGGAAACTCTTACATAAGCAAACCTAACTTTTCCACACAATCAACATTAATAAAAGAGTGAGTAGCACCCGAATCAAATAATACAGAAAGAGGAATACCAGATGATGACTGGATTTTGTATGATAATTTTAGGGTCTTTTTAGTCTTTTTATTTTGTTATTTTTTAGTCTCACATAGGTTTTTTATTATTTTTATTTAGATTTTCTATTTATTTTGCATTTTGCATATAGATTAGCTTTTATTTGTTTTTCAAACTTTATTTTATATTTTTAGGAACTTTTATAGGAATTTTTATATTTTAGGAAAGCTGGTAGAATTAGTCATTTTTGTCCAGGGATCAATCTGTAAATTTCAGGAAAAGGAAGGGCCAAAGTACAAAAGCTCAAGAGTTGGGGGCTGAAAGTGGAGTTCAGGAAAATAAAGGGCTAGAAGTGAGGTGCTAACAAAGAGAGGATCAAAAGTGAAAAGGTTGAATATGAAGCATCACTTCTATTTTGCACATGTGAAAAATGATGATTGAAGGATTGATGGTAGTGGGAAGACTGTTTCAGAAATTAAGAGGAGGCCATTGAAGGCATTGATGATCCACTACCATGAAGAAAAGAAAATCATGAAGAAGAGCAATCAGCAGACGAGCCAACGCTCGAGCTTTGGAAGTCCAACGCTCAAGCGTTGGCACTCTGACTAGGACCCAAGTATGCAGTTCTTACCAACGCTCAAGCGTTGGCAGCCAATGCTCATGCGCTAGGCCTCTGTTTGCAACGTCTGGAATAAATAGGACCCAACGCTCAAGCGTTGGGATCCCAGCGCCCAAGCGCTGGAAGGCAAACTTTTTTCTATAAATAGGAGTGTTTATCCATTGTTAAAATCATCCCTTACTTCATAGTACAACAAATATTCTTCTTTCTCCCTTAAGAGCATTGTTCCTGAGAATTGTGGGAAGCCATTCTTGAGCTCCTAGTCCAGGGTAATTCAATGTTTCTATTAGCCATGCTTGGCTAATTTCTTTTTAAGTTCTTGGGTTGTTTTAGCTTATAATTTATGTCTTTGTTTTCTTCATCTTTGTTTCTGAATAATATTGAAAATTCATGTTTTATTTCCTTGTTCTTATTTTCATCTTGATGCGCACAAGCGTTCATGCTTATTTCTTATGTCAATGTAAATTGGTAAGTAATAAGGGAAATAGGATTTAAAAGAAGCAATATGACATATCACTAAGGAATTAGGATAGACTTTGCTTTATGTTGGCCTGAACTCTATCTTCATCTTATTCTTTAATTAACTAAATTGCAAGGAGTTGAGTTTAGTAATTAGAAAGAAAGGTCTACATGTGTAAGGAATTAACTTGTAGAAACCATAGGCTAAAGCATCATGAACTTTTGTTTTAAAATTTAGAAATAAGTTAGAGGTTTACTAGCATATATTATAAGCTATTTAAATCAACCCAAGTGCTTAATCTCCATCATCATCTTTTCTTATTTATATTTATGCTTTTTCCAAGTCGTTGTTCTAAACAAACCAAAACTAAAATCAATTTTTATTTTCAGCACAAGTTCTAAATAAATTAATAATTGGACACCTATCCCTGTGGGTTCGATATCTTTTATATTACTTCGATAATCAACCGTACACTTGTGGATTTGGCTATCACCAGATATGTCACAACGATCATTGATCAGTCCCTCAACGTCATCAGCTGTCTCTCCAGAGATGTTATACACTCTACCGTGAGCAACAGGTCGTTTCCCACGCGTAGCATTCACAGCACCCTCCTTCTTCGGATCTCGGCGTCTCTAACAGTATGCCCCGGCTTCTGACAATTCCTGCAAGTCATGGTCTTCGCAGTACAGCTACTAGCATAATGCCCTTCTCATTGAATTTGTATCAAACCACATCCTCGATTGGTTTTGGAGCTCCCCGAATGCCCAAGTTTCCCAGAAAATCCCTCTTGAAGGACTCCCAAGTAACAGCTTGGTGATCTACCTCCATCATAGCTCTAGCACCGTTCCACTAGTGCTCAGCCTCTCTCGCTAGCAAGTATGCAGCGTAGTTCACCCTGGTTGTAACAGGGGTCTGCATGAAAGAAAAAATCTTCTTGATTTCTTGCAACCATAAGTCAACCTCCTCTGAATCATATCCTCCAGAAAACTTAGGTGGATCCTGCCTCTTGAAGTCATGTAATCCCTTCATCTGAGCAGAAGCTTGCTCTCTCTCAGCTTTCTGTGTCTGTGCGGTAGCAGATGCAGCAGCTCGGTTAGCATCCTCTTCTGCACGAGCAGCAGTAACATTCGCTTGGTGCGTCATTAGCGTAGTCAAGTTAGTAATGGCGACAGTCATCTGATTCATCGCATTTTGATCTGCCATAACTGTGTTTTGATTTTTTAACCTCTTACTCTTGTTAAGAAAGTTTAACGGTTAATCTCAACAACAGAAACAACAAGGAAATTAGTCAGACATAATATAAGATCGTCCACTCATAAGACAATCTCTAAAAAGTAATATCAATAAATATTTATTAACAAAATTCTTCTTTCGATTGACACCCCATCAATCGATTTCAGCATCCAATATTTATTCACATCATAATGCTTACACGGAAAAAAAATTGTTTAGACTCATCCACATGATGGGCCTAATCAATTGAAAGGAGTCCACATGGATTTTTCGCATCTGTTCCGGTCCCTCCAAAATTTCTTTCATTAACTTTGGTCCTCCAGTCTTTCCCCCTCTTCATCTTCCATTCCTTCTCCCACCAACCGTCACACCCACATGAAGCAGTGCCTTTCACCAAAACCTCTATGAAGAAATGATGTAAAAAGTCCATGTACACTCCCTTCAGTTGACTAAGCCCACCACATGAGTTAAAGAATAGGAAAAAATTTGGCTATGTAAACCACTTGTCCTTATTTCGATTAAAAAATATTGAAATCAAAAGCTATAAAAAAAATTTCAATGAGCAATTTTGATTAGACTCTAAATTTCAGAAATCTAGAACATATCTAACTATTTAATTTATGTATTAAAAGTTTATCTTGTCTCCCCAAATTTATTGTTCAAGATCCTTCCCTTCAATTATAATCAAGTTCAAATAATTTTTTTTTAAAATATTATAAAAATGAAATAATAGAGGAATAAAAAAATGTACATAAACATGAGGACTGTTATATTTGAAAAGGGATGTCTTACTTTAAACCGATATAGGGTTGGGACGGAATTAAACTTTATGCTAAGTCTTAATCATGTAAGTGAGAAACAACACTGTTTCTTCGAGTTACAATTTTAGTAAACAGCTGAAGGAATATTCAGAACATCCTAGAGGCTTAGTTTAATGAATAAGGCTTAATAGTACTTTTGGTCTCTCACTTATCACAATTTGACATTTTTGGTCCCTCTTGAAATTTATTAGCCTACAAGGTCCCTCACTTTAACAAACGACAACAATTTTAGTCCTTCATCACTATTCCGTTAAAAATTAACGTTTTCTGTTAAAATTTAAAATAAAAAAATTGGTAACAAAAAACTCTGTTAAAGTTTTTTTTTGTTTTTTTTTTATCCCCAGCTCATCTTCTTCATCATCTTCATCCCCTCCACAACAAACCCACATTCTGATTCCACGCACCCTTGCTCCCCTCCTTTCCAAAACCCTAAATCTTTTTCTCTCACCCTCCCAGACTAAAAACACTGAGCAGCCATCCCCTCTCACTCACCACCACTGATTTTCCGTCACCGCAACCACCTTCATCTCACCACAAAAACTTCATCTTTAAACCAAAATCCCCCAACCACTTCATCCCCTCACCCACCACCACCATCACTCACCTACACCACCACCATCTCAAGTCGCCGCAGTCCTCTCTCGCACCACCACTCCCTAGTCTAACATTTTTCTAATGCGAGAGGGAAAGAGAATAGGATCGAGAGGGAGATGAAGGAACGGCGAGACCAGGCGATGGAGTTCGCGGTGGTAGCCCCAGGGCTCCTTCTGATGCAATTTGCAGCGACGAGGGAGGCAGATCGACCTAGATCCATCAAGGAGGCGATTTGTGAGCGATGGGGTTTTGCAGTGGATAGGGGTTTCAATTTTCTCTTGAATATGAAGACGGTGGTGAGGAGGTTGAATCTGAAGCCCAAGCCCTTGACGGTGGTTTCGATTTGCTTTTCGTTAAAACTGGGTTGGGGAAATTTACAGGTTATGCCCAAGTTGAAACTTACAGGTCAGCTCCAGAGCTGTGAGCGCAAGCCTTGGCTGAAATATTCCTTTAAAGCTGCCCAGCTGCCTGCAACTTCACAAGCCTATGGCCGGCATGATGGTATATGGGTTTGATAACTATGGTACACAGAACTTGCACGTTTACTAAAGGTTCTTCAAACAAACCACTTGAGATTTTATCGTTAGACGCACAAATGTGTAAATTTAAGCTTTGTTTCTTCAGACACAACTTTAACATATTATGTCTTAGGTGTTTCGACACAACTTCAAAGCTCTGTTGCTTGGGTCTTCATATGCAAAACTTGGGCATAACCTGTAAACTTCAACATTTGTCTTTATACTTCAAATCCAAACCCAGATTCAACATTTTTTGATTTGCTCTTTTTCAGGTTGGTGATTGAATTTGGGTTTGGGTGATGTTGAATCCGGGTTGGGGAAATTTTTGGATTTTCTATAAATTTTTGGATTTTCTGGTTGGGGTGATGTTGAATCTGCTTTCTTCTTCTTCAATTTTCTGAATTTTCTGCTTTCTGCTTCTTCTTCAGGTTGGTGATTGAATCAGGGTTGGGGTGATATTGAATCTGGGTTGGGGAAATTTATGGATTTTCTGCGTTGGGGTGATGTTGAATCTGCTTTCTGCTTCTTCTTCAAATTCTTTTTTTTTACCCAAAACTGTTAACTTTTATACATAAAACGTAAATTTTTAACGGAACAATGACGGGAGACTAAAATTGCTGTCGTTTGTTAAAGTGAGGGACCTTATAGGCTAATAAATTTCAAGAAGGACCAAAAATGCTAAATTGTGATAAGTAAACTATTAAGCTAATGAATAATTCCTTATCTATCTTATTCACTTGATGGTAATTTGGTTGTTGGTTTGATACTTTAATTCTAATTTTAAATACCTTTATAGTTTCTGCTAGTATTTGATTTATTTTTTATGGTACTTTTTCTAGGGTTAATGGTATGGTAGGTCCCTGTGTTTGTACCCAAGTTTGCGATAGGTCCCTCGCCGGAAATTTTTTTGATATAAGTCCCTTAGTTTGCACCAAGTTTGGGTTTAGTCCTCGCCGGAGACCGGAGCTCCGGCAAGTGCTTACGTGGACTGCTGACTGTATTATTAACGATGACGTGGAATTTTTTAATTATTTTTGAAATTCCAAATAACAAAATTCATTATAAACTTAAAACCCCTAAACAATTCTAAATCCTAAATTAACCCCCAAACACATAAACCCCCAATTTCATCAAACCTAAATTAGAAACCCAATCTAAAAACCCAGAAAAATCTATGATGTTCATCTTTCAATTTCAGAAAAGCCTAGCACTGATAGTAATAAAATCACACAAGAAAGGGGGGTTTGAATTGTGTGGGTGACTTTTTGAAAGTTTTTCGTATTGAAGACGAATTATAAGTTTAAAAGCGTTTATGTAAATGTGCAGTGAAATATATTTAGAGCATAAACAGTAAAGCACGCAAGATATTTATCCTGGTTCACCCTCAAAATCGATAGGGCTACGTCCAGTCCTTGGCTATACCAAGATTTTCCACTATTTCGACTGAATAGTACAAGTGTTCTCAGGGACTTCTCCCAGTATTCTGAGGACTGCTCCTTTACAAGTTTTCTCAGGACTTCTCCTTTATCTCTTAAGTATTCGACAGGACTTCTCCCTGATTCTTTTACAAGAATGTTGGTTTTCTACAAAGATCTCTTCACAAAGAGTGGGTAGAAAATATGAGGTTCTAGGTTCAGAGATGATGGTTAAGTTTGGTTCTCTGAAGGGATAGTGTGAGAGTAATGAGAGTTTTCACTCTATGAGGATTTCACACTGATTGGCGACTAAACTCAGAAGGATAGAAAATTCTAAGGTTGCTGAGTGTTCTTGGCAAAATCTTGTCTAAGTTGTGAATTGACTTGAAGAATTTGAATGCTTAGATATAGTGTAAGTCGCCAAGTTGAAAGTGATGCAGAGGCAGCTATTTATATCTTCAGTAAGGTGAGAATTGGATGGACTGCTGAAGATCTTCAAAAATAGTTCCGCTGGAGATTTGCTCGATTGAGAGTAACGGATACTTCTGCACTCGTTGCTTGATAAAGTTTGCCATAGTGATGAGCATTTCTTCAATCGCTGGAGAGTGAGTTCGTCTGGCAGTCCTTTTTCTTCTGATTTCCAGAGACAGTAATTAATGCGAGTGGATTCCAGCTAATAAGGCATTTAATGCTTCTGACCAGAGAATTTGAATTCTGCCGTTGAGGAGATACGATGATCAGAGAATTTCTCCGTAAATTCAGCAAAAAGCAACTTGAATTAAGGAATGTCGGAGAATTTGAATCTTCAGGATATATGGCGCTTAATTCTATCTCTTTCGTATTTAATGCTCTGAGGTGCTTGACAGCTTCTCTTGGTTTTTAGGCAAACGATCTCTACTGAGCAGATTCTTTTCATGTCAGTCTTTAATCATTACTTCTCAGTCATTGACTTGGAGTGAACCGGTCAGATCTTTTAGGCGGACGAAGTCTACTGAGAGAGAGATGCTTCAGTTCTCTTAGCCGGACGTACTTTTCCTTTGCTCTTTGATAATGATTGCAGCGTCCCTTCCATATATAAGAGTTCCTGAATAAAATACTTTGAAGAGAATTAGTGACTCTTTACGAAATTGTTATTCATCAAAATAGGTTAATTTATTTGGATATTTTTCTCTAACAAGCACGTTCGTCTTCTTCATCATCATTATCTTCATCTTCTCCATCAAAAGCCCAGGAAATAAAAACAATAACTCATCACCAAGGACATCAACATCTTCGTCTCCTCCATCTTCATCTTCAACATCATTCTCTCCATCTTCAAAAATTAAACAAGAAAATTTCAATACCAAACCTAGCAAAGGTGAATAGATTCAATGAAGCTTAAATCCAGAAGTTTAGATTACAAACAAGAAGCTTAGATTTCAACCCAAACCTAAAAAAAAAACACTGCATCAATTTTGAACCTCAAACCCAGAAAGAACCCAGATTCTAGATCCCAAACCCAGAAAAAACACAGATTTGAACCTCAAACCCAGACACCCAAAGCTTCGAACAGCAGCAGCCCCTCGCACGTCGTTCCTTCCCCGCAGCGCCGTGCCACCGGCCTCGCCTCCCCGCGCCGCTCTCGACCTCGCCTTGTTCTGCCATCACTTCCTCTCTCCTTCTCTGTCTCGATCTCCTCTTTCCTTTGATCTCTCTCTCTCTTCCCCTCTGTCTCTCCCTCTCGCGACCGCCGCCCTCCTCGTATGTCGCCATCGCACCGGCCACCGTCATCGGTCACCACCGTCGCCGCGCCTCGCCACCAAAGCTCTGGCGTCGTCGCCGCTCTTCCATCTCCCTCTCGCTGCCGCTTCTCTCTGTTTTCTCCCTCTCTCACCACTCCCTGTTTCTCCCTGTTTCTAGATCCTTCTTCTTCCCCCTCTCTCTCTCACAAAAACATTTACACCGGCCACCGTCATCGGTCACCACCGTCGCCGCGCCTCGCCACCAAAGCTTCGTCGTCGTCGCCGCTCTTCCCTTTCCCTCTCTCTGCCGCTTCTCTTTGTTTTCTCCCTCTCTCACCACTCCCTGTTTCTCCCTGTTTCTAGATCCTTCTTCCTCCCCCTCTCTCTCTCTCACAAAAACATTCATATTAAGCTCACAATTTTGCAGTAGCAGGGAGAAGCAATTGAAATTTTGGATTGGATTTCTAATTTAGGTTTGATGAAATTGGGGTTTATGTGTTTGGGGGTTAATTTAAGATTTAGAATTGTTTAGGGGTTTTAAGTTTATAATGAATTTTGTTATTTGGAATTTCAAAAATAATTAAAAAATTCCACGTCATCGTTAATAATACAGTCAGCAGTCTAGGTAAGCACTTGCCGGAGCTCCGGTCTCCGGCGAGGACTAAACCCAAACTTGGTGCAAACTAAGGGACTTATATCAAAAAAAATTCCGGCGAGGGACCTATCGCAAACTTGGGTACAAACACAGGGACCTACCATACCATTAACCCATTTTTCTATTAGCACCGGACGTGCTTTATGTATCAATGATGTGTCTATTTCTTGTATATTGATTTTAACCCCTGTCTTTACTAGTGAAACCTTATCTTTTACTTCTTTGATCAACTGACAACTGCTAAAGCTTTATATAATCATGGAGAGTTACTTGTTAATTGTGGAAGAGTATCTAAGAATTAGCTAGTGACCTCACATGCGTTGCAATGTTTCTGGTTAAAGGTAATGATTGTGTTCTAATGTTTCCTAAAATTGTAACTATTTCAAATTTTAGGATAGAAATTTATCCAATGATATTACTCTTAAATCTTTTCGATTGCTCGTTAGAGAACTACGATCTTTGGCTCTGGAACTGAATCATTTCCTTGTCTCTGAGAAGAACTTCCGGATTCATAGGAAGGAAGTTTAATTGAACTGAATCAGAATATGTATTCTTAAAGGTCTTAGTCCTTCAAATCAACTTGATCATGTCCTACTTTGGTCCGATCTTAATTAGACCTAATTTTGAATTAAGTTGCTTCGGATCTATAAACGAGTTAAAATTTATAAATTAACTCAGCCATCAAAACCAATCCTTACCTATCTCTGAGAGGAATGCACGACGGGAGCCAGATTGGTGGTTTTTATAAGAAATTAAATTATTAAATAATAACTCGTGGTTAATATTTTATTAGCACGACTTTGAAATTTGGAGCCAAACATGGAGGTGGTGCCGTTGACGATATCATCATCAGGCGAAGTTCATGGCATGGCACATGGAGTGCTGTGAGAGAATAAATGAAGATGGCATTTCTGTGATTTACAACTCAAATCAGAGTAAATTTATCTTTTGCAAGTAGCCTTCACCATATAATGAGTATTTTGTAAATGCGCTCTTTAGGATTCCACCATGGACGAAAATAATAGCCAAAGTGAGCCGCTTCTTCTAACACCGCCACAACCACAAGACACTGCAGTGTTCACTGCCGAATCTAATGACATCGCTCCGATCACCGGAGCCGGAGAGTTCGCCAGAGAGTTTGTCATCGAGTCGAAGAAGCTCTGGTACCTCGCCGGCCCCTCCATCTTCACCGCCCTCTGTCAATACTCCCTCGGAGCCATCACTCTGGTTTTTGCCGGCCATGTCGGAACCCTGGAGCTCGCCGCCGTCTCTGTCGAAAACAATGTCATCGCCGGATTCTGCTTAGGCATCACGGTTAGTTATTAAAAGAATAAAAAATCAAATTTCACAGGGCACTCTTCCGGTCATTATTGTTAGTTCTTCGGTTAAATTAATTAATTGGATCTTTTGCAACTTTCAATGCAGTTTGGGATGGGAAGCGCGTTGGAAACGCTATGCGGGCAAGCTTATGGAGCAAGACAACTTGATATGCTGGGAATATACATGCAGGTTCCCTTTTTAATTTGTGTTACTTTTATGTTCTAAATTTTACTCTCTTCCGATGAATGTTTTAAATTTTTATGGATAAATATCGGTGAACATCTTTTGGGTGTAGACCACTAGAGAGATAAGAAGAGATGAGAGATAAGTGGCAGATGTGATATGTGATGTGATGTGTGCAGAAGAGAGAGATAGAAAGAAAAAGAGGTGTCACGAGATGTTTGCACTGTAGAGTAGTTCATGAATCATGAACAAATTTTTATTGCTGATCCAACTCAGTTGGGGTGGTAAGTAGCCTGGTTACAGACACCACAAGAACCATAATGGTATTGTACATCGTCATTACAGACACCACCATTCCTCCATCTTATTTGAGTTCTATAATTGATAGATTATTTAACAATACAGTACAGAACACTTACAAACACTTTTTCTTTTTATTTCTTATTACTCGCTATATCATATATTACATTTAGTATTTTTTACTTTTCTCTCATTTACTTTCTCAGTATCTACACGGTAATCAATAGATGTCCACTTTTTGATCTTATTTATCACACTTTACTGTATCAATCCTAATGCATAAGCCACACTATACTACTTCGTCTGTCCTAAATTATAGGGTCATTTTCAGACAATCACACATATTAGGAAAACATGTAATAAGTTAATTAATAGGTTTGTTTTGTTACTTTTTATACAAATCTTCCAAATATGCCCCTATTTAAAAAGATCTGGAAATTGTTAATGTAAGTATTGGATATATCAAAAGTTGGTTGGGAATATAAAAGAAGTAATTAGTAGATGTGGTAATTAAAGTTTTGAAATTTAAAATATAATGAATGCAAGGGGTAAAAAAAGAAAAGTTTTTTTTTTCTTCCTGAAATCTAGAAGGGGTCTTATAATTTTGGACACCAAGTTTGTAGGGTCTTATAATTTGAGACGGTGGAAGTATTAAAGAATTAAGTAATGTTTCTTCTCTACCCTTCTCTCTTTGTATTTGGGTCTCTTTCTCTCTAACTGATGTCTCATTTTTCACTTCAATTAATTAAATTTATATTATGTCAATTAAAAATTACAAAAGTATAACATTTGTAATTTTATATGAGTAATTATTTTAACATAGAAATGAGACAATCATTGATCACAAAAGATCTTAATCCCACTCAAACATAATTCTTACTAGAAAGAGGAGGGAGTCCTACTACAATTTCAATCACACTATCCTATCAATCATCAAATTTTTAAGATAGTTAATACAACTCTTTCACTTATAAAATTGTAATTTTTAAAAATCGACGAATCGTCGTTGATTTAAAAGCTTTCTTTTGATTCTTACCCCCTAATTAGTATTTTAGAACGGATGCAATTCACGAAAAAACTTATTTATTTTAAGTAATTTTGGCCGATAAAAAATATCTTTTTTATGTTTAATTGATTTCATAATTTTAAATCAAGTAGAACAATTACCGGCAGCAAAACTTTCTTTACCAAATTTGTAACGAAAGTGCCTTCACAGCGATTTGAGTTGATAAAAAAATAATTAGTTTGAAATGCATTGTTTAGATATTAAAATTAAAGATATAATTTTAATTAAATATATTATTAATTTTACTGGATAATTTTTAACATAAATAAATTATTCAAATTTTATTTCATTACCATAGATTTTTCCAAATAATATATTTTGCAAATGCTACTAGTTAAAATATCAATTTAATTTTTATGAATTTTAAACATTCCTTCCCAGCTTCCCTTACACTCTAGTCTCTATCTCAATTAAAATGCATCAATTTAATTTCTTAGATTATAATTTCCTGAAATTCATTTGATTAGCTTGGTAATCGAGATATGTTTCTAACTGATGCCTGCAATGGCAGAGATCGTGGGTAATCCTTATCATCACGGCGGTGCTACTGAGTCTTCTGTACATCTTCTCGGCGCCGCTTCTTATCCTCATAGGCCAAACGGCGGCGATATCGGAGGCAGCAGGGTTGTTTTCCGTGTATATGATTCCGCAGCTGTTCGCGTACGCATTGTACTTCCCGATCCAGAAGTTCTTGCAGGCGCAGAGCAATATGATTTCCATGGCGTGGATAGCCGGGGTGGCGCTGGTGCTCCACACGGTGTTCAGCTGGCTCCTCATGCTGCGCCTGCGGTGGGGCCTCGCCGGTGCCGCTGTGGTTCTCAACGCATCTTGGTGGTTCATAGTGGTGGCTCAGCTGGTTTGCATCTTCTGTGGGTCGTGTGGCGAAACTTGGAGTGGCTTCTCATTCAAAGCTTTTCAGAATCTTTGTGGATTTGTTCGTCTCTCACTTGCCTCTGCTATTATGCTCTGGTATGTACTTAACTTTTCTTTCCCATAAAAAGAAGAACTTATTTTTTGGTAATAGATGCTATTAATGTTTTTGATGAGTAATGATTTATTCATTCTCTTTTTTTCTCTTTCATCTCGTATAATTACTCCTTCTATATAGAGCTGGATATATGAGCCTAAGCCCGCGAGCCGACGTGCGAGTCCCGCAACCCGCGCTGACTATGGCCCGGAAAATATAGGCTCATTTAAAGGGCTAGCCTACTCGAACTTAATAAGCTAGCCCGCGGGGCTCGCACGCCGTCCACGGGCCAATGAAATTAAAAAAAAAAAACTAAAATTAAAAAGCACAACTGCACACACAACTGCACACACCACATTAGTTCAAAAAACTTGTAGTAGTATGCTTGTTAAAATTGATTTTTGATGTATGTTTTGAATTATTATGGTGTTTGACTATTTGTAATAATTGATTTAGTATAATTAATTTGGTAAACTACCAAAAAGTTTGCAATGAACTCTTAATTTGACGTAGTATTTTTAATGAACTCTTAATTTTAAAGCTTGTAGTAGTATGCTTGTTAAAATTTGATTGTTAAGTTTTTTTTTTTACATATACTAGCCCGTGAGCCAACCCGCGAGGCAAGCGAGGACGGGGCTCCTAAATAAGAGCTCATTTAGACGCGAGCCTATGCGGGCCGAGCTTAAACGGGGCGGGCTGGCCCGCGTACCGAGCTCTACTTCTATATCATATCATTGATTAAATTATTTATTTTTCTATTTTCTCTTTATATACCCAGAAGTGGAATTTGATATTCGGTCTCAGTTTTATTTTTCGTTTTCCGTAAGACCATCTTAATGGCTTTTATTATTATAATTTATAAGTATCAAGCCATGTTAGTCTTACCCTGTACTCTTTATTTAATGGTTTATCTATTATACCCAGTGGTAGGACAACAAATACATAAATTTATAACATAATATTAATGATATTAATGGATATACCCAGCTTAATGGAAAGAAGTTTTACACCGGTGTCTAATTAAATTATGTCATATAGGACCAAATAATTATTTACATTTTATTTTTTTTTTTATTAAAATAAAATAATTTTTAATATGATGAAAATTAGATAAATGTATGGGTAAAAAAGTTTACAATAACTATGCATAAACTATTTTCTCTTGTAACTTCCAAAAAAATATAACAAAGAATACACTGCATCAGTCATTTTCTCTTATAACATGCAAAAAATATATAAACAATAACTAAAATTGAATGCATTGCAATAATGAAAATAAAAAAAAACTACAATTAATTCATCATTATATAATATCTTATTTCTTCTGAAATTAGGAATAGAATTAATATAGAAAAATAAAAGGAAAATGATCTTGAGTTTTTTATGACTTATTTGTCGATATCATTCAAGAAGAGCGAATTCTATTACTAATATAATATTATTATAATATTATAAATTTTAAATGGTGGATGATGAACATAAGTTTATAAATATAAATAAATGGGTAACTGAATGAATATTTGAACACCAAAATTATTTATTTTTGCGTTGGTTTTAAAATTTAGATAGTTTTAGAGTTTTAGTAATATTAATATTAACCTGACAAGTATCATAAGACTTGTGGTTTTAAACACAATCATTTAATAACCATGATTTATTCCTTTTATTTTTACATAAAAAGAACATTACTCAAAGCGTGGTTATACCTAGTTTTATTTCTTCACAAAATTGTTGACATTGGTTTTGTTAACCATTTATCTGTAGTCTTGAATTGTGGTACTATATGGTGTTGATCCTTTTCGCTGGATATCTGAAGAATGCAGAAGTTTCGGTGGATGCCTTGTCTATCTGGTCAGTGACTACATCTCATTTTGTTTTTCCTCAAATTTATAGTTCCTTTGATGAATGTATGTTCATGCATGAATATTGAAATGTGTGTTAATTTATTTGTGTATTTTTTTAAGTAAAAATATATGTTTTCAAATTTTAAAAAGCGTGAATTGGAAAATATGTCTATAGATATTTTTCTCTAATTTAAAGTGTATTAGTGTTATTTATGAGATCATTTAAAAAAGTGCTATTTATAAAACTAATTACCCATTTGGATACTTCATATTATATTTATCATCTTATATTCATTTGAGCTTATAACTCACAACGAGTCTCATTTTTGGATATATTGAATTTGCAGCATGAACATATTGGGGTGGACGATCATGCTATCCTTTGGAGTTTGCGCAGCCGTAAGGTTTGTTCCTTTAATTACACGTATATTTGATCTGAGAATTAATACTTCTAGCTAGCTACCTAGCCTTGTATTTCTATATATACAAATTGACTTAACATGAGTCCTAAAACTACGTACGCATGCATGCATGCAGTGTGAGAGTTTCAAATGAATTGGGAGCATCTCACCCTCGAACGGCAAAGTTTTCATTGGTGGTTGCTTTGATAAGTGCGTTTGTGATAGCCTTGTTGCTGGCGCTGGTTCTTATAATCTTCAAGGAGCAGTATCCTTCGTTGTTTTCAAATGATTCAGAAGTGCAAGAAGCAGTGAAGGGACTCACGCCCTTGTTGGCCATTTGCATTGTCATCAACAATGTGCAGCCTGTTCTTACAGGGGTTGCCGTTGGGGCAGGGTGGCAGGGTGTTGTTGCTTATGTCAATATTTCATGTTACTACATCATTGGTGTTCCTCTAGGCCTTGTTTGCGGCTTCATCCTTGACTTCGGTGTAAAGGTCAGCCATTACTTTCAACTCCATTCTACTCCCTTCCTTCCTTCGTCCCAAATTATAAGATCCATTTAGACACGAATTTGGTGTCCCAAATTATAAGACCCCTTCTAAATTTCAGGAAAAATAAAATAAGTTTTTCCTTTTTTACTCCTTGCATTCATTATATTTTAAATTCTAAAACTTTAATTACCACCTCTACTAATTACTTCTTTCATATTCCCGACCAACTTTTGTTATATCCAATACTTACATTAACAATTTCCAGATTTTTTTAAATAGGGGCATATTTGAAAGATTTGTATAAAAAATAACAAAACCAACATATTAATTAGCTTATTACATGTTTTCTTAATAGGCATGATTATCTGAAAAGAACCCTATAATTTAGTACGGTAGGAGTATAATTTAATTTTCTTTCTTAAACTTCCCACTACAAACTCAGATTAAATGATAAAATATAACTACACAAATATTGAATTTTATAAAAAATAAATTGAAATTAACAGACTAAAGAACAACCGACTTTGATCCATGGAAAATTTCTTGCTGTTGAGCTTTAACCTTTTGAGATGTTTTCAAAAGAGTCATGAAAAACATATCAAATGAAGGAACTTAAAAAGTGCTCATTCTTGGAATCTACACCGTTATCAGTTTGGCATAAAACATAACATACTATCAATAGAAACTGATGGATTAATGATTATTTTATTATGTATGATTCTCAGGGGATATGGTTTGGAATGATGATAGGGACCATCCTACAAACTTGTGTTCTGACCTTCATGGTCTATAGAACTGACTGGAATAACGAGGTAAGCTTTTTTTTTTAGTGTGTATGTATTTCTTGTAAATGCAGAGCAATTAGGTGATATATATGCATAAGGATGTACATAATAAACCTAGCAAAAATGTGCATAATAGGCTAATTTTGTGTGTAAATGGCAGGCATCACTTGCGGAAGCTAGGATAAAGAAGTGGGGTGGGCATGACGATTCCAAAGTGAGCGAAATTGAGAAGAATGATGGTTAAACATGAAGTTTCTTGAAATTCATGAAGCAAATTGTGTGCCTATTTGTTTTCAATGGAAGATTGTTAAAAAACTTATTATTTCAAATTAAGGTGGACTACATGTTATATTAGAAAAATTTAATTGAATAATTATTTTAAGTGAATTTAGGGTGAGTTTGAGTAAAGAAATGAGGTCGCATTTGATAAAACAACTTAATTAAGCGTCTATCATATAAGAGCTTATGTCATAAGTGTTTAAATTCAATATATTATTTTCGTTTGGATGCAAACATTCAGATTAACTTATACAACATTAACGTGTTTGGATCAACGGGTGGTTGGTTCAAATGGTACATGCTTGATTCCCCAAGTAAGGTCTCGAGTTAGAGACTTGTTGAGAGAGTTAGTCGCACCATGATGTGGATGTTCCCCGCTCGAAAAAGGTTGCTTCCGAATGAGGATACCTGTTTACACGCAAAAAATTAAAGCGTTTGGATGTATTTTTTCATAAGCACTTATTAATAGTTAAGATTGAAAAGTTAAAAATTAAAGAATTAAAAAATAAATAAGATTTATACTTAAAAAATAAAATTTTAAAGATCAAACCATAATAAAAAACAAAAGAACTAAAAATAAACACAAAAAACAATGATTCAAAATGGAAAAAATCATTGGTCACCTGTAATAATATTAGAAACTAAATCATTCACCTATATTCTCAATATAAATACATCTAACTTTTTTTAAATCAAACACAATTTGTTAGGAATATATAGCAAAATACAAATAAGAATCTCTATATCGTTTGCTCTATCGTCTGATGAGCATCGTCGGATGGTTATATGTTCCTTACGTCTGGTGGTTAGTCTGTATCGTCTGACAGTACGGAAAGTTGTTAGTGTACGACCTAGTCCTCTCACAGAGTCTGGTCCACTACTTTATTAACAATTGTCTCTTGACAGCTGCAACCTTATCTTCTCTCTTTTCTATATATATATCTTCACTATTGTGTAAATAAATCAACCAATGAGAATGAGAATGAGAATGAGATTATGATATTTTCTTTATTTTTTGTTTCCTTTGTTTCCTTTATGGTATCAGAGCCTGAACCAAGCCAACCATAGCTGCTTCCTCTGCTACCTCTACTCCTCTCAGAGCGTTGAACGCTCTGGTGACGTTCACCCACACTCTCACCATCAAACTTGATGGTACAACTTTTACTCCTGGCGCCGGCAGATTGAAAGTGTAATCAGGTCACATAAGCTTCAAGCATATGTCACTCGTACTTCCATTCCTCCCCGGTATCTCAACGATGAGGACCGCATAGCTAACCGAACAATCCCTTTCTACCCCGATTGGGAACAACAAGATTCAGAGCTGTTCACATGGCGTCTATCATCTATTTCAACCTCTCTTCTTCCCACAGTCATACACTATGTCCACACATTCCAAGTGTGGGATGAGATTCACAAATCAGCACTTTGGCATGAATTATCCTGTTCTTTCCCTTTTTTATGGTCCTCACAACTCTTATGGACCACCCGGTTTTTGAAACTCATATCCGTTTCAACCACCACAAACTCAATTACAATTTGGGAGTCCTTCCCTTGGAAACCAAGCCTCTAGGCCACCAATGCCATCATCTCAGTTCAACTCAAGGCAGTCTCAAGCCTTTCTTCTTGGGCCAGGCCCTCAAAACTCCTCAATCAATAACAATCAGCAACCTTGGCATCCTGATTCTGGAGCTTCTCATCATGTCACAATGATCCAACACAACTGACAGAAACCTCATCCATGTCCAGTTCTGACAATCATGTGGTGATTGGTAATGGTCAAGGTTTGCACATTCAATCTATTGGCTCAGCTTGTGTCAAGTCTCCTTATATCACACACAACACACTCACTATAAAAGATCTCCTTCTTTTCCCTTCTATAACCAAAAATTTAGTGAGTGTTAGCAAGTTTTGTAGAGATAACAAAGTCTTCTTTAAATTTCATGAAGCTCACTGTTTTGTCAAATCTCAAGCTACTTCTAAAGTCCTCCTTACAAGCATCCTAGGCTCACTGTTTTGTTAAATTTCACCCAGTGTCACCTTCCTCATGCCCCCCCGAATCATCCCTTCACACTCGACGTCAGCTGTTCGTGTTTCATCGTCTGCTCACCCTGTTCCATCGTCTGTGTAACACCCAGAATTTTCTCCAGTAATTAAATAATTATTTAATTATTCCAAGGTATTGTTTGGATCCGCTCGGCGGCATCGACAAGCATTATCGATGAGCGAGGTACTGGTGAAACACCTTTTACAGCACTTGGTAGGAAACCAAGCTAGACCTAACTTTGAGTTCAGACGAGAATAAGACGTTCTCACTACCACCATGACGTTCGGTGAATAGTTTCGTGAACAACGACTGTAATATTGATAGGGTTTCCTCCTGAAGCCCGGGAAGGATTTTTCGCGCTAACGGGACTTTTAGCCGAAACTTCAGCAGGCGAAACGGACGACTTCGGGACCCTGGATCGAGAATCTGAAAAGCTCCAAACGATTTCGTTTGGCGTTTCAAGACCAATTTTATGAAGAAAATTTCCGTGAATAGTGACCTGATGAATAGTGTTTTCGGGCAGCGTGGAGCGGACTTTGCTAAAGATCGACCAGCCCGAATTGTGCGGGCCCAGTCTCCCGAAACCAATAAATGACCCCGAGGCAGATACTCTCAGTGACACTGAGGTACTCACTGATGACCAGAACCTAATGATGACTGGGACTTGACGCACTGACGTGTCATGATTGGGAATATATTAATAAACAAACCTAAATATTTATTAGAACTTTCTAAGCTTAGAGTTTAGTCCCTGAACTTTGAAACTTTGCGGTTTGGTCCTTGAATAGTAAAAAGTCTTTTCACTTTAACCTTTTACCATTCCAACTTTAGTCCCTTGGGTAAGTGAAAAATTGAATTTCACCCCTTTCTAGGCCCCTTTGGCCGCGGCCCAAACTCCCCATTAGAGGGTTAATTGGGCTTCCTTCATTAACCATGTCATTAAGTTAAGTTGAGTAAGGTTTTTAGTGAGATTTAGAGAGATAAAGAGCTAAGGAACTATTCATCTTTTTCCTCATCAAGCTCTCTTGGCCGAATCCTCTCTCCCTCTCTAGCTCCTTCATCTTTTGTCCTTCCATCTTGCTCGTTTGAGGTAATATGTTCATCTCTTCTTGATCTACATTTCTACTGATTCAAAATTTCATTTTGTTGAGTTTAAAATTTATGCAAGTGCTAGAACTTAGAAGCTCCTTCATAAATGTTGTTCCTACTACCATGAGCTTTGTTTTGAACCGATTGGATTTTTGATCTTTTGAGTTTTGCTTCCTTGAAGATTTTGGAGTAGGGTTTTGTTAGAGTCTCTTTTGGAAAATTCATTTCCATGACATTAGTCTTTGAAAATTTCCAATTAGTTTTCTTGGGAGTTTAGTTTTTGAAAAATTGATTATTAGGAAAAAGTTATTTTCAAGCTTTAAGTAATTATTTGTCATAGTTTTCTTATTACCTTTGACGTGTGAAAATTAGTTTTGGAAGAAAAATTTGTTCTTGAATTTATGTGTCTTGGCCGAATTGGGTGTTGTTAGGGGACAAAGGATAATTGATTTTCTAACTAGCTTTTGGGTGTGTTAAAATGCTTATAAATGAATTTGGGTATTGAGGATATGTTTTTCCACGATTGTTGTGCATTGGCCTAGAAAATTTCGAGTGTTAAAGACTTGAAAAATTGTTTTTGAAAGCTTGGGAAACTAGGGGATTAAATGTGTGAAAAATTGAGTTTTTGGGCAAATTGGATTTTGAAACTCATAGTTGAGATTAGGGTTTTTCTACATTCTGAAACTTGGGGAAAATGAAGTGAAAATTGTATTAGAAGTTATGTTTTTGGTTGTGTAATTGATTTGGAAAATTCAGAGAAGTGTTGGGTGAATTTTTTTGAATTTTAGAGTTTTTAAAAGTTTGGACAGAATTGAGACTTAGTGAAATTTTGTGTGCTTTTGTTTTCTAAAATCTTGATTAAGGCCTCAAAATGGTTTGTAAGAATCTAGCCTTGATTCTCTCTGAATGGTTGGAAATTTCGGAAAAGTTAGGTTTCGTAACTTAGGGTTTTCTAAGTCCTTTTGGGTAATCGTCGAAATCTTGTTTAAGTGTTGTCGACCGCTGAGAATTTCCAAGTTGTAGAGCCTATGTCTAAGTGTTTAGACCCCTGTTTAGACAAGTCTTTTTTCCTTAGGTTTGAGTTCAAAGTTCTAAAGTTAGATTGTGTTTGTTGAGGGATCACGAGGCCCTAGGCCGATCAAGACGTGCGGAGCTTCCAAAACCGCCAAGATCGATCACCTCTGCGGTAAGGGCACTTCATATCTCTGTCTATTAGCATAAGTATAAATATATACCATGTATGCACTACGATCTTTAGAATTGTAGTTGACGGCGTTATGAGAATGACCCGATTATGACTGTATTGATTGTGAAATTAATGCAAGTATCTGAAGGCATCTGATATGCTGGATTAGTCTTTATTGATGTGTGGCATTGTTGTGAATTGTGGCTTGACTATTTGTATTGTTCATTGCTTTATTAACAATTGAAAGCATGATTCTTTTTTACACGATTTATATCTACATGATATATGTGCAATTGCTCTACATGATTAGTATTAATTATGAAGCTATGTTAGGCCTCGTTTAAATACGTAGGAGTCCTACTTGTGTTTTTGTGTCATGTTGTGTCAAGCATGTGGTTGTGAAAGTCGTCATGGTTCGGGGCTAATAAAGAGTCACGGGCTAGATGGCGCACCATCGGCGCGTTATTACAGAGCGCTCTCGTGTAAGTGGCAACTCTCAACTTACCGACTTACTTTCTAGTTCGTTCGGAGTTCGAGAGAGTGTCCCACCTGCCTGCGGGAGTTGGTGCATATCCCGATAAAAGTTTTTCTTGTACACGAGGAGGGTCTGTGTGCATATAGGAGTCCTAAGGTTTTCCCAATTATCTGCGTCAAATAATTGTACTTTCTCATGTTTCTTGCTACTTGATTGACAATGCTTATTGATGCCATTGATTGCTCTTTATGTGACCTTGTTTTTGGAAGTGACCCTTTTCTCTGTGTTTCTTTTGGACGAATCATGTGGGTTCCTCCAGAATATGCCCGGCCAGATAACAGAGGACCCGTTCGTTGGTCTAGCCGTCCTTGGGGAAGCGGTCCTACACATCACTGACAAGGACGACCTGGCGTCATGGACGGTGGACCCGCCGACATGGCGTGTTCGATATACGGGTAGAGTGAAGGACGACAGGACAGACCGTGTTGGAGAACCTCAAGGACGACAGACATACTGCTTACTTATGACCTTCTCCCCCCTACCTCCCTCTTCGGCGTCTGGGACAGTCGCTATTCTGGCATCCCCCATCATTGTTGCTTCTCCACACTCTTCATTCCCTGAGATGAAGGTGGAGATCTCTACTTTTCCAACCCTGGTCTACACCCTCTCTCTCTGACGGAAATCTTTCAGAACTTACCCCAGGAGGGAGCGATGCCGGATTGTTGGAAGCATCGGACGATAACCCGAGGAGGAGGAGTATAAAGCTGAGGCGGTATGGGCTTTTGGGTAGATTATATTTTGGTAAACTAGGACTGTCTATATTTTGGAGTTCAAGGGTAGGTTCCGATACATGGCTTCCCATGTGGGCTTCCTGCGTGGAGTTTTCAGGGGAGTATATCGGTACTAAGAAGTCTAGTATAGGAACCCTAGTTCTGATGCATCCTACTACCTTTGGGTTAACTGGTCTGTAAAATGACTTCATTTTCTGCACTACACTGGTGATGTAATTATGTACGGCACAAACTATTTTGATGACACTGCTCGTCAGGGGCATTGTAAATATGGGTAATTATGCATGTATGCTGTCTTGGAATGATTTCAAAAAAACATGCACGCAATTCCGAAAACCCCTAAAACTTTCGCATGATTTATTACTGTTCATCTACTACAGTAACGCCCTGAAAATCGGGGTGTTACTGTCTGGCGTTTTTGTTAAATCGTCTGGCCTTCCTGCCTCCTTAACAACAACTACCTCTAGTTCTCTACCTTGTCTGAATAAAGACAATATTCAGTATAACTCTAATGTATTAGGACCCTCCTTGTATGAGATGTGGCACTATAGATTGGGGCACCCTCATCATGAGGCCCTCAAAACTGCCTTACTTCAATGTAATGTTCCTTTACCTAATAGGAATCATTTTTCTATTTGCTCCTCTTGTTGTCTTGGTAAATCTCACAGATTACCTTCTCAACCCTGAACCACTGTGTATAATGCTCCCTTAGAACTTGTTTTTATTGATCTATGAGGCCCTGCCTCTGATGTTTCTTCATGTGGTTATAAGTACTTCCTTACTTGTGTTGATGCTTATTCCCGCTACACCTGGATTTTCCCACTAAAACTCAAATCTGAAGCCTTTACCATGTTTGTCCAGTTTAACACAATGACAGAATTACACCTTAACTCAAAGTTCAAATCTGTTCAATATGATTGGGGTGGGAAGTTCAGACCCCTAACCAAATACTTCACAGACCAGGCCATCATTCACAGGCTCACATGCCCTCACACACACCATCAAAATGATAGTGTTGAAAGAAAACATAGACACATTGTTGAGACTGGCCTGTCATTATTAGCTCATACCAAAATGCCGACTGAATATTGAGATCAAGCCTTTCTTACTGCAACATACCTCATAAACAGACTTCTAACCTCAATCCTACAAAATGTTAGTCCTTTCACCAAACTGTACAAACAAACACCAAATTACAAATTTCTGAAAGTCTTTGGGTGTGCTTGTTACCCCTTTCTAAGACCTTACAATGCAACAAAGCTCTCTCATAGGTCAACTGAATGTGTCTTTCTAGGATACTCCTCCATCCACAAAGGTTACAAGTGTCCTGATGCCTCTGGAAAAATCTTTTTTTCCAAGGATGTTGTATTTAATGAACTTAGATTCCCTTTTCTAGACCTATTTCCTTCTGAACAGAATCCTGATGTCTCCATTGAATCACCCCCTTTCTTTTCTACCATTCATATAGTGCCCACATCTCACACCACTCCATCTAATTATGTTCCAGATTCACCTGTGTCTCCTAATGCAGAATCTGGCTCTAATTCTGTTCCAAATTCACCTTCCACCAGCTCTAATTCTGGTCCAGATTCACTTCTCACCACTTCCTTTTCCTCAGTTCCAGTTGTTCCTCTCCCTATCAATGCTCAACCTATGCAAACTAGAGCCAAGTCAGGAATAGTTAAACCCAAGCAGTTTCCTACTCTTCTTCTTGATGACTGGATTTTATATGATGTTTTTAGGGTGTTTTGAGTCTTTTTATTTTATTATTTTTGAGTCTCATATAGGTTTTTTATTCTTTTTATGTAGATTTTATATTTATTTTGCATTTTTCATATAGATTAGTTTTTAATTGGTTTTTAAACTTTATTTTATATTTTTAGGAATTTTTATGGTTATTTTTATATTTTAGGAAAACTGGTAGAATTTATCATTTTTGTCCAGGGACCAAACTGTAAGTTTCAGGAAAGAAAGGGCCAAAGTACAAAAATTCAAGAGTTGGGGGCTGGAAGTGGAGTTCCTGTAAAATGAAGGGCCAGAAGTGAAGTGCTAACAAAGAGAGGACCAAAAGTGAAAAGCTTGAATATGAAGCATCACTTCTAATGTTGCACATGTGAAAAAGGATGAGTGGAGAATTGATGGTAGTGGGAAGGAGTTTTCAGAAGTTAATTGGTGGCCAATGAAGGCCATAATGGCCATCAACTCCTCCACCATTGAAAGGAAATTTTTTGCTATAAATAGGAGTGCTCATCCTTTGGAAAAAAACACACCTATTCAGAATACAACAAGTATTCTTCTTTCCTCCTTAAGAGCATTGTTCCTAGGAATTGTGGGAAGCCATTCTTGAGCTCCTATCCAGGGTAATTCGATGCCTCTTTTAGCCATGCTGGGCTAATTTCTTTTAAGTTACTTGGGTTTTTTTAGTTTGTAATTTATGCTTTAGTTTTGCTTCTACATTTTTGAATAATATTGCTATAAGTTCATGTTTTATTTCCTTGTTCTTCATTTCCTCTTAAAGCGCATAAGAGTTCTTGCTTATTGCTTATAACAATGAGAATTGGTAAGTAGTAAGAGAAATAGGATTTAAAAAAGGCTATAAGTATATATCGCTAAGAAATTAGGATAGACGTAACTTTATGTTGGCCTGAACTTCATCTTCATCTTCTTCTTTAATTAACTAAATTGCAAGAAATTGAGTTTAGTAATTAGAAAGAAAGTTCTACAATGTGTAAGAAATTAACTTGTAGAAATACTAGGCTATAGCATCATGAACTTGGTTTTAGAATTCAGAAATTAAGTAGGAGTTTGCTAGCATATTTTATAAACTATGTAATTCAACCCAAGTGCTTAAATTTCATCATCATCTTTCTTTTCTTTTATTTCATGCTATTTTATTTACTTGTTCTAAAACCAACATAAAAAATACATCTTTTAATTTTCTGCTAAAGTACTAAACAAGTTAATAACAAGACACCTATCCCTTGGGTACGATATCTTTTATACTACGCGATAACCATCCGTGCACTTGCAGATTTGGCTATCACTTCTCACACAAGCTGAGCCAACTTCAGTCAAGCAAGCTTTAAAAGATCCAAAATGGCATTCCGTCATGAGTGACAAATATAATGCTTTATTGAAAAATAACACATGGTCTCTTGCTCCATTGCCCTCAGACAGATTTTCCATAGGCTGCAAATGGGTCTTTCGTGTGAAAGAAAATCCTAATGGCTCAGTCCAAAGATACAAGACAAGGCTTGTTGCAAAGGGTTTTCACCAAAGGGAAGCATTGATTATGCTGAAACCTTCTCACCAGTGGTCAAAACCACAACAATCAGAATAATCTTCACTCTTGCAGTGTCCAAAAGATGGTCAACCCAACAACTTGATGTAAACAATGCCTTCCTCAATGGCACCTTGAATGAAGATGTTTACATGACCCAACCATCCAGTTTTGAAGCATCCAACAAAAATCTGGTTTGCAAACTTCACAAAGCTCTGTATGGCTTGAAACAAGCTCCAAGGGCTTGGTTTAGCAAACTTATGTAAGCTCTCGTCAAATTTGGATTCATGCCCAGCAAATGTGATCCTTCTCTTTTTGTTCTACAAACAACACATGACATTATCTATCTCCTAGTCTATGTTGATGATATCATCATCACTAGCAGTTCTGTCACTCTCATTCAGCAGCTAGTAACCAACCTAGACTCTAAATTTTCTCTCAAGCAGCTAGGGGATTTGTATTACTTTTTGGGTATCAAGTTCAAAGAATTTAGGATGGTTCTCTTCTTCTCAGTCAAACCAAATACATTCATGATCTTCTTGCAAAAGCACACATGCAGGATGCCAATGGTATCTCCACTCCCATGATTGGTGGTTGTAAACTCAGTAAACAGGGCTCAGATTACATGAATGATCCCACTGAATACAGATCCATAGTAGGGGGCACTGCAGTATGCCACTCTCACTCGTCCAGATTTCTCCTTCTCAGTCAACAAAGTCTGCCAATTTCTATCTCAACCGTTAGAAGAACACTAGAAGGCTGTGAAGTGGATCCTAAAATACTTAACAGCTACTGCCAATCATGGTCTTCATCTCAAACCATCCACTCTTACCAGACCCTTCTCTCTAAATGCATACTGCGATGCTGATTGGGCATCTGATGTAGAGGACAGAAGGTCCACCTCTAGATTGTGTGTTTTCCTAGGACCAAACTTGGTGTCTTGGAGCTCTAAGAAGCAAACTCTTTAGCCCGCTCCAGCTCAGAAGCAGAGTATAGAAGTCTCACCAACACTACAGCAGAAGTTTTGTGGATTCAATCCCTCCTAAGTGAATTAAAATTTTCTTTTCAAGTACCTCGTGTCTTTTGTGACAACATGAGCACAGTTACTCTCACCCACAACCCAGTTCTTCATTCGAGAACTAAGCATATGGAGCTAGACATTTTCTTCGTCCCGGAAAAGGTTCAGTCCAAAGCTCTCATTGTTCTACATGTACCTTCCCTGGACCAATATGCTGACATTCTCACCAAAGCTCTTTCGTCAGCTCACTTTAGTGAACTTCGGGACAAGTTAAAGGTGGTTGACAAATTTCGAATTACTCACCCACCTTGAACTTGCAGGGGGCTATCAGGAATATATAACAAAATACAAATAAGAACCTCCGTATTGTCTTCTCTGTGGTCTGATGAGCATCGTTTGATGGTTATAAGTTCCTTACGTCTGATGGTTTAGTCTGTATCGTCTGACACTACGGAAAGTTGTCAGTGTACGACCCAGTCCTCTCACAGAGTCTGGTCCACAACTTTGTTGACAACTGTCTCTTGACAGCTGCAACCTTATCTTCTCTCTCTTGTATATATATCTTCACTATTGTATAACCAAATCAACCAATGAGAATGAGAATGAGATTATGATATTTTCTGTTTCCTTTATTTCCTTTACAATTAATAATAAACTAATGAATTTAAAAGTAACATGATGTATATCATAACATTATCATTTAAAATAAAATAAAATTAGAAAAAGTTCAGTTAGAGAGAGAATGAGAGAGAAATTTGGGAGGAGGGGAGAACGACCTTTGGAGGGGGGGGGGATGATGGGAGAAGAAGGGAAATCTGGAGTAAGCATGACAAATGAATCACATCTTTTTTCTTTACCAACTTCCCTGATAAGCTTGGCGAAAAGGAATTGTGGAGGCTGTTTCAGATATATGATTGGGTGTAGGAGGTGTTTGTCTCACCACAGAGGGATAAGAACAATAATAGAGTCGGGTTTGTGCGGTTTATTGATGTAAAAAACCCACTCAAACTGGAACAGGAGTTGGATGCGATCCTTATCTGAAGTATGAAACTCTATGTAAACTTTCCGAGGTTTAAGGAAAGGTCACTAAAGGGTGTTGGTGTTCGGGAGGTCAGGCATGTCAAGGATCAACCAAAGGCAGGGGATACAGTAAAGGTGAGCAAACCCTTTTATAAACTGGCTCAGAAGCAGCAACATGGAAGGCCTGAAGTGCAGTCTTATAAACAAGTAGTAGTGGGGTTCAAATCTTGCGAATACGGAGGGGTTTAGGAGGACTGGCGATGCAAGAAAATCTCAAAATACTGATTAGGGGTGGCAAAATTATCCATGAGTCCATACCCATCCAATCCATCCATCACAAAATCCATCCATATAAAAAAATAATATAAATGGATGGATTCCAATCCATCCATTTAATCTATTGGATATCCATAATCCACCAATTTAAAATCAAAATCCACTGGATCTATGTAGAAATTTGATGGATTGTGATGGATCAACTTAAAATTCTAATAATTTTCTTTTTACTTTTAATTTTCGTTATTTTTTCTTGAAAAAAAAGATAACTAACTAAAATAGACAAAAAACACTAAAATCAGCCGAAAACCCCATAAATCGACCAACAAATCAAAAAATCGGTCCAAAGCCCTTAAATCAACACGGAACTCAAAAAACGACCCAAAACTTAAAAATCGGCCCGAAATAACCTAAAATCGACCAAAATCCAAAAATCAGTCCAAAACAAAAAAATAGGCCAAAAATCCAAAAATTTGCTCAAGACACAAAATACTGTCGGAAAACCAAAAAATTGGCCCAAAACACAAAAACAACCGGAAAACCCTAAAATCGGCTGAAAACTCAAAAATTGGCCTAAAACCTTAAAATCAAATAAAACTCCAATAAATTGGCCTGTAACTCAAAAACCATCCCAAAACCTAAAAAACGGCCCAAATAATCTAAATTCAGCCCAAATCACAAAAATCGGCACAAAACCTAAAAGCACGTCCGAAAACCCAAAAATTAGTCTGAAACCTAAAAAACGGCCCGAAAACCCAAAAATCAGCCCAAACCTAGAAAATTTGTCCGAAACTTAAAAAACGACACGAAAATCCAAAAATCGGCCTAAAACCTAAAAGCACGGCTCAAAACTCAAAAAATAGTCTGAAACCTAAAAACGACCCGACAACCCAAAAATCGGCCCTTAACCTAAAACCACGGCCTGAAACTCAAAAATTAGGCAAGCGAAAGAAAAAAAGGTGAAGAAAAGAACGAAGAGCTTTATTGAAAAAATGTATTGCACTTCAATTTCTTAACTTAATGATTCTAGGTTACAAGCTCTGTATTTATACAGAGTGATGACGGATATCACGAGGTCAAACTTATCACATTGGAAACGTAAATACATTGGGAAACGTAAACTATAATAAAAACAAGATAAATATCCCGGATACAAGATAATATTAATTACTAGCTAAATGGTTTACTGTTGGCAGGGACTCAGACGAGATATCTAGTTAGACGAGATATTTGGTTAGACGAGATATTTGGCCAGACGGTCTAGCATGGCAGACGATCCATTTCTTCAACATGCAGATGATCCTTATCAGATCAGACGGTGCGATGTTTTCCTTTGTTAGTTAATGCGGCAGACGATCCCAGATGATACTGTGCTTGTTATTGCGCATCTCCAACATCAGACGATCTTTATGTCTAACAGTTTGAAACCTAAAAACGGCTCGAAAACCCAAAAATCAGCCCAAAACCCCCAAAATCAACCAAAAACCCAAAAATCGGGTCAAGACACAAAAAACAGTCAGAAAACCCTAGAATAAGCCGAAATCTAAAAAATTGCTCAAGACAAAAAATAGTCGGAAACCTAAAAATTGGCCCAAAATCCAAAAATCAGCCGATTTTAGGGTTTCGGTTGATCTATTAGTTTTAGCCAATTTTTGGGTTTTCCGACTGTTTTTTGGGTTTTCTGTTGATTTTTGGGTTTTCGATTGATTTTAGAGTTTTGGGCTGATTTTTGGGTTTTCGGGTCGTTTTTAGGTTTTAGACTAATTTTTGAGTTTTCGGTCGATTTTTTAGTTTTCGGGCTGTTTTTAGGTCTCAAACTAATTTTTGAGTTTCGGGCCATGCTTTTAGGTTTTGGGCTGATTTTTGGGTTTTCGGTTCGTTTTTTAGGTTTTAGACTGATTTTTGAGTTTCGGGCTTCTTTTTAGGTTTTGGGCTAATTTTTGAGGTTCGGGTCGATTTTTGGGTTTTTCGGACATTTTTGTGCTTTGGGCCGATTTTTTGGTTTATTGGCTGTTTTTCGGATTTTGGGCGCTTTTTTGGGGTTTTCTGCTGATTTTTGAGTTTTTAACCAATTTTGGGGTTTTTAGCTGATTTTAGGGGTTTTGGCTGATTTTTTTGTTTTTCAGTTGATTTTAGTGTTTTCAGCTGATTTTAGTTAATTATTTTTTTAAGAAAAAATAAAGAAAATAAGAAGTAAAAAAAACCAAGTTATTGGATGGATTGGATATCCATCCATTAAAAATTCACTAATGGATGAATTGGATGAATTTTATTCACTAATGGATGGATTGGATGGATTTTCTTTTAACAATTTTAGTGAATATTGGATTGTTTTAGATCCATCCATTACAATCCATATCCATATCCATCCACTCTATCCAATTGCCACCCCTAGTTGCTATTAATATGAATGACAACACCGTTAATAGTTGTTGAAAGGATTTGTACGTATTAAAAACCGTTCACCAAAAGAATTTATAAAATTGTCACTTAACCACTATCAAAATCCCTTCCAAGATTCGAATGTAGTATAGCAACGAGTTTTTGTCGAACCATAGAGAATTGCGATACAAATGAGGTACTTTAACGTAATTAACTAAACGATGGATAAAATGAATTGATTGTTTTGGAGTGAATTTAAACAGAACTAAACCAAATATCAGATTGGAGTTTAAGCAGTTACGGAAGCTGTTGGGACTAGTTTTCACCGATTAATCTTGACATACTCACTGAATTCTCATACAAATCCTCTTCTATGTTGGTTTCATCACATCAGTTCTTATCTTATTACCCAGTCCCCGGGCGTAAAAGATTATCAACTCAACTATATTAATCCCCAATCCCTTGATCGATTAATAAAGCAAGAAGCATTAGACATGAATGTTTGATTGGACTAATCATCTAAACCCATCATCGTTGGTTTTCCTCTACCGCCTCTTGTCAACTTGTTTGAACAGTGGCTGCTGGACGTTGGTAGCAGCGAACGATCCAAGTCTCCGGACGATGAGCTTCCGGACGATAGGGCACCAGACAATAACTCAGACCAGACGAGACCTCAAACGATGGATGAGGTCAGACGAGACCTCAGACGATGGAGAGGTCAGACGAGACATCAGACGATCGGTCTATTCTTCACCTACAACTTGGAAACTTTGTGAATTTCTTCTCTGTATCAAAAATCCAAGTTAAATACATAAAAAAACTAATATTTACACTATCTATAGGCTATAATTAAGTATTTTCTAAATTAACTACTTTGAGGGATTAAATGATCAATAATTCAAGCATATAAGTCGAATAAGTGTCTAAAATGATATCTAAGTATACGTAAATTTGACACTTATCAATAGTACAAAGGCAATTAAGGAGAAATCAATTTTGGAATTGGGAGAAGAAGAAGGAAAGATGCAGGGTAACAGAGAGGGTGGGCCCCGTTTTAATGAAAAAGGGACGTACGAGGAAAACTAGGTTTGCATTTGGGGTGGCATTGGATTGGGCCCGTTGACAATAACCACAGCTGAGAATGGTGTAAACTTGGTAAGAAGCCCAAATAAGGAATTATTGTTTCAGCTTTATGACACAAGGTGACAAGCAGTCAAGATGGGAAACATCAGATATCATAAACGCAATGTAGATATGGCGTCGGGGTTTTTTGAGGATGGGGATGCGATAAATTTGCATCTGCAACCCATAAATGTGGAAGAGGATATGGTTCAGAAGCTGATAGATCTAGAAAGGAGGGATGGCACTGGTTCAGAAAGGGTTGTTAATTCTGGCAGTGGAAGAGATACTCAGAAATCATCATGAAGATCCTAATCTTTAATGTGAGGGGGCTGGGGGGCCGGTTAAGAGAAGGTCATTGAGAAAGTTGTTGACCTCTGAGGATGTTGAACTGGTATGTATACATGAAACAAAAAGTGCATAGGTAAATAGGAGAATGTGTGTTGCTATATGCGGAGATTATGATTTTGACTGGAGGGCAATCCCAGCGATAAATAAGGTTGAGGGTTTTTTACGTATGTGGAAAAAGAAAATGTTCCAGCTAGAGGATTGCTTATGATTTTGACTGGAGGGCAATCCCAGCGATAAATAAGGTTGAGGGTTTTTTACGTATGTGGAAAAAGAAAATGTTCCAGCTAGAGGATTGCTTCACTAGTTCAGGGTTCTTTTGTCTAAAAGGGAGGTGCGAAGTTACTGAGTGTATTGTGGTGAATATTTATGTGCCCTGTTCTTTGGTGGAAAAAAGAAGAGTGTGGGAGGAAGTGTTACAACTTAGAGGAGCTAGTGCTGCGGGGGCATGGTGTATTGCTGGAGAATTTAACTCGGTGAGATGTCCATATGAGAGGAGAGGGGTTCAGGGTACCTATGGTGGTGGCAGAGGTGAGATAGAGGAGTTTAATAGTCTCATTGAGAGGCTGCAGATGGATGATATTCCACTGCATGGTATAAAGTATACATGGTAGGCTACGTTGCGCGGGTACGGTACCCGGTACGCATACAGTACCGGGTAAGCGGAACGATATTTTCAGAAAATCCGGGGTACGAGTACGTTAATATATATATATATATATATATATGTATGTATATTAAATAGAAGGACTAGTCTAGTCCAGGTAAAAATTATAATTTCAAACAA
Source organism: Acmispon strigosus (assembly GCA_030819835.1). NCBI lineage: Eukaryota > Viridiplantae > Streptophyta > Magnoliopsida > Fabales > Fabaceae > Acmispon > Acmispon strigosus. Next base: position 46,935,636 of record JAUAMA010000002.1, read on the forward strand.
TATCACAAATTATAATAACATTAAGAGACATAAATTAAAGAAATAGTGAAACTCAACACTGTGCTGCAAGAATGATGAAATCCTTACCTTAAAAGAGCTTCAATATCTCTAGAACAAGGCTCCAAAGTGTTCCAAATGTAACAATGATAAAAGATACCTAAAGAATAGGTTTAAAACTCCGAAATACAAGTTTCTGGCTACAGACCGGCCCCATTGCGCCCATACATTAGCACCATTGCGCCCATATGTCAATTCAATGACGTGGAAGGAAGAAATGGGCCCTATCGCACCCATAAAAGGGCGTGATTGGACCCATAAACGGGCGCGATCGCACCCAACTATTCCAACACTAAGCTCCCAACGTAAAATGATTCATGAGGCTTTTTCACTGTTGGATTGGGTGATGCGCATAAAATTACATGATTATTAACTTTATTTCACTAACTGTTTACACCTAATTTATGCACTTCTCATACAGAACTCACGTTATTTCAAGTGTATTTGCACAATGCAGGTAAAAGATCTAAAAAGTAGAAAAAGGTGAAAAATGAGCTTAAATGACGGTAGAGCGTGGATTCAGACGTGTTGACGAAGCAACACGACCGTGCATCTTAAGCCACGGTTGTGCCAATTGAAATTATGTATCCACGATCATGCATCACCCACTTTTCCTGTACTGATGTGTATTAATCTCCACACAGTCATGCTTCTAGAGCCACAGCCGCATCACTATACAACATTAGCCCACGAGTTAACCTAGTATTTTCTCATTTAAAGAGAGGCTATGGCTCAGAATGTGTGTGTGAGAGAAAAGAAGTAACATAATATAAAGAGAAATAGAGAGAGATAACGCGAGAGAGAGAGAGATAGAGAGAAAGAGAGGGGGGGGGGGAAGAAATTCAGAGGGCAGAAGAGCAAAGGACGCAGGAACGTGAAGATCATACTTCGTTTTTGTAAGACCGTTTAGCTATTAGGATTTATTTCCGTTGTAATTCCATTATTATGAGTAGCTAAATTCCCTATCATGAGGTGCAATGTAGGATATGATTTGAACTCCGTTACTTATCTAAGTTATTTCTAATTCAGTTTATAATTTGTGACTTTCCTTCGTGTGCTTAAATCTATATGGAGCAATTAACCATATCAATAGTAATTAATTGTATCCTAACAAGAGGGATTAATAACGAAATCAATAATTGAGAATGAATATAGGGAATTAAGAATAGATCACTCCTACGAGGTTTTAGGACTAGTTCTTCTATATTCTTAGCTTACTACGATTAAATAGTGAAATACCTCTTGGACACCTCTATGCATTTCATTTTCCTATTTTCATTGATCACCCTTGCGATTTTGGTTGCTCGTAGGATAGTGCATTCTGGTAGGGCAGTTAGAAATAACTTAACGGTGAGCTAACTTCTTAAGTGGGTATGGCAGACGCAAATAGTTAGATAACATAGATAATAATGGGGGGAGATGATCCAACATCATTGTAATTTTGAGGCATTTCACACACTTTATTATCTCTCAAATAATTACTATTTTATTTGCACGCTAACTGTGAAGAAGGTCTTGCTCCTGACCCTGGCTGAGGTTTTGATGACGAAAAACTCATCGACAAAAAGAAGACTTAGAGGAAACAGTGCAATATGTTTCAACATCTGCCTAAAAGTCTTAGTATAGGTGAGTTATGCTTCTAAAGACTTCTCGAGTATAAAGGATCTTTAAAACATCTAAGCTAATCAAGTTTAATATTTTCATAAGTTAAAAGAAGTAGTATATCTCAAGCCGATCTTAAAAGTTCAAGTTTCTGGAAATTGGACTTGAGTGTAATCGATTACACCCTTCTGGTAATCGATTATACATAGGCAAGTAATCGATTACATCTTGCTTGTAATCGATTACATGTTTGAATTTGAAATTCAAACAGTAACGGCTTCTTAGTGTAATCGATTACCTAAGTAATGTAATCGATTACATGCTCGAAAAGTTGCATCTTTTCATGAACCATTGTGTCTCAAACCTTTTGGGAAGGGTTGCATTGGTTCAAGGACGTTTCCTCATGCCTATATAAAGTCCATTTGAGTCCAGAAACAAACAACACATGAGAATACACGAATTAGGCCAAAGCTTTGTCAAATTGTTCATTCATGTTAAATTAGCCTTTGATACTTAAACTTTCAAAGAGCCTAAGTTCTGAGTTCATGTTCTTCATTGTTTAAGAGAACAATTTAGTTGTTCATATCTTGGAGAACTCAGAATCAAGAGAGCCTTCTTATGCTTAAGAACCTTAAAGCATAATTCTCATGATCAATCCGCTTGTATGTTAAAAGGATTGATACAGCCATATTGTAAACTCTTCTTCATCTCTTTCTGGTAGATTGAGTATTCACCGTAGGGTTCGGTGAAGGGTTATTGTAATGAAAGTGGTGTACTTTCAGGGTGTGGACTTAAGGTGGTTTTTCCTTCAGGGACTGAAGGTGGTTTGCCTTCAGGGTCTGAAAGTGGTTTGCTTTTAGGGACTGAAAGTGGTGTGCTTTCAGGGGCTGTTGAAAGTGGTGTACTTTCACAGGTGGTTGATAGAAATTCTTAAGGTACTTGGTGTAAGGACTTGTAAGATATTTTTATCAATAGTGGAAAAATCCTCAAGGGGTTTTCTTGAGGGACTGGATGTAGCATTCGGTGGATAGATGGTGAACCAGGATAAAATTCCGTGTGTGGATTCTTCTACCCTTCATCTTTACTTTCAAGCAACGCTCATTTCCGCTGCACTCGTTTGTATTTATATTTATCTTGAAAGTAAGAAGGCATCAAGGCGAAAATCGGGCAAACCTGATTCACCCCCCCTCTCAGGTTGCTATCTAGGCTAACAATTGGTATCAGAGCGTAAGTTTAGGTAATTTACTCCTAAGATCCGGGAAAAGATGGCATCCTCTTCTAGTCATGGAACTAGTGAGGGATTCAACATAAACAGGCCACCATACTTTAATGGAGACCACTATGACTTCTGGAAGATCAAGATGAAAATCTTTATAAGGTCATTAGAGGTGGAAATATGGAAAACAATTGAAGAAGGTCCGTTTATACCTTTGAATGAAGTGGGTGATAGCAGACAACCAAAACCAGAAAACACATGGAGTGAAGAAGAAAAGAAGAAGGTTCAGTATGATTTCAAAGGAATGAATATCCTTACATCTGCTCTTGGCATGGATGAGTTTTTCAGAGTTTCAACATGCACAACATCGAAAGAAATATGGGATAATTTGATGGTAACTCATGAAGGAACAGATGAATTCAAGAGATCAAAAATCAATACCCTATCTCAAGAATATGAAATGTTCAGAATGCTTCCAGGAGAAAAGGTATTGGATATGCAAAAACGATTCTCTCATTTGACTAACCATTTGATTGCACTTGGCAAACAGTTTTCCAATAGTGACTTGAATATGAAAGTTCTAAGATCACTCACAAGAGCACGACAACCAAAGGTTACAGCAATTTCAGAAAATAAGAGTTTGTCTAATATGACTCTTGCAACTCTCTTTGGAAAACTCCAAGAACATGAATTGGAATTTAATCGTTTGGAGGAACATGAACAACATGAGAAGAAATATCGATCCATTTCTCTAAAGGCAAAGGAAAGCATCAAAGATGATTATGATGCAGATTCTGAAGAAGAAGAGAATGAGAATATGAATCTTCTAGTGAAGAATCTTGGAAAGTTTTTCAAAAGAAAAGGTATGAAATTTAACAATAACAGAACTTTCCAAAGGAATAATGAATCCTCCTCTTCTCAAAAGATCACATGCTTCGAATGTGGAAAACCTGGACACATCAAGTTGGAATGTCCAAATCTTCAAAAGAAGAAACATGGTCTGAAGGACAAGTTTGAAAAGAAAGATCAAACCACACGAAGAGCATACATTGCATGGGATGAAAATGAAGTAAGTTCATCATCCGATTCTGATAAAGAAGAAACACAAGTTGCATTAATGGCTTCACATGATTCAGATACTGAGGATATCCAGGTTAGTGATAATGTCATTTCATTTCATGATCTAGAGTATGCTATAGAGAATGTGTTTAAGTTATGTCAAAGTTTTTCTAAAGTCAGTAGTAAGAAGAATGCTTTAATTTCATATTTAGAAAATAAGTGTAGAAATCTACAGGAAGAACTAGACATAGTGAAATCTAAGTTAGATATTCCACATGAGTGCACTAAGTGTAGTTCTTTAGAAGAAAAGATAGATAGTCTTCAACAAAGGGTTCATAACTTCAACAAAGGAAAACAGAAGTTAGATGACATTCTAAGCATGCAAAGACATTCTAACAATAAGGTTGGACTAGGATATACATCTCATCCAAAGACAAAAGAAGTTAAGAAAACCATCTTTGTGAAACCAAACAAAGTGGAAGGATCTTCTTAAAATACTAAGATTAGTTCTTTTAGGAGTATGAACAATAGGAAGAATAATTATCATAGACCTCCTAAGAAGATCAATCCCTCTCCTAGGCAAACATCAAGTTACAACCAGTATTCATGTACTTATTGTAACAAAATAGGACATACCCCAAGTAGATGTTATTATAAGAATGTTGGAGTACCAAACAAGGAATACATATGGGTTAAGAAGAACACTAACTTAGAAGGACCCAAAGCAAATTGGGTTCCTAATCCCCATGTCTTAACTTTGTCATGTAGGTGTGCATGAAAGCAGCAAAGGACTTATGGTATCTTGATAGTGGCTGCTCATCACACATGACAGGAGACAAAACAAAGTTCTCATTTCTTATGCCTAAAGAAAAAGGATTTGTCACATATGGAAATAATCAAAAAGGAAAGATACTTGGTATTGGAAGAATAGGTACACCCCCTCAAACTGTCATTGACAAGGTCCTATATGTTGATGGTTTGATGCATAATCTTCTGAGTATCAGACAACTTTGTGACAAAGGTTTGAAAGTTGGGTTCATTAATGACATCTGTATGGTAAAGGATGTGAAAACTAAAGAAATCAAGTTTTCCGGATATAAAGTCAATAAGGTCTTCATGATATCCTTGGATGAAATTCCACCAAATGTTAGATGCTTGCTGGCCAAGAACAACAATGATTCATGGCTATGGCATAGAAGACTGGCTCATATACACATAGATCATTTAAATAAACTAGTCAAACATGATCTAGTTGTTGGACTTCCAAAGATAAGATTTGAGAAAGACAAGCTTTGTGATGCATGTCAAAAGGGGAAGCAAACCAGAATATCTTTCAAACCAAAGAATATAGTCTCAACTACTAGACCCCTCCAATTACTTCACATGGATTTGTTTGGGCCATCAAGGATTAAGAGCTTTGGAGGTAACTATTATGCCCTTGTTATTGTTGATGGTTTTTCTAGATTTACCTGGACATTATTCTTGCCTCATAAGAATGAAGCCTTCAATGCATTCAAAAGATATGCAAGGCTTGTTCAAAATGAAAAGGCTTTAAAGATCTCTTCTATTAGAAGTGACCATGGTGGAGAATTTCAGAACCATTATTTTCAGGAATTATGTGATGAGAATGGAATATCACATAACTTTTCTGCTTCAAGAACACCACAACAAAATGGTGTTGTAGAAAGGAAGAACAGATTACTTGAAGAACTAGCAAGGACCATGCTAAGTGAATCTAACCTTCCAAAATACTTCTGGGCTGATGCTGTAAGTACTGCTTGCTATGTTTCCAATAGAGTACTCATTAGACCTATTCTGAAGAAAACTCCCTACGAACTCTACAAATGGAGGAAACCAAATATTGCTCATCTACATGCTTTTGGATCAAAATGATTTGTCTTGAACAATGGAAAGGAAAACCTCGGTAAGTTTGATGAAAAATCTGATGAAGGTATATTCCTTGGATATTCTCTAACAAGCAAAGCATATAGAGTCTTTAACAAGAAAACTCTATCTATTGAAGAGTCCATACATGTCTCCTTTGATGAGTCTAACTATTCAAAAGAAGATACAGTTATTCCTCCAGATAATGATGAGGAAGATAATATTATTAAGGAAGACTCTCAAAAGCAAAAAGATCAAGATTCAGTACAAGAAGAGCACATTGAAGATACCACTTATCAACTACCAAAAGAATGGAGAACCCACAGGGATCATCCAGTTTATAATATCATTGGTGATATCTCAAGAGGCATTTCTACAAGGCTACACTTAAATGATTCAGTATTGAATATGGCCTTTGTATCTCAAATAGAACCCTCAAAAGTGAATGATGCTCTTGAAGATGAGTATTGGATTGTGGAAATTCAAGAAGAATTGAACCAATTTGAAAGAAATCAAGTATGGGAATTGGTTCCTAAGCCCACTGACAAGCATATCATTGGAACAAAATGGGTATTCAGAAATAAACTGGATGAAAATGGTATAATTTTCAGAAACAAAGCAAGACTGGTTGCACAAGGATATAATCAAGAAGAAGGTATTGATTTTGATGAAACCTATGCACCAGTTGCAAGGTTGGAAGCCATAAGACTTCTATTGGCTTATGCCTGTTCTTTAAACTTTCCATTATATCAAATGGATGTTAAAAGTGCTTTCCTAAACGGATTCATTCAAGAAGAAGTATATGTGAAGCAACCTCCAGGATTTGAAGATCCCAAGTACCCTTCACATGTCTTCAGATTAAAGAAGGCACTCTATGGTCTTAAACAAGCCCCTCGTGCATGGTATGACAGATTGAGCATATTCCTTTGTGAAAAAGGATTTCAAAAGGGTAAGGCTGACACAACCTTGTTTATCAAGAAAACCAAAGGTAACACTTTATTGGTACAAATTTATGTAGATGATATTATTTTTGGTTCAACTTACGAATATCTGTGTAAGGATTTCTCTAACATGATGCAAGAGGAATTTGAGATGTCTATGATGGGACAGTTAAATTTCTTTCTAGGATTGCAAATTAAGCAATCACATGATGGAATATTCATCAACCAATCAAATTTTTGCAAGGAGCTTTTAAAGAAATATGATTTGGATGATTGCAAAGGCATAGCCACACCAATGGGGTCTAATACATATCTAGATCAAGATGAGTCCGGTGTTCCTATAAACATTACCAAGTATAGAGGTATGACCGGATCTCTTCTTTATTTAACAGCAAGTAGACCTGATATTATGTTTAGTGTGTGTTTATGTGCTAGATATCAAGCATCTCCTAGGGAATCACATTCGAGTTCAATTAAAAGGATTTTCAAATATCTGAAAGGAACTTCAAATGTTGGTCTGTGGTATCCCAAAGGAAGTGTTTGTGACTTGATTGGATATTCTGATTCCGATTTTGCTGGATGTAAAACTGAAAGAAAAAGTACAAGTGGTACTTGTCACTTGTTGGGAAATGCTCTTGTTTCTTGGTCCTGTAAGAAACAAGCATGTGTTGCTCTAAGTACTGCTGAAGCAGAATACATTGCTGCAGGAAGTTGTTGTGCACAAACCTTATGGCTCAAACAACAACTCAAAGATTATGGCTTAGAGCTGGGCTGCATCCCAATCAAATGTGACAACACAAGTGCCATTAATCTCACGAAAAACCCCATCATGCGTTCTCGAACAAAGCATATTGATATAAGACATCATTTTCTTCGAGATCACGCCATGAGAAAAGATATTGAGATTTCCTTCGTAGATACACATAATCAATTGGCTGATATATTTACTAAACCTCTTCCTAAAGACTCCTTCTTCAAAATTAGAAGAGAATTAGGCATTATAGCTGAAACTGATATTTAATTAGATATTTATCTGATTATGTGTTTATATGCTTAATTACTTGATTATGTGCATTGCATGATTTTTGTATGATTCTTGTGTGAATATATATTTACATGCTTGTTTTCATGATTCAATATCATTTTTACTTATATGTGATTGCATATATCTGAGTTTTTATTTGCCTATATTTTTTAGTTATATGTCTTTTGTGTGATTTTGCACTTGGGTATTTGATTAATCAAGCCTAGTAATCGATAACATAGAAATTTATAGCTTAGAACTTGTAAAATGTCTTAAGTAATCGATTACCATATATCCTGTAATCGATTAACCTAAGTTCTCTGGTCCTCGTGCTTTTCAAAACCATCTAATAATCGATTACATAACTGCTGTAATCGATTACTTTTTCGAAATTTGAATTTCAATTCAAATTTAAACTGCATGTAATCGATTACATAACTGACTGTAAGCGATTACCAGTTCGATACTATATATATCTGGCTTGTTTCTTTAATCGATTACATACCCTTCCTCTTCATTTCTCTTGCTCGACGACCCAGACCCCTTTTCCTTCATTTCTCCTTCAATTCTTGATCATTTTCAAGAATTCTTGGTGGGTTTTCCTTGTTCCTCTTCTCTCTTTTCATTCGACCCATTCATTCCTTCTGATTTGGTTCGAATTCAAAAGCCCTCTTTTCAAAAACCCGAACCCTAGCACCCCAATTTCAGAATTTTCGACAACGGCTTCCTCCTCCTCACGCAGGCACCGCTCCAAGAACCCCTCGATGAATGGTCTCGACTTATCTAGACCTCTTGGGACGGAGGAGCAAAGGGAACGGTTCATGGCTCACTACCTTGAACGTCCGATTCTCCCTCCTAAATATGGAGACATGATAATCATTCTAAAAAAGATGCAAGGCAACACTTGACTAGACACTTGCATGTTTTCCAACATTTGCAATGAATGACCTATTATAGAAACATGATACTCACAAAAACATTCACAACACTCATATAACTGCTTATTTATTCTGAAACTCAATAGGAAAAACACTCTACCACTCTCAATAAGGGGATGAAAAAATCAATCTAAGAAAAATCAATAAAGGGAAGTCTTTCACTAAACATACATCACTCGATCGCATAAATCAAAGTTGTTACCTAAAAATAGAGATTAAGTGTAGCACAAATAACCTCATTCCCCAATTTGAATACAAATTTTTCTCATGAATTCTCTCTTAGCTTACCAAGCATGGGAGACTACGTTGTTTTTCTTTTAGTCTTAAGAGTCATAATCATTAACTATAAATAATTTCAATTTTCAGATTCAATGGGGTAACAAATGGATTCTTAACAAGGTGGGCTATTTATCTAAGTAGCTATATATAACTAAGAAGAAAATGCCTTGATCACTTCCACTCAATTCTAATGATATCAAGAGAATAAAAAAAAAAATCAACCATGTAAAACAATGATGTTATCTCAACTCACATAACAACTCAAAGTGCATAGACACACTCCCTCACAAGATAATGTTCATGCATCTCACTAATTTCAAGTAGTTTCATGCTTAGCCTCTGAGTTGTAAGTGAACCATGCTATCATACTAAGTCATGTCATCAATGAGTGAAAAATATAATTTCAATCAAGAGGTTACTCAAATCAATTCACAAATAAAGTAGAAATTACCAACAAGTATCAAGCCTAGAGTAATCATACAACTAATCATCTCAATAAAAGGTGTTTAAAGCAAAAGAAACAAGGCACGCAACACCTAAAGACTAAAAAACTAAAGAAAAATAATAAAACTAAGACCTTGTGTTGTCTCCCAAGAAGCACAATGTTGTAGTCCTTGTTAGAATTTCCCAAACTCACAATTCTATCCAAGATCTATTACAAATTTCATTAGACCCTTAGATCATGATAATTGTAACATAGTTGCATTATGATACTGAATGCATTTTCATATAACATGGAAGAATAAATAAAATCAAGAACAAGAGGGTTAATGAGCTTCTCATTGATATGTTTATTTGGTGTGTAGGGAGAATTCATTCCTCTTGCTTGTTCCCTACCGTGCTATCCTTTATTCCAATGGTTCATGAGATAGATGCTTATGCTTGGAGGACTTTCTTCAGTCCTCTTCAAATTATCTCCAAAGACAAATATACTATGTGGATTTCTTCAACCACTACCTACTTTTAATCACCCATTGGGTTGTCATTTTCTAGCTCACAAATATCCGTGGGGACTTCTTCATGAGACTCTTGAATTGATGGATTCCATGGAATGAAATTTTCTTGGCCTTCCCAAAGAGCGTTGCGTTGACTTTCCCATCATTGGAATCATCCATATCCATGAAATAGAATACAATTTGTACAACTCCAATCAATAGCACCCATCTCAACTAAAAATCCTTGGTATTGCGCATTTGCTCCTCTTCTTCTTGAATCCTCCTTGCCTCATTCCCAGCCCGTAATTGGGCTTCAAACTTAGCCCAAATACTTCTTATTGACTCTCCTTTAGTTTCTGCTATACACTAGAAAACAAGCATTTGGAGCACCTAAACAAAACAAGAAAATAAATGAAAATGAAAGATAAAAAAAAAGAAAAAAATGTTCTAAGTAGTAGTAACTAGCTTCAATTGATATAAATAAAAGTACAATCTCTAGCAACGACTCAAAAAACTTAATAACTCTTAAGAAAGTGTTTCTATTAGTTATGCAGTAAGAAATATCAATCCACATGGATTGTATTTTCTTAGTACCAATTTCCAATAATGCGATTATTGGAAGGACTATCGAAAGGTTGGTTTTTGTGAATTCAAAGATTTCAAAATTGAAATAGAAAACGATTGAAAGACAGCTTTTTAAACAATAAGGAAAATGCAGTTGGAGTTTGATTTCATTTACTACTTCACTATGCTTTTACACATTATAAATATATATATATATGAAGTCAATTCATTTCATCTATCATGCTTTGACTAATTATTTAGTTACTAATTCCTTAATTAAGAGAAACCTTTTAATTAAATAGTGATAACTAACTCCTTAGTACCAAATTCTAGTCAATCAAAGACGAAGCTCAATAATATTGTTAGAATCAAATAATTTCATGAATTTTTATTATATTTTGATGAATAACAATTTCGTTAAATCTTCATCTCTTTGAATATAGAATTCCTGACTTCTCAATGATTTTCATACTCAGGAATATCTATTTACTTAGAGAAAAACTGCACGGACCTCTACAAAAGCAGATATTCAAGAAAAAGAATAGAAGACGAATCTGTCCGCCTACAGCTCCTGGAAATCAGTCCGTCAGTTGACAACGTTTTCCTCAGAGAGTTCGTCTGGCTATGATGAAAGTCTGGTCACTTAATCATCGGGTACATCCGAAACTTTGACAGAATGTTTGTTTGACTAACAACATTGCTTTGGAGCTCGTGCAAGAGAAAAATCCGAAGGTGATCGTTTGTTCAACAAAAGGATGAGCTGTCAAGCACTATCTATCTCTTCAGAGCATTAATGGCAAAAAGGACATAATCAATACTTTATTCCTCGCAAATTCAAATTCCCTGACATTCCTTAATTCAAGCTACTTTTGCGGAATCAGCGGCAAGCCTTTCTGATTTTCAACGTTCAAATTCAAATCCTCTAAACAGAGCATTAATGGCTCCCTTAGCTGGAATGCATGAGCATTAATTGCAGAAGCCATAGCTCAAGGCAAAATGCCTTGAAGAGCCAGACGATGTCAACCTCCGTCATTGAAGATGCATTAAGTATATTGCAGATTGTATTAAATGTTGAACCAGAGATGCAGAAGTATCTGTTACTCACAATAGAGGAGAAATTCAAAGGGAACTATTTTTCAGATCTTCAGCAAGGCTCCCATTGATCATCCTACTGAAGATATAAATAGAGGACTTGACATCAAATTCAAATTGGCGACTTTCACACAATCAAAGCTATCAAAACTTCCTAAGTTCATCATCTGCGATCTTATTTCTCTAAACCAAGCACTCAACAATCTCAACTTGTTTATTCCCTGAGTTTAGTCGCCAACTAGTGTGAAGTTTATCATAGAGAGCAACTCTTATCCTTTTTCACACAAACCCTTCAGAGAACCAACTTGCTTAATCTCTCTGTAATCTGTTCTTCATATTTCTACCCACTCTTATCGAAGAGACTTTGTAGAAACCAACTCTTCTTGAAAAAGAACTGGGAGAAGTCCTATCTAATACTTGTAAAGGAGAAGTCCTGATAGAATACTTGTAAAGGAGTAGTCCTCAGAATACTGGGAGAAGTCCTGAAGAATACTTGTACTATTTTGATATAATAGTGAAAATCTTGGTAAAGCCAAGGACTGGACGTAGCCCTGTCGATTAAGGGGGTGAACCAAGATAAATACTCTGTGTGCTTTATTATTCCGTCTTAGATTGAATTCCGTTGCACTTTTCAAACAAACGTTTTCAAACTCATAACTGCTGATTTTCGAAAAAGAAGTTAAAAAATCACACACACAATTCAAATCCCCCTTTCTTATGTGGTTTCGTTACTATCAAATATAGCCAACAAAATAAGTAATACCTTTAGACGTAAGGTGTAAAAGGTAACAGCCCGATTTTTAAGTCGAGAGTCACATTGAAAAACGCGGAAAAACACTTAAATAAAAACCTTTCAAAACATCTCAAGTTTTCCAAAATAACGTCTCACATATATGTAATAAGTGTAGCCCATAGTCAGTAATATTACTGCAAGGAAAACAAGACGTAATGAAAGTAATATGTTGCACACATGTGCTAAGTTTACAAAATAGCAGAAACTAAACATCATCTTCAAATCTGCCCCAAAAGTTCCTCAAGCTTGCATCAAAATAGCCTTCAAGTCTTCCCTCATCGCTGGTCATCCGACTTTAAGCACCCAAACAATAAAACAACAAGCAAAAAGTGTTAACTCTGAATACAAGTAAATCAATAATACAGTGATGAAAAACAGAACCATTGATAGATAACAGAGTATGAATTACATCCATATTAACAGCAGATATTTCACAAACAACTCATTTCAGATTTCACATAATCATGCTTGTTAGTTCTCAATAACTATATGCATAATCTATGGCCAATAAGTTTTGCTGTATCTATGCTAGGACGATTTCGTGGAATACTATCCACCGCATCACCCTCGGTTATGATCCCGCGGGACAAAGTGCCGCCACATCAAAACCTGAAAATCCTATATATAATGCATATGCTATGACAAATAATCATTATCCTCAGGAACTAACAGTTCCCACAATTCACAGCTTCCTTATGAACATTAACGGTTCACTCGTTTCACAGTCATAGTACCAACATATGCATAATATAGTAAGTTCTTCTTGGAAACATATTCATCATGTTAACCTTTTACCCTTCACACTTTGATCCCTAGGGTTAATTAAGAGTTGAATTTCACCCTCTTTACCCCTCATGGCCGTGGCTCTCCCTCTTTAAATAAGGAGTTTATGTTGTTTTTTTTTCACTTAAGTCATTTAAGTGAATTTTAGAAAGAAAACTAGTGAGAGAAAGTGAGCTTGATGACTATTCATCTTCTTCTTCCTTTCTCCCTCACCATGGCTTAACCTCCCTCCTCTCATGGCAGCCCCTTCCACTCATCTCCTTCACTTGGTGCTTTGAGGTAAATTACTCCCCTCATCCCGATCTACGGTTCTACCGATTCATATTTTTGATAGTTTGAGTTTGAACTTTTATGAAGTTGTTAGAACCTTGACTCCCTTTGTTAATGTTGTTCCCGTGACCTTAGGCTTTAATTTGAACCGATTGGAATTTTGATTGGTTGATTTTTTGTCCCTAGAAAATTTCCAAGTTGAGCTTTTGCTAGGGTTGTCTTTAGGAAAGTTATTCCCATCAAATTGATCTATGGATTTTTCTAATTAGTTTTCTTGGAAGCTAGGTTTTTGGGAATTGATTATTTGAAATAAGTGATTTTCAAGCTTTGAAATTAAGTTTCACCATAGATTTCATGTAACCTTTGATGTGTACAAGTTAGTTTTGAAATAAAAATTGATTTTGGAATTTAAGTGTGTTGGCCGAATGGCTTGCTGTTTTGGGGCAGGGGGTAATTTGATTTTCAACTATCTTTTGAGTGTGTTTAAATGCTTGAAAATGGTTTTGGGTTTGTAGGAAAGGTTTTTCCCTAATTAGTGCATAAGGGCCTAGGGAAAATTGTGTATTTAAAACCCTAGAGAATTGATTTCTAGAGCACTTTGGAAATTTGGATTTGAAGTTTAAATTTGAGCTTTTGGGTAAATTTTATTTTGGACCTCATAGCTTAATTAGGGTTTTTGATAAGTTAAAGAAACTTAGGTTTTGGAAAATTTGCTTTTGGAATGGAGTTTTGTGTTTTTGACACTTAGAAGATTTTTGAACTCAAGACTTGAAAATCTGTTTAGAATACTTGAAATAGAAGTTATGTTTTGGTTTGTGAAATTGTCTTGAGTAGTTTAATGGCTTGTTTGGTAAAAATAGGAAGTTTTTGTGAATTTACACAATTTGGGCAGAATTGAACCCTTAAAGTTTTGTGTGTGTTTTTGGAATCAAAATCTTGTTTAAGGCCTTCAAATTGGTTTGTAAGCATCTAGCCTTGATTCTCTTTAAAGGCTTGAAGTTTTGGAGAGTTTTGAAACTTGTAACTTGTTAGATTCAAATAATTAAATGAATTATTATGTTTTGATAATTAACAATTTCTTTAAGGTTTAATATCGTTAGAGATAGAATTTTTAACACAGTGAAATTTCTCATATCCAGGAATGTCTATCTACTGGAGGGACTGAATGAATCTTAAAGCATTATCAAGAGAATCAATCTGCCAGGAGAAACCGTCCGGTCATCACTACATACATCCTGAAGGAAATACTGTCAAAGACATACAAAGGAAAGCACTCATGTGAAGACAGTCTGGTGACTCACAGGAGATTAAAGCAATGACTTCAAGTAGCCAACATCCTTTTCGAGGACACTCTATCAAGCTATGTACTCTCAAATCAAAGTCCACTTGAAGAAGCTGAAACAGTCCGCTGCCTAAACCAATAGTGATCAAAAGGAAGACTGTTTCATCTAAAGCTGAAAGAGTATGACAACTCATGAAGAAACACCTCCAGCTTCGAAGCTTCTCTAGCATCATATAAAGAAGTTGTGGATCAACTTTCTCAGATGGAGAACTTCAGTGGAAGAAAAAGAAAAGGAAAGATTCAGTCTTCTATAAGTCAAGAAGATTCTCATCCCTAAGAAGGACTGAATGAAGAAAGATCGTCTGCCGATACAAGCCATTCAATGACGAAATACTAAATATTCTATGGAAACTGCGTCTGCCAAATCCTAAGGAAGAATCCGTCTACTCAAGCATCAGAATGTGCCAAAGGTACAAACATCAAGAAATGTGCATTACGAGGATATTAGCTCAACAGAAGCATTAAAGAAATTATTCACTTCATCCGGAATAATTGCTTCTTGGATCAAAAGACATCTACCTCATCTGCGTATTAATTAAAGTACTGGCAATGGCAGAAAGTAGAAAGGGACACAATTAATACAATATTCCTTGGTCCCACTGCTTTTCTACTTTTCCTCAAATCAAGCTGACATTGCGGAATCAACGGCAAGAATCTCTGAGCATCGTACACATTCAACGGTTGAAATTCAAATATCTGATCAAAGTACTTGATAAGCACTAGCTGGCATGCACTGGGGTATAATGGTCAAAACAGGTACCACAGCTGGAACTCCAAGCATTAAATACAGAAGACACAGCTCAAGGCTACTCGCTCAAATGGAGACAGACGATGTCAACCCAAGCAAATCAATGCTTCTCAGATCGTGTCTCAGACCTGCTGAAAAATGCAGAACTAGCTGTTACTTACAGCCAAGGAGGAAGGAGCACTAACGGGCAGATTTTCACTCCTTATGTGAAGGAAGAACAAAGATCTTCAACTGAAGATATATATAGAGAATCCTGCTTCCGTAGCAACTTGGAAAAACTTAGACCCAAATTATCATATCCCAACTATGTTTTCCCAAAGAACCAAGACTTCATTGGTTCCAACTCAGAACGCTTCAAGCCTACCTTTACCTGAGTTGAAGTGCTAGTGTGTGAGAAATTTATAGAGTGTTACTCTCATCTTAACCAACTCACACAACCCAAAAACAGAGAACCCAAATTCCTATCCTCTCTGTATGAACTGAGCTTCATTGTTTCTACCCACTCTTATTTGAAGAGAATTCTTGTAGAAAAACCAAACCTTGTCAAAGGTGTCAGGAGGAGTCCTGCAAAATACTTGTAAGGAGAGGTCCTGACAATACTTGTAAGGAGAAGTCCTGATAATACTTGATAGGAGAAGTCTTTCTAATACTTGTTGGGAGAAGTCCCCGAGAATACTTGTACTATTTGTTTAAATAGTGGAAAATCTTGGTGAAGCCAATGACTGGACGTAGCCCATCAAGGCTGTCTATCTTATCGTATTCTGACTTGCTCAGTGCACAAGTGAGAAACAAATTTGCTTTGGAATTCAGTTGATTTTCCTCCCTTTGATCATGGGTCCATTGTGTTCTTGGGATGATTTCTCCAGCATTGTTTCTAGTCACATAATTACCAAGATCAATGATATCCCATGCTTTGTAGCTTGTTGATTCAATTAATTGAATGTGCTTCTTCCAGTATGGGTAGTTAAAGCCATCGAAGAAAGGTGGCTTGTTCGTTGCTGCGCCAGTTGGAAGTGTAAATGCATTGCCCTCCATGGATCTTTTACTCTGCACCTATTAAGGTGTTAGTTTCTCAGAGCCGAAGCTCTGATACCAATTGATAATGAAAGAAATAACACAAGAAGGGAGGATTGAATTGTATCCTTCTAAAAACTCAATTTTCAAAAACAATTATTAGTTTACAAAAGATTTTCATAAACTATGGCAGCGAAATGATATTAATCAGAGTGTGAATGATAAAGGTATGAGCGAAACACACAAATGTGAAACGTGTGCTAAGGTGGACGATGCATGATGTAAAGTTATAAACGATGCAGGCAGTTAAAAACAACACACAAGAGAATTATCCTATTTCACAAAAAATTAGTAGGGATACGTCCAAGATTTTCCACTATTCAACCATGAACAGTACAAGTATTAAACAGGACTTCTCCCAGTGTTCAACAGGACTTTTCCCAGTATTCAACAGGACTTCTCCCAAGTATTCTATAGGACTTCTCCTTACAAGTATTGTACAAGACTTCTCCTAATTATTTAACAAGAATTTTCTCTTCTACAAGGTCTCTTCAGAAAGAGTAAAGTAGAAAGATTAAGAACAAATAACTCTAAGTATAGAGGATATGACTCAATATACTCGAGTTTTAACTAAACAGAGAAGGTTAGGCGATAGGGTCTCTGTTTGGGTGTGAAGGTTTGATAGTGTTTGACTCTTAGGAACTTCTCACACTTGGAAGATTTTCTTCTCTTGAAGGTTTTGACACTTAAGAAAATGAGAAACAGAAGAAAGCTGATTGTTGATAGCAAGTTTGAATTCTTAGTTTGTAGTTCTTCTGATTTGTTCAAGTCTTCCTTTTATAGCTTCACTTGTAAACTTGTGTTTTTGTATTGGTTTGAACAAAGCTGAGAGAGAGTCACGTGAGTTCTTCAGAATATCTTCATTGTGAGTAACGAATCTCTTCATTAAATGCTCTTGACCGTTGAAGGCTTAGAATGGATGTTCTGATGGAGAAAATGGCTTGTAGCAGACTAAATCTCTGAATATATCCCCTTCGATTCAACTTGATGTAGACATGTTGAGATTTCCGGATGCTTTAATGTGTCTGAATGAGAATTGCATTTAATGTTGTTGCTTGTAGAATCGAGCAAGCATTTAATGCTGAGAATGACTGAGCAGATAGGCATTTAATGCTTCAGTAGAGAGAGTGAATAAATTCCATTTGTTTATTCAAAACGTTGTACCTTTCCTGTAGATAATAGTTGATAATCTGACACTTCAGCATGTGATTATAGAGATGATCCTCGGAGATTGGCCTTACCAACTTTAGACAGCTCATAAATGAATTTCGTTAAATATTAAATGAGTTATGCTTCTTTGTTGGACGATGTTTCTCAAAGTGATCAGACAATATGTTTCAATGAAGAGCTGTACGTTACTTCTTGTCTCTGGACTTTACTGCTTCAGACGATGCTTCTTCAGATGATTAGACGTTGGTTGAAAAATCAAGTCTTAGACGATGCCTTTCTTTTTATTGCTGGACGATGCAGCTTCTCAGATGATAGGTTTCCTTTCTTCTCATCGTTGAATGGTACTGCTTGGCAGATGATAAATTGCTTCGTTTGGTTCTAGTCTTGGCAGACGATGGAGATAGCAGGCGATAAAGATGCTTTCCTGAAAATGACAATGCACAAAGTTTAGGAAATTTTTATCTGTCATAGTTAATCACAAAATTGTTATCATTCAAAGTCAAATAAACGTCTTCAGATCGTTTGAACTTAAAAATATCCAAATAAGATATAAATCATGTTGCAATAAATCATGCTTAACACTTAGCAATTAAGAAAGGAAGAATGTATAAGTCGAGCATTAATCAAGAATCAAATCGAAAAATTGTACCAAACAATCGGGTCCTTCTTAGAATGCCGTCAGCTACCAATTCCAAGATCATATTATACATTCACATAATCATATACATATTCTTAGTAGCTAAGAGTAGCAAAGTTCCCTTACCAAAGTGGTTATCGATCTGGAAAGTTCGTTCCGACTGGTCCTATGCCTCGTAAACCTTCAAAAGACATAGCCTAGTTTAAGACTTATAACTAGTGCTAAAACATCTTGCTATTGAACATAGAGAGTTTCCAACTTAGACAAATGGCCTCATCTAAAAGAATAAATCCATGGGATTCAAAACTCTTTATCAAACTCTTGCAACTTTTAAAACCTTTAACTTCTAAAGAGAAAATTAGGCAAGATTCTCACTTGTCAAATTTGAAGCATAAAACAAGTTTTTGAAGACAAAATAACCCTTAAATCCTCAAGTATTAAATTCTGCCTCTAGGCCTAAAATAGGGCAAAATTTTCTTTTTTCTCTAATTCACCTTCAAAGGGCCTAAAATACATTTTCCATGCCCAACACTCAAACTTTTTCTATAAGTTCCAAAATCACTTTTCCACTTCTAAAATCCCCAAAATCTAAAGTGTCAAAAGCTTCAAAAAAACACACGATCTAAACTTCCATTTTCTTAAAGCCTCAAACATTCAAGATTACAAAGCCTAGTCCTTAACTTCAAAATCTTGTAAGCCAAAACTTTTATTTTAGTCCCTCTAACTCCCAACACTCAATATCAAGTTTTTAAAATCAATTTCTCAAGGCCAAAACTTATCCCATGATCTCGGCCTAGGCACCATTTTAGGGGAAATTAATTTTCCTTTTTTACCAACTTATCCAATAAGTTATAACCACTTTGAAACCAAGTTTAAAAATCAATTCCTCTCACCCAAAACACAAGCATAGCTCTCGCCCATACCCATTTAAAACCCAAGATGAGATTTTATCTCAAAACCAACTTGATCACCTCAAAGACAAGGTAAAATCTATGGTGAAAATCACTTCTAATGTTTGAAAATCACTTATTCAAAATAATCAATTCTCAAAAACTCAACTTTTTGAGAAACAAATTTGAGATCATAATAGATCAATTCAATGGCTAACACTTTGACAAAATCCTTCAAAGAAAAATCTCAAGTTTAAAAACTCATGAGGATCAAAACTCAACCAATTGAAATAATAATCGGTTCAAATCAAAGAGGAATACCATAGCTACAAGATTAATGAAGAGAGATTGAGATTCCATCCAATTTTATTATCTCAAAACTCAACCTTTTTGAAAACTAAAACTTTAGATGTGTAGAGATTGAAGAGGAGATGATTTTACCTCAAGGAAGCCAAGTGAGAACTTCTAATTTTCTCACTAATGAATCCTTAAGTGAAAATCAATTGAAAATCCACCCCTAGATGGCACTATGGCCGCGCGTTTCATGACATAGGGAGGGACCAAATTTTAATTTCTTCCAAACCCTAGGGACCACAGTTAAAGAGTGAAAAGTTTAAGTAAAAATATATTTTTACTATTGAAGACCAAACTCTAAACTCTCAAGGGGAAAGGGCTAAATTCTAAAGATAGAAAAGATTAGGAAAATATCTGGGATTAGTTTATTATTAAACTTCAAATCCGTTGACACGTCATCAAGTCGGCTGTCAAACGCGTCACTCGCGTCATAATCCTCATCCTTATCTTGATCCGGTCATTAGCACATTTCCCCAATGTCGCTGTGAGTGACTAACATCGGTCACTTATTCGCCTCAAAATTCATGCTAGAACAACTCGAGCACCGGGTCCTAAATTCTCTAGGACATTTTCCTCGAGATTCGTGCCGATTTTGTCCCGAAAACACTATTCACCAAAATATTTTTATTGCATATTTGGATTTGTCACGTCAAATAGAGTCGTTTGGAGACTCGTAGATTTTTTATCTGAGGTCCCGAACATGTCTGTTTCGCTTGCTGAAGTTTTAATTGAAAGTCTCGTTAGTGAGAAAAGACTTTCCCGTGTTTCGGAAGGAAACCCTGTCAATATTACAGTCGTTCTTCTCGAAATTATTCACTGATTGTCAAAGAGATAGTGAGAATATTATTCTCGCTCGAACTTCATTCGAGCTAAGATCGGTCTTACTGCAAACCGTCGTAAGGAAAACATTGCATCGATGATTCTGAAGATGGTAACATTTACTGGCGCTCGAGAGCGGTTCCAAACAGTACATAGGATAGTTAAATAATTATTTAATTTCTTAATTAATTCAGGGTCATACACTCGAGGAGCTGGAACTCCTGAAGAAGGAGAATAGATCCCTTGCCGAGTAGGTGAGGGATGCCGACCTGAAGATTGCTGAAGTGCGGACTTATGCTGAGAAGGTGTACTAGATGACTGGATTTTTTATGATAATTTTAGTGTCTTTTTAGTCTTTTTTATTTTTTTATTTTTGAGTCTTTTATATAGGTTTTTTATTCTTTTTTTTTCGAAAGATAAAATATATATATTAAGAAGGAATATACACCCTAAAGAAGTGCCCGGCACCCAAAAAACAGCATCCTCACAAAACACAGAGAGTGGACAAAGCCCACGCCACAATCCAACAAAGAAATGAAGAAATCCCAGCCAAACAGCGCACCCAAAAAATCAGGAAAAAAAACCCCAAAAAACACAACAAAGGCACAAGAAGGGACCCTTCCTATGAGATTCTACTTTCCATAATATGAGCTGCTATCTGCTTAACTGCCACATCGTTGGGACAATAAAAAACAACACCCACCTGCTTACCCACTGCAATGGCATGCCTAGCCCTCGTCAAAACCCCCGGAGGCACCAAAGACTCGGACGATAGAAGAAAGATTTGGCGATCATCGCAACCTTCACCTCCCACCCCGATCTCCACCTGAGAGAGATTGAAATTGGAAAGGTTACTCAACTCCTGGCATCTGACTTCCTTCCTGGGGCGACCCCGAGCCCTCTTCTCCCCATGCCCATGAGCCTTGTCTGCCAAGCCTGCTGCCACTGATGGATCACCTATATCCTCTAGATTCTTGAGACATCCTCGTCTTATAGAAAGCTGCGTCACCAGTTTCTTGAATCTCCCACGTCTTCTAGGAAGCTGCACCGCCACCCCCTCCTCGACATCGCCCTCCTCCGCCTCACGGGGAACAATGCGTCCATCAGAGAGAGCTGGAAGAGAAGTAGCCTCGGCAAAAAAAACCTTAGAAGCAAACGAAACCTCCCTCTGCGAAGAGCCAAAACCCAGGAGATTAATTTCAGGAAAAATACAAACAGTTGGAACTCTTTCTCCATCATAGAATGCCCTGTCAACACCCAGAACCAAAGCCACCTCATGAGCCACTGAGGCAGAAGGCTTCCCCACAAGAGCCGCTTTCCACGAAGGATGAAAGCCACCATCGCCAACCACACTGCGGACATTGACCCTGAAAAAGACCGTCCCTGCGAAGGCACACCCTCATCGCACGAAGGCCGCGCCACAGAGAAATGCAGAATATCCCTGGGAAACTTTGCCGGCGCCACCAACAAAAACGATCCACCCACCTTGAGGCCATCCAGAGCACTAATGGCAGAAACAGCATGCTGGATGGAGAGAAAACGGATAAAACTGAAACGAAAACGCCGCCCAAATTTGCGTTTCTGTTGGATGAACACACTCAATATCCTCTCAAAAAGAGAAAACAAACCTCAGATATGATGATAGCCAATCGCCTCTTCGATTCCGTCAACGAAAAGAGTGGAGAAGCCGCAGCGAGGAGCATCGCAGGACTGAAATGACACACCAGCCGGCGCCACAAGATCCTTTTTGGCCGCTGGAACAAGTACTCCCACAGGACGTGAAATCGGGCAACCATCACCATTCGCCGCCTCATCCTCATCCGCCTCACCATCTTCGAGTGCCAACCCTTGTCTGGTTTCGCCACCAGCAACCGCTGAGAGAGAGACCGAAGCAGATCCGGGGGCCTCCATATAAGGGGAAACGAGAAACAGAGCGTGGTCGAGAAGACAGATTAGGCGCGCAAGAGAAGAGGGTCGACGAAGGAATGGGGCCGATAGGAAGAAGCGACAAGGGAAGAGGGGCGGGCCGCCGGCAAGGACGCCGTAGCCGCCGCAGTCGCTAGAGGAAGCTGTCAAGAAAACCCTAGCAGAGCTCGAAAGAGGGGCGAATTTTCAATCTCGAAAAGGCTATCGGTTTTTTATTCTTTTTATTTAGATTTTCTATTTATTTTGCATTTTGCATATAGATTAGATTTTATTTTATTTTTTTAAATTTATTTTATATTTTTAGGAATTTTTATAGGTATTTTTTATATTTTAGGAAAGCTGGTAGAATTAGTCATTTTTGTCCAGGGACCAAGCTGTAAATTTCAGGAAAGAAGGGCCAAAGTACAAAAGTTCAAGAGTTAAGGGCTTGAAAGTGGAGTTTCAGTAATAAAGGACCAGAAGTGAAGGGCTAACAAAGAGAGGATCAAAAGTGAAAAGGTTGAATGTGAAGCATCACTTCTAATTTTGCACATGTGAAAAATGATGATTGAAGGATTGATGGTAGTGGGAAGGCTGTTTTAGAAATTAAGAGGAGGCCATAGAAGGCATTGAAGATCCACTACCATGAAGAAGAGCAAAACAACAAGAAGAGCAATCAGCAGACGAGCCAACGCTCAAGCGTTGGAAGTCCAACGCTCAAGCGTTGGCACTCTGACTAGGATCCAAGTATGCAGTTCTTACCAACGCTCAAGTGTTGGAAGCCAGCGCTCATGCGCTAGGCCTCTATTTGCAACGTCTGAAATAAATAAGTCCCAGCGCTCAAGCGCTGGGAGGCATATTTTTGCTATAAATAGGAGTGTTCATCCATTGTAAAAATCATCCCTTACTTCAGAATACAACAAGTATTCTTCTTTCTTCCTTAAGAGCATTGTTCCTGAGAATTGTGGGAAGCCATTCTTGAGCTCCTAGTCCAGGGTAATCCAATGTTTCTATTAGCCATGCATGGCTAATTTCTTTTTAAGTTCTTGGGTTGTTTTAGCTTATAATTTATGTCTTCGCTTTCTTCATCTTTATTTCTGAATAATATTGCAAGTTCATGTTTTATTTCCTTGTTCTTATTTTATCTTGATGCGCACAAGTGTTTATGCTTATTTCTCATGTCAATGGAAATTGGTAAGTAATAAGGGAAATAGGATTTAAAAGAAGCAATATGATATATCACTAAGGAATTAGGATAGACTTTGCTTTATGTTGGCCTAACTCTATCTTCATCTTCTTCTTTAATTAACTAAATTGCAAGGAGTTGAGTTTAGTAATTAGAAAGAAAGGTCTACAATGTGTAAGGAATTAACTTGTAGAAACCATAGGCTAAAGAATCATGAACTTTTGTCTTAAAATTCAGAAATAAGGTAGAGGTTTACTAGCATATATTATAAGTTATTTAAATCAACCCAAGTGCTTAATCTCCACCATCATCATCTTTTCTTATTTATATTTATGCTTTTTCCAAGTCCTTGTTCTAAACAAACCAAAGCTAAAATCAATTTTAATTTTCAACACAAGTTCTAAACAAATTGATAATTGGACACCTATCCCTGTGGGTTCGATATCTTTTATATTACTTCGATAATCAACCGCACACTTGCGGATTTGGTCATCAGTACTCTCAGGTTGCTTCCCTTCGGTTGGTCATGCAGGATGGATACACGACAAGCTTTAAAAATGTCGTTGCCCATCTACAGATCTTGAACCCTTGGCTCAAGATGAACGGGGTTTTTTCCAGTCACGTTGTCAAAGAGGGCGTTATAGGGAAGTATGAAGGTTGCGCCTTTGTTCCTTGTGATATCCATTTTAGACGACCCTCCTAACCACTAGTTTGGGGGTCTGAAGGATTTCCCTTAGGAAAGCCTCTCCGTATTTCTCTCTTTTGTACTCCCTATTTTATAATGAATGAAAATATTTTCTTCCATTCTTTCTTGTCGCCTTTGAATTGCTTTTACTTTTCCTTTCCGCTAAAAATTGCATGAGCTGATCGTGCTAGGTATTATTTCTTCTTTCTCGTCTTTAGTTTTGAACCACTGAGCCAAAGATGACCGAGGCATGACCCACGTTGTCGATCGAATGGAGAAATTTTTTCCCGTCGAGACAAACATTGTGATTCAGACAACTAGGATTTTGTGGAAATAAGCACTGTGCCTAAGAAAGTCTATACTCGGGTCCTATATCGCTTATGGATGTCCGGAAATGAACCTTCTGCTTTTTATAGTTTCAACTTAATGCCTTGAAATGAAGAGACCGAAACCTTGTTTTTTGGTTGAAATTCCTATCCCTACTTTCGTTCGTTTAGAGACGTTCTTTATCCTTTGTAAAGGAACGAGCTCCGCTGCCAAGTTGCGTTTCATTTCTTTAGATTTCTTAGCACTAGATGGCCTTGTGGAGGATTTTACCTTGCAAACATTGTTAGTTTAAAACACTCTTTGGTTAAATCTTGAGTGATTTCACCTTTGGTGTTATTCTTCTCATTATTGAAGCTGACCTACATTCTATAAGACCCACAACTTCTCAGAAATTGCTTTTTAGTCCCTGAACTCCTTGTATTTGCATTTTAGTCACTCGACTCTTTGTAATTGTTTTATGGTCCCTTGATTATATTAAATTATACTTAATCCCTTGGGCTATTCAGAATTTGAATGGGTATAGTTGACTTGGATTTTTTTTGAATTTTGAAATTTGAATGCAAACATGTGCATTGATGGTGATAAATGGAGACTTGATGGTTGTTTAATGGTTTTGATTGGAACATTAAGCTGAGTAAAAGTCCATGTTTCTAAAATCCTCTTTTGAGAGGTGATAATTTCGTGCATATAGAGGTACTTGGATGACTTTGAATTTCTCATTCCTTGTGCTAAAAACACTAGTTTCATTCTTGTTGTTGCTGCCTCCATTTTCTGCTGCTGGCATTGTTGCTGCTGCTGCTGTCCCTTGGTGTTGCTGCCGCTGTCCTTGCTTCTTCCTTCAATTAGAGACAACATTGGCTCTCTAAACCTCTCCAAGAAGTCCTAGTGTTGTCCGGGTCTTGATCACGATTTTTCCCTTGGATTCCTCGAGTCGTTAACGAATATCTCGGATTGGTGGACGAACGCAACGCTACGCAGTCGTTTCCATGCTTAACAACAAGGGTGGGAGATCAAGCCTATGTGTCACGTTCAACGGTAAGGGTAACTCGTTGTAGGAATTGTCTTATCGGTTTGTGATGTTTCATGATTCTGTTTTGAGAATTCTGACGGTGCTTGGTCTTTGGACTTATTCTGGACTTATTGTTGATGCTGTAACATGAATTACTTGTTTTATAGGTTGTTGAGGTTTGGAGAAATGAATTGAGTTATTATGGACACGTAATGTGAACTGTTGGTTAATGAGGTTGTTAAATTATTGGCATAGCATATGCATCTTGTATGTTTTGGGAGGTTGATGAGATGGTAATTTGTCCCATGTGATCATACCTAAGGAGATGAGATGGTAATTTGTCCCATTTGATATACCTTGAGGGCGGTTAGAGGGTAGTTTGTCCCCTGCAACGGTCCTGCTTTGTGTGGCGAGTTCACGCCACGGTTATGCATGTAGATTTTGAGGAACTAACAAGTATGGTTATGTGACATGTTAGAATGAGAACTTGTGAATATTTTATTGTTGTTGTTGTATTACGTGCTGTGAAGAAGGTCTTGCTCCTGACTCGAGCTGAAGTTTTGATGATGACAACACACGTTACAAAAAGAAGAAAAAGAAAGACTTCAAGAACCAGTTCAAAACGTCAAGATCAACTATTAAAGTTCTAGCTATTAGTAAGTCTTGTTAACTTAGTGTGCTATGCTTTATTAAGGTTATATTGCATACGAAGGCTCATAAATAATAAACTAATTGAGTATAATATGTTCTCACAAGTAAAACGTAGTAGAAACACTCAATTAGGGTTTAAAATTTCATAAACAGAGTTCTGGACTAAGTGTAATTGATTACAGGAGCTGAGTAATCGATTACCAGAAGCTAGTAATCGATTACATGTTTGAATTTTTGAATTCAAACTACAACAGCATGCAGTAATCGATTACCATGATAATGTAATCGATTACCAGGTCGACAAATGTGTTGTTTCATGAACCAATGTGTCTCAAAACGTTTGGGAAGCTTTGTGATGGTTCGTGGATGACCTCTAATGCCTATAAATAGTTCTTTGATGATCAGAAATGAACAAGCTCTTGAACAACAACTTTCATATTCATTAGAGCCAAAATTCTGAGTAATAGCTCTTTCATTTTCATAAGAACACTCATGCTATTCAACATTTGAGAAACTCAGAATAATTGAGCCTTCATTGTAATTTCCTGGAGCATATAAACTAAGACCAATCCAACTAGATAAAAGGATTGCATCAGCCATATCAAAAGCTTCTTCTTCATCTTGAATCGGTTTGATTCATTCACTGTAGTGTTCGGTGGTTGTGGAAAAGGTCCTTTAAATCGGTTTGATTCAAGTCCGCCATAGGGTTCGGTGTCATCAGTTGGTGGTTGCCTTCTGAGGTTTGACAAGAGTTTTTAAGGTCCTTGGTGTAAGTGCTTGTAAGAAATCTTGATCATAGTGGATAACTCCTCAAGGGTTCTTGAGGGACTGGACGTAGCCTTCGGTGGATTGAAGGTGAACCAGGATAAAATCTGTGTGCAAATTCTCTCAACCTTTATCTTTTACTGTCAGCAAGTTCTTATTCCCCCTCTTAGGTTGCTATATACATTTACACGTGCCTCTGTTTACTATGTACTATTACTGTTTTGTTTTATCACAAATGTTGTTAATTATTTCTTGTGCTTGGAGTTATCCCTTTTTGTTTGTTGTTTGTTGTTTGTTGTTTGGGCGCTTAACGCCATAGACTTCCAGATTGAAGATTTTGTGGTGATTAAATTACTTCTGCAAACTAAGGGACATGGAGCAACTCGAAGACAATGAAGAAGCTTTTATATTCCGCTATTTACTTTTGAAAAGACATAGCTCATTTGAGGTGAAAATTATTGTTAATTTTTATTACGCGTTGATAAATTATTATGGGAATAATATTTTGATTAAATATTTATCGAGAGACGTCCTTTGAAAATTGAGATATTTGAGAAAGGTTTGTACAATTTCTACTTATTACTATGTGACCCCTGACCGGAAATTGGAGCGTTACACATTCACTCGTGGGATTTCTTTGTCGTTCAACTTTTTTATTCTGCAAAGTTCATTTTAACATACGTGTGCATGCTCATGGGGTTAGACACTTTTGGTTAGTATTTGATGATATCACTTGGCATTTTTTCATTGTTGTTGTCGATCTACATTCCTTCTTGTGGATTGTGAAGAAGGTCTTTCTCCTGACCATGGCTGAGTATTTTGATGATGGAAAACACATTCCTTGATACTTGAAGATCATATATGCGTCTCTGTTGAAAACTCCCCCTGTTTGATGTAATCCAGTATGTCTCCCCCTTTCTAATTCACTTGTTGAATTCCTGCATATTGTCTTCAGTATGTCTCCCCCTTTCTAATTCACTTGTTGAATTCCTGCATATTGTCTTTAAGAAACACAGAACCAACCTTTCTCCCCCTTTTGACTTCATCAAAAAGAAGAAAAGGCCAAAAACAGGCATACATCCATACAAGTATATATTTCGAAATAAAGCAAAGGGTATGGGGGTAAAACAGTGATAAACCACAACCAACACTTATATTATATATATGGAAGTAAATGCAGAAGTTAAATATGGTAAATGCATTACAAACATAAGTAGTAGAGTTTATAGTACAACCAAGGAGAAAGCCTATAAGTAGATATGGAGAAATCCTATTAGTAGTTATATGACTATACTGGGACAAAGTTGATCAAGATTTATGCTTGACTAGAATCCTCAGAATTCTCAGAGGGGTCAAGATCCTTGAGACTCTCAATTTCCGTACGCATGAAGGAGTGCACTGACTAAATGCGATTTTCCACAAGCAGAAATCGAGATCGAATGGTATCTTCCAATTGACCCAATCTTTGAGAGAGACAAAGTGTCAAGATATCCAGTCGTTCAAGGATGACTTTAGATTCCTGAGAAAAGTTGGAAGGTATAGCATAGAATGGAGACAATCCAGTAGATGCAGTATTGGTTTGGACGTCTATGCGATACCGATGATGCACATAGGGATCATAGGAAGAGTCCCTTCGAGGAGTGTTAACTGGAGATGATACATTTGCAGGACGAGGAAGAGACCCCACGGCTAGTACAAGATTCGAGGATGAAGATATGTTATGTATGTGGATAGGTAGACGAAAAGGCAAGAGGCATATGCTGATTTTATATAGAAAACTGTGTGTAATCGATTATGACAGTTTGAGTAATCGATTACAGTAGTTTTAAATTTGAAAAATTTGAAATTTTGAGTATGTAATCGATTACAGCAGTTATGGTAATCGATTACTTAGGAGATTCTAACAGGCACGAGGACTGAGAGCAAAAGTAATCGATTACAGGACCTATGGTAATCGATTACAAGGACAGTTTTATAGGTTCTAGGCTATAAATTCCTATGTAATATGTTTCTAAATGAACATTTAAGCATATAATTAATTTTAAATACATGCATTCATATAAGTG
Source organism: Acmispon strigosus (assembly GCA_030819835.1). Classification (NCBI taxonomy): domain Eukaryota; kingdom Viridiplantae; phylum Streptophyta; class Magnoliopsida; order Fabales; family Fabaceae; genus Acmispon; species Acmispon strigosus. The sequence goes on from JAUAMA010000002.1 coordinate 46,964,701, forward strand.
CACACAAATATTATGCAAATATCATATTACTTTAAATGTCATGCTCATCTAATATGCCTAATTCTCTTCTAATCTTAAAGAATGAATCTTTAGGAGGAGGTTTAGTAAAAATATCAGCTAATTGGTTATGTGTATCTATAAATGAAATCTCAATATTCTTTCTCATGACATAATCTCGAAGAAAATGATGTCTTATATCAATATGCTTAGTTCGAGAGTGCATGATGGGGTTTTTAGTGAGATTAATGGCACTTGTGTTGTCACATTAGATTGGAATGCAGCCCAGCTCTAAGCCATAATCTTTGAGTTGTTGTTTGAGCCATGGAGTTTGTGCACAGCAACTTCCTGCAGCAATGTATTCTGCTTCAGCTGTACTTAGAGCAACACATGCTTGTTTCTTACAAGACCAAGAAACAAGGGCATTTCCCAATAAGTGACAAGTACCACTTGTACTTTTTCTTTCAGTTTTGCATCCAGCATAATCAGAATCAGAATATCCAATCAAATCACAAACACTCCCTTTGGGATACCACAGACCAACATTTGTAGTTCCTTTCAGATATTTGAAAATCCGTTTGACTGAACTCAAATGTGATTCCCTAGGAGATGCTTGATATCTAGCACATAGACACACACTAAACATAATATCAGGTCTACTTGCAGTTAAGTATAGAATATATCCGATCATACCTCTGTATTTGGTAATGTCTACTTGAACACCGGATATCTTGATCTAGATATGTGTTAGACCCCATTGGTGTGGCTATAGCTTTGCAATCATCCAAGTCATATTTCTTTAATAGTTCCTTGCAAAACTTTGATTGATTGATGAATATCCCATCATGTGATTGCTTAATTTGCAATCCTAGAAAGAAATTTAATTGTCCCATCATGGACATCTCAAATTCTTCTTGCATCATGTTAGAGAAATCCTTGCATAGAGATTCGTTAGTTGCACCAAAAATAATATCATCTACATATATTTGAACTAATGAAGTGTTACCTTTGGTTCTCTTGATAAACAAGGTTATGTCGGTCTTACCCTTTTGGAATCCTTTCTCACAAAGGAATGTGCTTAATCTATCATACCATGCACGAGGGGCTTGCTTAAGACCATAAAGTGTCTTCTTTAATTTGAAGACATGTGAAGGAAACTTGGGATCTTCAAATCCTGGAGGTTGCTTCACATAGACTTCTTCTTGAATGAATCCGTTCAGGAAAGCACTTTTGACATCCATTTGATATAATGGGAAGTTTAAAGAGCAAGCATAAGCCAACAGAAGTCTTATGGCTTCCAACCTTGCTACTGGTGCATAGGTTTCATCAAAATCTAACCTTGTGCAACTAACCTTGCTTTGTTCCTAACAATAATTCCATTTTCATCTAACTTGTTTCTGAATACCCACTTTGTACCAATGACATGCTTGTCAGTAGGCTTAGGAACAAGTTCCCAAACTTGATTCCTTTCAAATTGGTTTAATTCTTCCTGCATTGCCACAATCCAATACTCATCCTCCAGAGCATCATTCACTTTTGAAGGTTCTATTTGAGAGACAAAGGCCATGTTCAACACAGAATCATTTAAGCGTAGCCTTGTAGAAACACCTCTAGAAATATCACCAATGATATTATCAGCTGGATGATCCCTGTGGGTTCTCCATTCCTTTGGTAGTTGATAAGTGTTATCTTCAATGTGCTCTTCTTGTATTGGATTTTGATCTCTTTCCTTTTGAGAGTCTTCATTGATAATGAGATCTTCTTCTTCATTATCAAGAAGATTAACTATATCTTCTATTGAAGATTTAGACTCATGAAAGGAAACATGTATGGATTCTTCCACAGATAGAGTTTTCTTGTTAAAGACTCTATATGCTTTGCTTGTTAGAGAATAACCAAGGAATATACCTTCATCAGATTTTTCATCAAACTTACCAAGGTTTTCCTTTCCATTATTCAAGACAAAGCATTTGGATCCAAAAGCATGTAGATAAGAGATATTTGGTTTCCTTCCTTTGTAGAGTTCATAGGGGGTTTTCTTCAGAATAGGTCTAATAAGAACTCTTTTGGAAACATAGCAAGCAGTACTTACAGCATCAGCCCAGAAGTATTTAGGAAGACTTGATTCACTTAGCATGGTTCTTGCTAATTCTTCAAGTAGTCTGTTCTTCCTTTCTACAACACCATTTTGTTGTGGTGTTCTCGGAGTAGAGAAATTATGTGATATTCCATTTTCATCACATAGTTCTTGAAATTGATGATTCTGAAATTCTCCACCATGATCACTTCTAATAGAAGAGATCTTTAAAGCCTTCTCATTTTGAACTAGCCTTGCATATTTCTTGAATGCGTTGAAGGCTTCATTCTTATGAGGCAAGAATAATGTCCAAGTAAATCTAGAGAAATCATCAACAATAACAAGTGCATAAAAATTACCTCCGAGGCTTTTTGTTCTTGAAGGTCCGAACAAATCCATATGTAGCAATTGAAGGGGTCTTGAAGTCGAAACTATGTTCTTTGGCTTGAAAGACGTTCTGGTTTGCTTCCCTTTTTGACATGCATCACAAAGCTTGTCTTTCTCGAATCTTATCTTTGGAAGCCCAACAACTAGATCATGCTTGACTAGTTTGTTTAAATGATCTATGTGTATATGAGCAAGTCTTCTATGCCATAGCCATGAATAACTATTGTTCTTGGCCAAAAGACATCTTATATTTTGTGGAATTTCTTCCAAGGAGATCATGAAGACTTTATTGACTTTATATCCAGAAAACTTAATTTCTTTAGTTTTCACATCTTTTACTACACATATATCATTAATGAAACCAACTTTCAAACCTTTGTCACATAGTTGACTGATACTCAGAAGATTATGCATCAAACCATCAACGTAAAGAACTTTATCGATGACTGTTTGAGGGGGTGTGCCTATTCTTCCAATACCGAGTATCTTTCCCTTTTGATTGTTTCCATATGTGACAAAACCTTTTTCCCTAGGTATAAGTAAAGAAAAATTTGTTTTGTCTCCTATCATGTGTGATGAGCAGCCACTATCAAGATACCATAAATCCTTTGCTGCTTTCATACACACCTGGGAATCTTCAACATTTGAATCATGTGAGGCCATCAATGCAACTTGTGCTTCTTCTTTGTCAGAATCTGATGATGAACTTACTTCATTATCATCCCAAGCCAAGTATGCTCTTTGTGTGGATTGATCCTTCTTTTCGAATTTGTCTTTTAGACCATGTTTCTTCTTTTGAAGATTTGGACATTCTAACTTGAAGTGTCCAGGCTTGCCACATTCGAAGCATGTGATCTTTTGAGAGGAGGAGGAATCATTGTTCCTTTGGAAAGATATGTTATAGTTAAATGTCATACCTTTTCTTTTGAGAAGGTCCATGGCTGAAAGAAGGTCTTGCTCCTGACCATGGCTGAGGTTTTGATGATGACAAACTCATCGACAAAAAGAAGAAAAGAAGACTTAGAGGAAACAGCGCTATAAAGTTCATCGAATACCTAGAAGTCTTAGTTTAGGTGAGTTATGCTTCTAAAGGTATATTAAAGCATAAAGGCTCTTTAAAACACCTAAACTAATCAAGCTTAATGTTTTCATAACTTAAAAGAAGTAGAAAATCTTAAGCCGATCTTAAAAGATCAAGTTTCTGGAAGATGGACTTCAGTGTAATCGATTGCAGCTTTCTAGTAATCGATTACACATGGGAAAGTTATCGATTACCACTTGCTTGTAATCGATTACATGTTTGAATTTGAAATTCAAACTGAAACGGCTATTAGTGTAATCGATTACACTATGTGATGTAATCGATTACCCACACGAAAAGTTGCATCTTTTCATGAACCATTGTGTCTCAAACCTTTAGGGAAAGGTTGCATTGGTTCAAGGACGTTTCCCTTGCCTATATAAAGTCCATTTGAGTCCAGAACATAACAACACATGAGAATACAACATTAGGCCAAAACTTTGTCAAAATAGTTCTTTCATCAAGTCTTTTAGAACTTAAACTTTCAAGAGCCTAAATTCTGAGTTCATGATCTTCATGTTTATAAGAACACTCTAGTTGTTCATATCTTGAGGAACTCAGAATCCTATTATGCTTAAAAGCCTTAAAGAATAAATTCTCATGATCAATCCACTTGTATGTTAAAGGATTGATACAGCCAATTGTAAACTCTTCTTCATCTCTTTCTGTTAGATTGAGTATTCACCGTGGATCTCGGTGAAGGGTTGTTGGTACTGAAAGTGGTGTACTTTCAGGGTGTTGATTGAAGGTGGTCAAGCCTTCAAGGTCTGAGGGTGGTTTGCCTTCAGGAACTGAAAGTGGTTTACTTTCAGGGGCTGTGGAAAGTGGTATACTTTCACAGGAAATTGATAGAAATTCTTAGGGTCCTTGGTGTAAGAACTTGTAAGAGATTTTTATCAATAGTGGAAAAATCCTCAAGGGTTTCTTGAGGGACTGGACGTAGCCTTCGGTGGATAGAAGGTGAACCAGGATAAAATTTTGTGTGTGTGAATTCTTCTATCCTTCATCTTTACTTTCAAGCAACGCTTAATTCCGCTGCAATCGTTCGCTTTTACATTTATCTTGAAAGTAAGAAGTTATCAAGGAGAAAATCGGGTAAACCTGATTCACCCCCCCCCCTCTCAGGTTGCTATCTGTACTAACATGGATTTCTTTTTTCCAACCAGCTTTTCCCTCGAGAAGGTCGAGACCGTATCCCTTAGAAGGATTACTTACACCCACCGCTCAGTGTGAACAAGGCTATGTCCCTTAAGGGTGTCATCCTTGCTTGTCTCCAATCGCTCTTCAAGACGGTCGGGACCGTATTCCTTAAGAGAGTTACTTACGCCCATCGGATGGTTTGAACGAGGTTGTGTCCCTTAAGAGAGTAAATTGTGCTTGTCTCCAGGTGTACCGCATCCCTTAAGAGGGTTACTTTCGCTACCATTTGCAAGCGGGTGTGGCAAGGATCATTTCCCTTAAAAGGGTCACTTATACCCCCCTTCCGATGGACTATGTCCCTTAAGAGGGTCTCTTGTGTCCTCTGCACAAACATCCATTACTTCGAGACGGTTGGGATTGTACCTGTCGCTCGGGGTGAACAAGACTGTGTCCCTTAAAAGGGTCACTTATCTGCGACCTCCAACCGGGGCGGTAAGGATTGTGTCCCGTGAAACGGTCACTTATTCTCCCTTTTCGGTGGACTATGCCCCTTAAGTGGGCCACTTGTGCCCTGGATCCAAAACACTATTCAAGACGGTCAGGTACGTATCCCTTAAGAGGGTTACTTACGCCTGCAGCTTTGTTAGGACGAGGTTGTGTGCCTTAAGAGGGTCACTTATGCTCGTGATTTTTGCCATTGCAAGGCGAGTATACAGTATTCCTTAGTTGGATTACTTTTCTTTACATCTACAAGCACAAACAACAAACACAAAACAAGAATTTCTGAAGAAATTTGTGTCAGTTTTATTAAACTTCAATTCCTTAGTACAAAGATAAAGGTCTGCGCCATAATGCATATTAAAAGAAAACAACTTGACGAGGCATCATGTAGCAAATTGTGGAATTGAAAGATCTCTATCAAATACATATGTTGTTCTCATGTAAGAAATGGGCATTTCGTAGCCATAAGTGGAAGAAGATATTTCTATCGGAGGCATATGTTGTCATCATATAAGAAAATTTCCCATAATAGGGAAAGATGACCGGGACTCCAATATATACTGTCACCATAGGAATATTTCATGTCAATTCACAGAACAACATTATTAGTTGCGCACACTGATCTTGGCATTTCCCTGCCTGATGGTGGCGAAAGTAACCCTCTTAAGGGATGCGGTCCACCTGGAGACAAGCACAAGTTACCATCTTAAGGGACACAACCTCTTTCAAACCAATCGGTGGGCGTAAGTAACTTTCTTAAGGAATACGGTCTCGACCTTCTTGAAGAGCGATTGGAGACGAGCAAGGATGACAGCCTAAAGGGACACAGCCTCGTTCACACTGAGCGGCGGGCGTAAGTAATCTTTCTAAGGGATACGGTCCCGACCTTCTCGAGGGAAAAGCTACTTGGAAAAAACAATCCACAAGAAGGAATGCAGATCGACAACAGCAATGAAAAAACGCCAAAGTGATATCATTAAATACTAAACAAAAGTGTCTAACCCCATGAGCATGCACATTTATGTTAAAATGAACATTGAAGAATAAAAAACTTGAACGACAAAGAAATCTCGCGAGTGAACGTAGGTTGTAACACCCCAATTTTCAGGGTGTTACTGTAGCAAATAAACAGTAAATAAATATGCGAGAGCTTTTCAAAATGTAGAAAAAGGAGGGTATATTTTTTTGAAATCATTTTCCTTTTCGAAATATGCCATGAAGAGATGCATTAGTAATATAAATACCCTGGTTCATAAATAGCCACACATGTGGCATAAAGTGACTGGCTAGCAGCTTAGAAATAATTTACAAATCAAATTACTTTAAGTTCAAAAGACTTGCTGCCAGTTGTAAGAAAATAAATCTAAAACTCTCTACTATAATACATAAGCATACATCAGCAAGCAAATGTCTGGGAGGAGTCGTCCCGCAACTAAGCATCCAGCTTCCATCTTGATCTCTCTTGAAATCTGCATCATCCTGCAACTTCTAGCTAAGTTGTCCGACTGGCGACGGATCGCCAGCAAGCACACACAACAGACAAGCAAGGGTCAACTTCCTGAACAAAAAATACATACGAGCAATTCATATAATACTAACAGACAAATATCTATATCGAGAGGATGCAGAAGCAAAATTAGTAAACATAAGGGTCATGCATGAAAATTTACAATCAAACGTCAATCACAACGCAGTTAGATTATCAACCAATAATGCACTCAATAAGCAACATAGAACACACATAGCAATCATATTACAATCATCCAAGAAAATTATGATGCAGTTGAGGTGTAATATGGCCCGAACATTCGGGTTTCTGCAAAGAGTCGGCACATAGCTGATTGGGAATAAACTTGTTATCCCAATCTTGTTCGGCACATAGCACGGCACAAAGCACGGCACATAGCACGGCACATAGCACGGCACAAAGCACGGCACATAGCACGGCACATAGCACGGCACATAGCACGGCACAAAGCACGGCACATAGCACGGCACAAAGCACGGCACATAGCACGGCACATAGCTTCCCCACAGTATGCTGGATGGATAGCCTTGCTATTCCAAACAGCTTGGGGATGACAACAGCGTCGCCTTGAGGAACATCCCTGCATACAAAAATTCATGAGCAGGAAACAATAATAACATGAGCGAGTTCCTCACTCCAAATCCCCACCTAGCGGAAACGTTGTCTTTACGAATCCGAGTCCCTTTGTCGAAGGCGGCGTCATCCATTCGGAGAGCCCGTCTACTTCGAGGGGTTGTGATCGCCCGTCTACTTCGAGGGGTTGTGATCGCCCGAACCCTCCTGGTCCAGTGATCTTTCATCGGTAGCTGCCGAAGCGTAAAGAAGCCCGCCGCCACCAACGAGGCATTACCGAATAAGCTACCCAATTTTCTTGAGAAAACATCTCTTAAAATATTTTCGTAAAGGTCTTTAGAGGCTTTCGGAAAACATGTCTTATGATTCCTCGTGAGGAAGTCCTTATAGTTCTTTTTCCAAGAAGTGACTTAGTTTTCTTTGCAAGATAAAACTTGTAGAAAAGAAGTGGAATCGTCCTTAAGTTCATAAAAGGGGTTGATTTATTCCTTTAGTACATTATGAATTTTCCTTTAAGAAAGGTAGGACGGATTCGTTTCGAAAGCTCACGGTTTAACTTTAGGTTTTCTTGAAAGCATGTTCCAAAATGTTCATCAAGTTTCTAAAGAAAGTTTCTCTTATTCTTTTCGAAACTATTAAGCCTTTAATTTTCAAAACAAAGTCTACATACTTATTTTGAAAGGAACCCCATTCCCATGGTAGCTTATACTAATTCCCCGGCTAGCGCACACAATGAAAATTGGTGATAAGGCATAGCAATATTGCAACAAGCAAGATCAAGGGAGACGGTAATTCAATCAACATGTGCGGAAAAGAGAGCATGCTTACAATTAAAAGTAAGACAAGAACTTCAATCAATTCAAGACGCACATACGAGCAAACATCAATCAATCCTAATCCAGCATATCAGATGCCTTCAGAGGCGTCAATCAAATTCAAGCAATATAAGCCGGGTCGTTCTTAGAACGCCGTCGACTGACATACAGCATAATAGTATAAACATATACATATGCTTAATAGCTAATGTAACGAAGTGCCCTTACCGAAAAACCGTTCGATCCGGGTAATTATGTAAGCTCCGATCGTCCTGGCCGGTCCGAAGTCTCGTAAACCTTCAAGAAACATAGCCTAGCTCAGAATTTGAACTCAATCCTAAGGTCCTTGCTACTGGTCCTACATGGTTTTCTATTCCTTAGACAATGGTCCTAACTCTTACGAAATTCTTTGGAAGTCGAAAACGTTTTCAAACAACTTTGACGTCCGTCGAAGGAACGCGGAAAACTCTAAGTTAACATTTTCAAATCTTTCCAAAACTCAGAACCTTTAAAGATCATCAAGGCTAGATGCTTACAAATCAATTTGAAGGCCTTAAACAAAGTTTTGAATCCAAAAACACACACAAAACCTCAAAGTGTCAATTCTGCCCAAGTTTCTTAAATTCATAAAAACTTCCTATTTTTACCAAACAAGTCATTAAACTACTCAAGACAATTTCACAAACCAAAACATAACTTCTATTTCAAGCTTTCTAAACAAATTTTCAAGTCTTGAGTTCAAAAATCTTCTAAGTGTCAAAAACACAAAATTCCATTCCAAAAGCAAATTTTCCAAAACCTAAGTTTTCTTGACTTAGCAAAAACCCTAATTAAGCTATGAGTTCCAAAATCCAATATACCCAAAAGCTCAATTTTAAACTTAAAATCCAAATTTCCAAAGTGCTCTAGAAATCAATTCTCTAGGGTTTTAAATACACAATTTTCACTAGGCCCTTTTGCACGAATTAGAGCAAAAACTTTCCTACAACCCAAAACCATTTTCCAGCATTTAAGCACACTCAAAAAAAGTTAGAAAATCAATTTATCCCCATGTTTCAATTCTGCCCAGAATTCGGCCACCACTCATAAATTCCAAAATCAATTTTTCTTTCAAAACTAACTTGTACACATCAAAGGTTACATGAAATCTATGGTGAAACTAAATTTTAAAGTTTGAAAATCACTTATTCACATAATCAATTTTCCAAAAACCTAGCTTCCAAGAAAACTAATTGGACAAATCCATAGATCAATTCAATGGGAACAACTTTCCTAAAGGCAACCGTAACAAAAGCTCAACTTAAAATTCCTCAAGGGACCAAAACTCAACCAATCAAAAATCTAATCGGTTCAAATTGAAGCTTATGATAGTGGGAACAACATTAACAAAGGGGGTTTAGTGTTCTAACAACTTCATAAAAACCCAAACTCAACCTATCGAAAATCCGAATCGGTAGAGATGTAGATCGGGATGAGAGGAGTATTTTACCTCAAAGCACCAAGTGAAGGAGATGAGTGGAAGGGGCTGCAAGAAGGAGGAGGAGGTTCGGCCATGGTGATGAGGAGAGGAAGAAGATGATGAATAGTCACTTTCTCTCTCCATTTCTCTCTAAAATCTCACTAAAATGACTTAATGAATGAAAAACAACATGAAACCCTTAATAAGGAGGGAGGGCCACGGTTTTGGTGGGCTTGGGGGCCCAATTTTAATCTTTAATTAACCCTAGGGACCAAAGTGTGAAGGGTAAAAGGTTAAAGTAAAAATCTCTTTTTACTTTTTGAGGACCAAAGTGTAAACTTTCAAAGGGCAAGGACTAAACCATAAACTTTGAAGGGGCAAAGACCAAACTAGGATTAAAGAAGATTAGGAAAATATCTTGAATATTTTATTATTATATTCCTAATCCATGACGCGACAGTGCGTCAGTGCGTCAGCGCGTCAGTGCGTCGATGCGTCAGTGCGTCAAGTCACCAGTCATCATCAGGTTCTGGTCATCAGTGAGTACCTCAGTGTCACTGAGAATATCTGCCCCCGGGGTCATTTATTGGTTTCGGGGTACCGGGCCCGCACAATTCGGGGCCGGGTCGATCTTTCTCGAAGTCTACGCCACGCTGCCCGAAAACACTATTCCCCGAGTTACTATTCACAAAAATCTTCTGCACAAAATTGGTCTCAAAACGCCAAACGAAATCGTTTGGAGCTTTTTAGATTCTCGATCCAGGGTCCCGAAGTCATCCGTTTCACCTGTTGAAGTTTCGGCTAAAAGTCCCGTTAGCGCGAAAAATCCTTCCCGGGCTCCGGGAGGAAACCATATCAATATTACAGTCATTCTTCACGAAATTTTCCACTGATCGTCGTGGTGATAGTGAGAACGTCTAATTCTCGTCCGAACTCAACGTCAGGTCTAGCTTGGTTTCCTACCAAGTGTCGCAAAGAATACTTCATCGATACTTTGCCCGACGATATCGCTTGTCGATGCCGCTGAGCGGGTCCAAACACTACCTTCGAATAATTAAATAATTATTTAATTACTGGGGAAAATTCCGGGTGTTACATAGGTTAGCTTCAACAATGAGAAGAAGAACACTAAAGGTGAAATCACTTATGTGCGCCAAATGTTCTTGCGTAAATCCTAGATGGTGGTGCTCTCGGCGAGGCAGTGGCAGCGTTTGCTGTGCTCTGCTGTGAGTGACGTGAAGTCTTCAAGTTTGATGTGTCGGTGAGACTCTAACACTCAAGTCAGTGAGGGAGCTCCGAGAGCATCCAAGAGCTCAGCTCAAACATGTAAGAATGCATAGCAAACTTGTAATGTAAGGAGTGAGTAAAAAGCGTAGATGAAGTAGATGTCAGAAGTAAAAGTAGTCCCGAGTGAGACCATAGAACCTGGTACTTCTAGGGGCAGATGTGTCTCTGCAAGTATTAGGGTTCTCATAAGGGAGGCTTCCGAGCGGGAGTGGTTGTAGGTCGAGCGACCTTTGAAGCATTTTCCCTTCGGCCTGTATCTAGGCCGATCGGATAAGGTACCACTAAGATGGGAGTGCTCGTCCCTTAGCCAAGTCGTGTAGGCTACCTCTTAGGTGTATGCTTAAGATCATCCCTAGTGGGTTAGCTGCTACATCGTTGAGTCGTATAAATGAAGAGCCGATCAGAACATTATGCTTTAACTCTGTGTTTGGCAACCATCATCTATCTTCTTGAATTTTATTTAGAAGACCACACACGAGCGAATATAGCTAAGCATATTCTTAAATGTTTTCTAGAACCAAGCATATAGAAATCAAGAATCACTTTATAAGCGATCATGTTGTGAAGGCTAATATTGACATGTCATATGTGCATACTGATGATCAACTTGCAGATATATTTACATAACCTCTCATTGAAAATAGATTTATATATCTGAGAGAAAGTATTGGTATGCATCTTGCTTTGTGATATATATTGTCTAGACTAACCAAAGTGCAGGAGACGAAAAAACATAGACGATCCAGTCATTGTCTAATCACTCAAGTTCATCGTCTGAAGAAGATACAATGTCTGCAATCTATCGTTTACTCACTGTGAAGTTCAAACGTGAATGATGCCAATAAGCAACGCAAACATAATTGCTACACTGACACACCTACTCTTTTGGTAGTCAGTTTGGAAAATGATTTATCATGTCGCATTTATTGCGCGTGCGGTTATAATATTTTATTATTTTTTTTTTGCATTTGTTAATGCAAAAATCATCATTTCTTTGAAAACCTAAAAAGTTTCTACATTCATGCTGTTTCTCAATCACATCATTTCTTTTCACAAAAACTTTTACACTTCTCAGTCACAATTTCCTCTATTCTCTGTGCAAACTAATGTGCATTTCAGAAAAGAAAAACAAATAACTCTTGCATTCCAACAATGGAAACTTCTTCACAGATTCAAAAGGAACTTAACATCTCGACTACAGACTTGGAAATTCTCAAAGGCAGACAAGAAAGGGTTTTAGATCAACGGAGACGCCAAGTTTCTGAGATTGCCAAACCATTGGTTGCAAAACTCGGAGACAAACCCATCGTCTCCCCTTGCTATCTGGTGATAAAGATGTTCATTCATCTAAAAATTGCTAGAATCCAAGTTTTATCTCATCAAGACTGGGAAACCGTCTATGAAATCTCAAAGAAGGAAGTTTATGTTCACTTGGTGAAGTAATTTTTCGACTGTGTCGTTCACGAGAGAGGCACCATAACAAGGCTTAGCAAGAGAATCACAACCATCATAGTGGAAGACAATGCTGAAGCACTGGATATCAGTTCCGAAATTGGCGAAAAGCACACACCGTCTTGGAAGAATAACGTTCCAAATCATGAAAGGATTTGGGAACAACCCCCTCAATCTGTTGGATTCGAGGTGAACAATCTAGTACATGACTGTCATTTCCTTTATGCGGTTGTTAGAAAATCCTTCTTCCGAAGGAAAATGCTAGGAACCATGTGAACAAATATGCAAGATATGCTCTCTACGAGATGATCAACATGGTGAAGGTTAACCCTGCTCACTTGATTTTTGCATATTTGGTGAATTCACTAGAAAATCCAATGGGAAATCTTCCCTATGGTTCATTGATTTCCACCATCCTCTCTGAGACGCAGCTATTAATTCCCTACATTGAGAGCACTCAATTTCTGAAGAAGGACATCGTTTGGCCATCTCCCATCAAGATTGGTGATGTAAAGAGAATGCAGATTTTTGTTGATGAATCGAGCTTCCTGAAGAATTCATTTCAAAGAAGAAGAAGACTGCTGCTGGAAAAGGCAAGCCTGTGAAGCAGTAAACTACATCACCCCCCTCAAAGCCTCCAAGAACTGTTCCAAAGGAACTACAGATTGCACTGTCTGAGGAACTAGAACAAACATCTACTCCCAGAAAGAAGCTAAGAATAACGTCTGGTGGATTCCCACTGACCCACTACGTCTGCGAAAGTGGTATTGTCTGGTAGCCAAGCTCAAACGCCCTCTCAACTGGGTAAACGTAAGGAACCTGAAGCCTCAAGACCTTCAAGGCCGCCTCCAAACCTTTCCAATAGACGTCTGATCGTCGCAGAGGAAGAAGAGGATGATGAAGAAGAATTGGTGATGCCTGATCTGGTCACCGTCTTTGGACCCACTCAGGTAACCAATGTATCTTCTCCAAACACTGCTTTAGTCAATGCTTTGTTTGTTGATAACTTGGAAAATGATGATGATGAAACCACTGTCCTCACACCCCCACATGTTTAAATCAATGGAACACCACCAAGAACACCTCCTACCACCACTGCTCAATCTGAACCACTTCTTATCACCACTGAAAAACTACCTACTCCGCCAACCACAACACAAACCACAACTCAAAAATCACCCTCTCCGTCGGAAAAAGAAAACCCCACCACTGACCCTCAAAAATCTCGAACTCCCATAGCAAACGATACTTCTGAAAACCACTAAGTCACTGTTGAAACTGCCACCATTGAAACAAACCCTATGTCTGAAAGCACCAAACTTGCTGCAACCATGATATCTTCAAGCTCTCGAACATCATCCGTTGCACCCCTTGTTGTCTTGAAGGCATGAAAGCGTCGTCTGCTTATGGTCATGCAAACCTCCCTCAAGAGAATCAAACAATCAAGGCAGACTGCAAGACTTCAGTGGAAGATGTCATTTTTGGAGAAATTGTGCATGGAAATCAGTAATTCCGACTTTGTGTATATCACTCTTTCATGGATCCCTTCGTCTGCAACTACTGAGAACTACACGCTTTACGCACGGAAAGATGAAGTTCCTCCTCATAAAGATTGGGATGTTCAAGCATTAGTTCTTATGTTGGCTATGTGCCATTTTATTTACTGACTGGATCGAGACCATTAGTTCTTGCTCTTGGTTCTTGGATTTTTATTGTGTGTCCTGCAGATGTTTATGGGCACTATGGTATTGATGACTTATACCCGACTCCCAAGCTTCCTGTGAGAATACCCGGATTTGAAGAAGTCATTCCTGAACTTGCTCAAGTTGCACATGCCAATGACTCCCCACCTGAAGTAACATTTGAAGGCGGTGCCAGCTCCATGCTACTTGAAGAAGCACACCTAGTTGTTGTTGCTGCTCAGAATTACATTATTCAAGCCTTTGAGGAGCACAAAACCTATGTGGATCAGAAGCTCTCAACCATTGAACAAACTCTTGCTTTGATTCTGAAAAAGCTGGATTGAAGACTATCTCTTTCATTATCTCTTTTAAACACTTAACTTTGCCTCCTAACAATTTTCTATGCTCTCTATCATTTTATCGTCTTTAGTTTACATCGTCTATGATAATATGCTATCGTTTTCAGTATACTTTTGATATTTTCTTATGGTATTATGCGTTAATGATTGCATATATGTTTTTGCTAATGACAAAGGGGGAGAAGAGAGAAAAATAAGAAAGATGAGAGTTATCGTTTTCTCATATTTAAAAAGGATCCTTTTATCGGAAAAGAGAGGGGGACTATAGTTAAGAATTTTGGAAGGTGAGTTCTTGAAAGGGAAAAATAAAAGAAGGGTTGAGGGATCGAAGACACTCTGAATCCAAGGTTCTTGTGTATTTTCTATCTTGTTTATTCATGATTACAAACTCTGTATCTATACAGAGTGAAAACCAAGACGATACTGAAACCATAATGACCGTTCCGGATATCTCGAGGTCAACTATTACATTGGGAATGTAAACTACAATAAACAATAATAAATACAAGATAAGATAAGGTAGAATCTCAGCTGATCCGGATTGGTAGTACGACAAGATTTCTGGCTACAGTTGTCACACACTAACTCAAACGATGTTTCAGGTCAGACGTTGTAGCTGCTCATACGGTTCTTCCTTATGTAGATTATCCTACTCAGACGATAGGATCAAAGGATAGAATGTTGTATCAGACGATACCACAGACGATTTTTCATATCTCTTCACAGCAGACGATACACTTCTCTAACATCCGCCTGCAAACTCAACGTAGAAAGAGAAGGTGAAGCCTTCGCAGGTACTTTGAGTTTTACCCTTCAGAACTGCAACATGATTTGCATCCATCCTGGCCTTTCCTGTTGATTCTGGATATAATAGAATCCGTGATCAGATTGATAGGAGTGAGATTTAATTCCAGGAACCGTTGCTCCCCTTTGACAAGGATGCTTGCACTCGGAGCGAAGGGGTTGGAAGGGGTGCTGTGGGAAGCACATAATGAAAGATACGATCTGTTTCGCAGGTCTGCCAGAACTGCATTATTTAACATATTTTTGTATTTTTGGTTGCCTAGGCATGTTCTACAGTGGGAGATGCAGTGTTTCAGGGACTTTCTCTCCTTCTGCGACTTAGAGGCCTTATGGATTTAGTGGGCATATTTTGGGTTTTGGGTGCCTGGGCGTGTCCTGCAGTGGGAGGCTCCTTCAGGGACTTGCTCTCTACCATCTGTGGCTCAGAGGCCTTACGAATATATGGGCATGAGTTTAGAGGAACGCGGACAGGAGTTACCCCTCTGTTCATGAATCTCAGCGGCAAAGAACATAAATTTGCAGAAAATGTAAAGAGAAGAATAAAGCTTGAGTTCAGAGGAACGTCGACAAGAGTTACCCCTCTTTTCATGAATCTCAACTGGAGATAGGGGTGAAAGCTATCTAAAGAAAAGAATAAAGCTCGACACGAAGACGGAGCTTCTGCCATGGGAGAAAAGAACGAAGAAAAAGAAACCATGGATTCAGACTGGCTCTGATACCATGTTAAGAACGTTTGAAGGTGCGTTCTTGAAAGGGAAAAATAAAAGAAGGGTTGAGGATTCGAATACACTCTAAATCCAAGGTTCTTGTGTATTTTCTATCCTGTTTATTCACGATTACAAACTCTGTATTTATACAGAGTGAAAACTAAGACGATACTGAAATCATAATCACCGTTCCGGATATCCCGAGGTCAACTATTACATTGGGAATGTAAACTACAATAAACGATAATAAATAAAGATAAGGTAAGGTAGAAACCCGGCTAATCTGGGATTGGCAGTACGGCAAGATTTCTGGCTACAACTGTCACGCACTAACTCAGACGATGCTTCAGGTCAGACATTGTAGTTGCTCAGACGATTCTTCCTTATGTAGATGATCCTACTCAGACGATAGGATCAAACGATAGAATGTTGTATTAGACGATTCTGCGTATCTCTTTGCAGCAGACGATACACTTCTCTAACAAGTATATAAACACACATTTTACAAAGTTTTCATACGAACATTTTTCTCTACAAAATTGTCATCATCAAAAAGGGGGAGATTGTTAAGTTCAAACGATCTTAGAACGTTTATCATATTTTGAATGATAACAATTTTGTTTCAGAGTTCAACTATGATAGAAAAAGTTTCCTGAACTTTGTGTACTATACTTTTTAGGAAATACTTCTATCGTTTCTATTTCAAGAGATGTCTCGTCTACAAGCATTGTCTAACATCTAGAAAAAACTTGATTCACTCAACCAACGTCTACTCAGACGAAAAGGAAAGCACCGTCTAAACGTAAGAGAAGGATCATCTAAAGGAAAGCAAGAGACTATATTATATCAAGAAAATATCTCAAGTATGGTTTACAACTTGCAAGGCCACGTACCGAGGAAAAGAAGTACATATCACGTGACAAGCGTCAGAGTGTCAACAGTTCCATATTCCCAAATTCAGTACAACATTGTCAATATGAAAAAATGGACCAACTCTTTCTCCTTCCTTAAAATGGAAAAGATTTGCTGCAACAGAAGTCTACTTTTGAATACTTCATCTTATAAGGAAAGCTTGTAGAGACAATGAGACAAACGTATTAAATGCAAGAAAAGAGTCGTTGATGAACGGTCAAGGAGAAATGAGTGACTCACAATGCTTCATTACCTTATCTTCAGAAACCCTACTTGTGAAGAGAGGATATAAAAAGGAGAACTTGAAGAATTCAAGAACAGTTCTAAGATTCAAATTTTCGAATATTCAAGTGTCAAAATCTCTCTAGAGCCAAAATCTTTCAAGTGTGATAATTTCCTAAGAGTCAAACACTCCCAAGTTTTCACACTTTATAGAGAACCTATCGTTTAATCCTCTCTGTTTCAAAACTCAAGTATTTTTCCCAAGTGTCATACTCACTATCCAAATACTTAGAGTTAGCTGAGCTTAAATCTTTCTACCTCACTCTTACAGAAGAGATTTTGTAGAACAAATCATTCTTGAAAAAGAATCCGAGAGAAGTCCTTGATAATACTAGTATCAGGAGAAGTCCTTGATAATACTTGTATCAGGAGAAGTCTTGATAATACTTGTACTAGGAGGAGTCCTTGATAATACTTGTACTAGGAGGAGTCCTTGATAATACTCCGGTGAATAGTGGAAAATCTTGGTTAAGCCAAGGACTGGATTTAGGCCTATCATTTAAGGGGGTGAACCAGGGTAAAATCCTCTATGTGCTTTATCGTTTACGTTTCTGTTTATTCTTCCGCTGCCTAACATTTACGAAAAGTTTTTTAACAACTTATATCTGCTTTTGAAAATTAAGTTTAATAAAACAAAAGAACACAATTCAAATCCCCCCTTTCTTGTGTTATTACATTATTTATCAAGCCTCTAGGAACCGCTACTATAGGCCCTTTCTTTGGTGTAGTACACTATTACGCTTCCGCAAGATAGTGGAGGGAGGGGTGAACGACACCAACCCTGAAATTGAGGAAGGAATATCATCATAGACTGAACCGGTGGAAAACTGGTGGAAGGCGTCCATAGGCTGAACTGAATTAGTGGATTAGTAAACAAGGGAATTAGAAGTAAAGGTAAATTCAGCAACAGGGGAATCAGAGTTGGTTGAAGCTAAGGAAAATGGAAAAGATTGATTGTGTTGTTAAGCAAAAGAAGCTATGATACCATGTAAAGAAAAAGAAATTTTGTATTTTATTGATATACACAAGCATAAACATATTTACAATACTCAATAATTAAGGACGACAATATTATATAGAGTAAGTGTCTAGCAAACTGATAAATCTATCTAAAAAAGATTATAACAAATTGATAATAAATTAACTAAGAGATAACACTAATAACGTTCATAATGTGAACATCCGTGAGAATAGAGGTTATGCAAGTTTAACAAGATAACAAAAGTGATAAGATTGTTGAGTGTAATAGTTGTTATCAAATACTCCCTTCCCTAATTATAAGATTATAGGAGACAATTATACTTTTAATATATAGAAGTTAATAAATGCACTAGTTTTAGAAAAGTTATACAATCTTTCATATTTACTATTAACTCTTTCTCCAGTGTATTAATTATATTTCACTATTTCTTTAATGTTATCTCACTATTTCTTAATAAATGTAATGAACAAATATAAAAAATAATAATAACTTTTTCTTAAAATTAATAAGTGTTATAATTAGGGACTAGTAATTTTTATCTGGAGAAATTTATGAACGTATAAAAGCTGTGACCAAATGATTTAGGCGGAGCCCAATTTTCTTTTTCTTTTTATAAGTGACAGCACAAAAGAAAAGAAGAAATGTTTGTCGTCTGTTAAAAAAGGTCCACGAGGAACACGAGTTCATCTGTTAAATTAATGTTTATTTAATTTGTGTTAATCAATATTTCTCTCCTATCAAGATTTTCAAATACTTATACAAAAATTAGGTTTAATGATTTATTTGGTTCATGTCTTTGTACGCATATTTGCATTTGGTCCATATCAAAAAGAATATAGCAATTAGTTATTCCGATTGGATAATGTTTATGTTTAGTCCCTACCTGAGGTCGGATCTCTGACGAAGTGACTTAGGTGGCAGGTCGGAGCTGATGTGGCTTTATAAATGTCATTTTTAATTTTTTTATATTTAATTTTAATTTCCACATATTTAATTAATCATTAAAATAAAATAAAACAATTTAATTAAATAAATAATTTTTTTATTAAAATTGAAAAACTACAAAAACGAAAATTTCTTTCAGTCAAAAAACACTTAATTTTCATCTTCAATCTCATCATCTTCTTCTTTCATTATTTCCAGAATTCTTCTTCAATGTTGTTCAATTGTTTATCAATGTTCTCCATATTCCCACCACATTTCTCTTTCATCTCAGCAAATGAACTACTAAAACCCACAAACCCATAAACATCACTAACTCAGAAACAACATCACCAACCAAGAAATTTATATCTGGGATTCGTTTCAATGAGATTTTGGTGAGAAGCAAATGGTAAAGATTGGGACTTTAAGGTGAGGAATGAAGTGAAGCATCTAAGTTGCGAAGAGATTTTAATTAGCCAGCGAGAGGAAATGTTTGGGCTTTGGAGATATCGGTATACATTAAGACAGCAGAAGTAGAAGAATTAAACTACGAAGATTTAAAACGGAAAACTCAGAGAGACCGAATTTTCCAAATTTTCTTCTTCTGTCATCTTCTCCACTCTCCCACCATACAACTCCACCCCCACCCCCACCCCCACCCCCACCCCCAACCTAAACCCCCACCCCCACCCCCACCCAAAACCCCAAAACTCACCCGAAACCTCAACCCAACCCCAAAACACCAAATCAGCAAACTCATCTTCTCCACGAATCTCTCTCCCTCTCCATCATTTGGTCTCAATGTGGTTCGATTTGGGTTCGCCTTCACCCTTTCCACTGAGCCTAGAAAATAGACGGAGCAAGGAGAAGAAGTGGTCAAGAGAGAGAGAAAGAAAATCCCAACCTCCGAAGAAGCGCGTTGTGCCATCGATCTGCTTCGATATGCTCCAATCAGCTTCGATCTTTTTTCAATATCTTATTATGAATAATACCCACAACCTCGGGAGAAAAAGAGGCATTCAGTTATTACAGAGATGGTGCGATTTGATTATCTTCTTTCCGTGAAGGGAAGAAGAAGGATGATTGGGGTTCGATATGCTTCTAGTCAACTTCGATCTACGGCGTGAAGAGAAGAAGAAGAAGGATGGTTGGGTGCAAAGAGAGATTAGGGTGACGGAATGGTGGTGCGATGTTTTTGGGTTGAGTGTGGAAATGTTTCATTTTTAAGAGAAAGGAAATAGATTACTGGGTTTGTTGGGGTTGTTTATGTGTTGGGATGGAGGTTGAAGAAGATGTTGATGAAGAATGAGATAAGGATGGTGAAGAATATGTCAAAGAAGATGTGGATGAAGCTGGGTTTGTTTATAAGTTAATTATGATTTTTTTTGTAATTTAAATTTTTCATTAATTTCCTATTTTGTTATAATTATCATTAATTATCCATGTCATTTAAAATTAAAATAAAAATGACGTGTATAAAGCCACATTAGCTCCGGCTTGCCACTAAGCCACTTCGCCGGAGCTCCGACATCAGGCAGGGACCAAACACAAACGTTGTCCAATCAGAGGGACTTATTGCCGCATTTTTTTTCAGCAGGGACCTAGTGCAAATATACGTACAAAGACAGGGACCAAATAGACTATTAACCCAAAAAATTACTATTAAGGTTAAAGCATATGAAATTTCAACACAGGGTGTCTTTTACGTGCAAAGAATACGGTAATTTACAACCCTCGACAGCCAAGGGCCGACTATTAGGCTATCATATGCGACCTCCAAGCTTGAATCCAACAGTTGGAGTGCGAGGAACATTGTCCGGAAAGAACTCGTGAGAAGGAGCACATCCAAAGCCAAAACCAATAATCAGTTCACAACAACCCTCCCAGGGAAACTTAGTCATAACCCATAACCCCTTGTGTGAAGCTGTCATGTGCCACCAGATACCGGCCAACTTTTTCCTAACACCCCACATTGAGCCTTTCTTAGAGGACTCAGGCACTCAAGAAAACCTCTACATATTTCTATGGTTCCATACAGTTCGCCGAGGCCACCGACCCAATGATTTGTTAATGTTTTCCCCTAAGAATGAGGAAGGACCCTACAATGGTTCCAATCCCTTCTCTTGTGATCCACACGTTGTTGGAATAATATAGTCCCCACACGCCATTCGACTATTCACATCCAGCAAATACCTACCCAGATCTTCAAGGACTCTATCTTCTTTGATGTTTGAAGATTTTCAAACATACAAGTACGCATACGAAAATTTCAACTCAGAAAAAAAAAAGAAAATAAACAAGAAACTCTTAAAAACACTAAGAATTCGACCCAGATGTTTGAAGAAAAAGAAATAAACTTAACAGATTTGAACAAACAATGAAGAAAAACGTAAATAAACATGAAGAAAATTGCATCATAGTATGAGATTGCATTAACATAAATGGTTTCACAATACAGACTCTAGTAATCCCAGTATTTTCTACACAGTCACGTAGATTTTGACTTTCTCAGCAACAAGGGAATTTTCGACTGAAATTTTGAACCTTGACTTCAACGTCTGAAGTCTTGTTTATAGACTAGTAATCTTAACTACCAACAATAGCTAACTAACAAAAATGAAACACGCTTCTTCTGCGAGGCCTTCATCTACAACTTCAAGCTCTTCCACGTGTTTTGATCTTGTACTTTCTTAGTCTTTCAACTGCTATTGGAAATGCTATTCTCCAGTTGGTTGAATGAACCTTTTTTCAATGATATTGGCTGAGCAGTAACTATGAGCAATGAGCATGAGCAGTTACTTGGGTGTTGAAAAAGTAAGAACATCAGTGCTCTTTACTTGATCAAGCTTGCCATATCTCAATAACCTCCACCTATTAATCTCTTTGTCGAAATAACGCCCTTTCAACAAAATTAACTTTTCATCACAATTTCCCACCTGGTAAAAATCCAGGCTAACAAATGCCCCCCAAAATATCATTTTTTCGAATAGAAGTAATTCTGAAGAAATATGTCATTTTAGTCGAAGAATACAACTTTTTGGCATTTTGTCGTTGCAATGCGTTTTGAATAACATCCCCTACGCATTACTTCCATTAACTTTGACATTACCCATGTTTTGTAGCAATTATAATCATTATCATTTCTGCAAAAAGTGCCAGATTGATGGAAATTTAATGCTTATAAATTTGGGTTTTTTCTGTGGACTCCAAATTTTATTCACATCTCCTTTATCTTTTCACATCCAACCTTTCCATCTTCTAGATACCTCCTTCTATAAATACTAAAGGCTCATCTCACCATTTTCTTCTTCTACTTCTACGATTTCTCTTCTCAGAAACCTCAAAAGAGAAAATCAAATCCTCTTCTTGAAACCACATTTCTCATGGCATCATCGTCTTCCACCCAGGTTCCAGAAAATATCATTCCTCCTGCTACCACTATTGATGAGTTGATTCAAGAAGGGAGACGTTCTTATGTTCCAGAACCTCCAAATGAAGTTGAGAAGGTTGCAATCTAGAAATCCCAAGTACTCATTCCTTTCTCCCTAAATGAAAAGCCTTTTACTTTATTGGGTCCATTTAAGACCAAGTTTCCAGTAGGGTATGAAAATTTTCATCCCTACAAAAATGGAGATGAAACCATTTTAGCTTTAGCGATTCTTATAATCTCTCTTTTCTTGATGATCCCGTTAGAGCTTATAGGTCTGCTCCTTTAACTGAAAATGAATTTTAACTTAATTGGCTAAAGAAGATCGAAGCCAAGAAGGATGAGTTTTGGAAAACCATAGGAATCTTTGACTTAATTCAACTTTCTCAGTCGATGATAATTTATAATCTTGGTATGCTCTTGAGTTCCTTCTTTCTCTGGGAATGTTCCACTAAATCTTTTCACGTTCCTTATGGAATGATAACCCCCACTCTTTTCGACATAGGTGTCACCACTAGACTTCATCCAATTGGTATTCCTTCCTGTTTTGGTATGGCTACTAAAGTCGAGGTCCCAGTAAACATAGAGGCAGTTAGCTTTTACTGCTTCCATTACTCAATATTTCTACTTGAGTATGTCATAAAGTCACAAGTTTCTGACGGAGAGCATGTAACCTTTCTTCTTTACTATCTCTCTAATTACGTCTTTTGCACTAAAGTTGTCCAAGTACCAAACAAACTCCTCAACTTGTCCCAACTTCTTCATGAAGGTGCAGATATCTGTATTAGCAAACTTATCCTAGGATCTTTGTATCAATCTCTAAGTGAAGCTATTTGCACTCTTCGATCCAAACCTGAATCAACCCAATCCTTCCTAGCTGTTGGTCGAATGTGGCTTCTTCAATTGTTGTTGAATGCCACATTTGAGTCTAAGTTTCTGAAGGGTAGACATTTTGACTTCTATTCCTAGGAACATTGAAGGAATTTGTCTACTTCATCTTACCCCTACATTCGAAAAAGAAACATTCCAAGAATCCTTCAGAAATTTCATCTCCCTTTTCCTCAATCTTAAATACCACACTCCAGAAATTGCATCTTTCAGTTACCGAAGTAGTATAAATGATTATCGTCTCCACAGGGATAGGTGTTTTCAAAGTCCAAAATTCAATTGCTTAGAACTTAGTGCAGAAAAATAAATTGTTTGATTTTTGGTTGTTTGTAAGAAATCGGAACTATAATTTGCAAAGAGAAAATAATATATGAAGCTAAGCACTTTGGTTGAGTTGAATCACTTATAATTCATGCTTTAGAATCAATTCTATATATGAAAGTTTAGCAAGAGTTCATGGTTGTTCTAGTCGATATTTGGATAATGATAACATAAACATTCAAACGATAAAGCATGAAATTGTTCCAAATATCCAAACACACAACATAAAGCAACAGTTAATCCTAAAACTATTACAAACCAAAGAAATTGTCATAAAAATTACAGAAACTGATAAAGACCATAGAAACATCAGACGATCAAATAATCAGCAGGATCTTCTAACATGTCTAATGGCTGGAATGGAGGTGGAGGAAGCCTCGCCCTGATTTGTTCAATGTCATTTTGCAACTGAACAGACATAGAAACTATGCATCGCTCCAAAAGAGTAAGACGTGACCGAAAACTTTCCTCCAGTTGATCGTGACGTTGAGTGATATGAATATCCATGACGTCCAGACATTCCAGAATGTGTTTAGTTTCTGGAGAACAGTGGGGAGAACGTGTGGAGAATGTGGATACAGACGAATCATCAGAGCCATAGTTCATCTGGATGTCACTCCGATAACGGAAGATTACCAAGTTTTGGAAGGATAGTCATATTAACACATGGCATTTTGTCAGAATCCACAACACATTCGTGATCAACAGGAATCCCAGAGTTCTCAAGAATGATAGATATGATAGAAGCAAACGGGATGGAAATAGCTCGATCACGATACTGCAGCATGTGATGCATCATCAACTAAGCCCAATTGATGTGCCGGAAATGAATCATGCCAAAAAGAATTTGGAGTTCCAAATCGCTGATATGAGCATGATTGGCATGCTGAGGTAGAATGATATGGCTGAGAAAGTAATGAAGCATGCGATTGTCAGGAGTTAGCACACCAACATTCCGTAAATGAGAAGAGTCTTGGGAAGATAGTGTTTCCTATATTTCAGCTTGCCCAAAATGACACATAGAATGGTAGAAAGTTTGCTTATCATAATCAGCCAAAGGACAGAGGAGACTTGTTCCAAGTTTTGCACCATGATAAGGAACACCGAACCATTTGGCAAGGTTTTTTTGAGAAAGACGTATATGAACACCTTTGACGGAACTGGTCAGCCCATCTCCTTGAACAACTAGATTGCAGTAGAACACTTTAACGAGTTCTGGATAATAGGAGCTTTGCATTTGCACAAACTGTTCCAAGGACTGATATTCAAGCAAGGTTGTGAAGGTGAAACCTTCATTAGAAAAGGAATGTAAGTCTCCATATTTGGGAGTCAAAATGAAACTTTCCATGAAGCGGGAAAGAAAGCGAGAGTGTTGCTATGGTGAAGTCAGGAGACGGGATAAATTGAGAGGATGAGGAGGTCGAAAAGCAGAGGACAGAAAGGGTGAGGATGACATTTTTGAGATTCTGTAGTAGAAGAGGATTATGATTTTGATGTCTAGGAGGCGAGTTCCAGAGAGAATAGACAAAGGCTTGAGGAAATGAACAGAAAATAATACAGGTTTTTAAACCTGTCGAGCATGTAATAGATTACAGCAGTTGAGTAATCGATTACAGGCAGTTTTATTTTGAAATTAGATCAAAACTTTCAGGAGGTAATTGATTACACTATTCAAGTAATTGATTACTCAAGTTTTCTGTAAGGTTTCTTGGGCCAAAATGTTCATGTAATCGATTACAGTCGATTACTCAGATGCTGTAATCGATTACTCACTTTCAGAATCTCCCTTTTCGGAAAATATCAGAGGATTTTGGGAAAGAAAGAAATATCTATCCTAATCCTAACACATAATCACATAATCAAATATCACATTCATCCAAAGTACCTAATTCTGTCCTAATCTTAAAGAAAGAATCTCTAGCCAATGGTTTGGTAAAGATATCATCTAGTTGATTATTAGTATCAACGAAAGCAAGTTCGATATCTTTTCTCAATGCATGATCATGAAGAAAATGATGTATAATATCTATATGTTTCGTTCGTGAGTGCATGATAGGATTCTTTGTCAGATTTATAGCACTTGCATTATCACACTTAATAGGAATGCAACCCATGTCTAAGCTATAATCCTTTAACTGTTGTTTGAGCCATAATATCTGAGCACAACAACTTCCTGCAACTATGTATTCTGCTTCTGCAATGCTTAGAACCACACAGGCTTGTTTCTTGCATGACCAAGAAACTAGTGCATTTCCTAGTAAGTGACATGTTCCACTTGTGCTTTTTCTTTCAGTTTTGCAACCAGCAAAATCTGAGTCGGAATATCCAATCAAAGCACAGACACTTCCTTTAGGATACCATAATCCAACATTTGTAGTTCCTCTTAAATATTTAAAAATACGCTTAACAGAACTCAAATGGGATTCCCTAGGAGATGCTTGATATCTAGCACATAAGCACACACTAAACATGATATCAGGTCTACTTAGAGTTAAATAAAGAAGAGATCCGATCATACCTCTATATTTGGTGATCTCTACTGGAATGCCTGATTCATCTTGATAAAGATATGTGTTTGATCCCATTGGTGTGGCTATTTCTTTGCAATCATCCAAATCATATTTCTTTAGGAGCTCTTTGCGGAACTTGGATTGATTGATAAATATCCCATTCTCAGATTGCTTGATTTGCAATCCTAATAAGAAATTGAGTTTTCCCATCAAGGACATCTCAAATTCCTCTTGCATCATGTTTGAGAATTCCTTGCATAGAATTTCATTAGTGGATCCAAAGATAATATCATCAACGTAGATTTAAACTAATAAAGTGTTACCTTTAGATGTCTTGATGAATAAGGTAGTATCTGCTTTACCTTTTTGGAATCCTTTCTCACATAGAAATGTACTTAGCCTATCATACTGTGCCCGTGGTGCTTGCTTTAGACCATATAAGGCTTTCTTTAATTTAAAGACATGTGAAGGAAACATAGGATCTTCAAAACCTGGAGGTTGCTTCACATAGACTTCTTCTTGTATGTATCCGTTCAAGAAAGCACTCTTGGCATCTATTTGATAAAGTTGGAAATTGAGCGAGCAAGCATATGCTAGCAGAAGTCTAATAGCTTCTAAGCGGGCAACTGGTGAATAGGTTTCATCAAAGTCTATGCCTTCTTCCTGATTGTAGCCTTGTGCTACTAATCTAGCCTTATTTCTTACTATTATCCCATGTTCATCCAGTTTGTTCCTAAAAACCCATTTGGTTCCGATGATATGCTTATCATTAGGTTTAGGAACCAATTCCCTTACTTGGTTTCTCTCAAACTGGTTCAAATCTTCTTGCATGGCTTGAATCCAATATTCATCCTCTAAAGCATCATGTACTTTAGATGGTTCTATTTGGGATACAAAAGCCATGTTTGAGACTGATTCATTGAGTTTGTGTCTGGTTGAAATTCCTTTTGATATATCACCTATTATATTGTCAATAGGGTGATCTTTATGAGTTCTCCATTCTTTTGGTAGATCACTCGTAGTCTCTTCTTCTTGCTCAATTGGTTCCAAGTTTTGTTCACTTTGATCCTGATATCTTTTGATACAATTTCTTCCTCATCAATATCAGGAAGTACAGTCTTGTCCTTACTTGAGGAATTAGACTCATCAAAGGAAACATGAATAGATTCTTCAATAACTAATGTTCTTTTATTGAAGATTCTATAAGCTTTGCTTGTTAAGGAATATCCAAGGAAAATCCCTTCATATGATTTCTCATCAAATTTGCCAAGATTTTCTTTCCCATTGTTCAAGACAAAGCATTTTGAACCAAAGGCATGAAGATGAATAATATTGGGTTTTCTACCTTTATAGAGCTCATAAGGAGTTTTCTTTAGAATAGGCCTAATCAGTACTCTATTGGATACATAACATGCCGTACTAACGCCATCAGCCCAAAAGTACTTAGGAAGACTTGATTCACTCAACATTGTTCGTGCAAGTTCTTCCAAAGATCTATTCTTTCTTTCCACAACACCATTTTGTTGTGGTGTTCTAGGGGTAGAGAAGTTATGTGAGATTCCATTCTCTTCACATAATTCTTGGAATAAGTGATTTTGGAATTCTCCTCCGTGATCACTTCTAATATATGAGATTTTCAAGGATTTTTCATTTTGTACATGTTTTGCATATCGTTCAAAGGAACTAAAGGCATCATTCTTATGTGCTAAGAATATAGTCCATGTAAACCGTGAATAGTCATCCACAATGACAAGAGCATAATAATTTCCTCCAAAACTTTTGGTCCTTGATGGTCCAAATAAATCCATATGAAGCAATTGGAGTGGTCTTGTCGTAGATACTATATTCTTAGGTTTGAATGAAACTTTAGTCTTTTTGCCTTTTTGACATGCATCACATAACTTATCTTTTTCAAATTTCATCTATGGTAGGCCTATCACAAGATCATGCTTGATCAATTTGTTCAAGTGATCCATGTGAATATATGCAAGTCTTCTATGCCATAACCAAGAATCATTATGGTACTTGGCTATAAGACATTTAACACTAGATGGAATTTCATCTAATGAAATCATGAAGACTTTGTTGACTTTGTACCCAGAAAATTTAATTTCACGAGTTTCAACATCTTTGACTACACATATATCTTTTATAAAGCCTACTTTCAACCCCTTGTCACATAATTGACTAATACCTAGCAGATTATGTTTCAAACCATCTACATAAAGAACTTTATCAACTATGGTTTAAGGAGGCGTACTTGTTCTTCCTATGCCAAGTATTTTCCCTTTTTCATTGTTCCCATATGTGACAAATCCCTTCTCTCTAGGTATGAGATATGAAAATTTTGTTTTGTCCCCAGTCATGTGTGATGAGCAGCCACTATCAAGATACCGTAAATCCTTTGCTGCTTTCATGCACACCTACAAAAAAAATATTTCAAAAGGGAATGTTAGGTACCCAATTTTCTT
Organism: Acmispon strigosus; assembly: GCA_030819835.1. Classification (NCBI taxonomy): domain Eukaryota; kingdom Viridiplantae; phylum Streptophyta; class Magnoliopsida; order Fabales; family Fabaceae; genus Acmispon; species Acmispon strigosus. The sequence continues at coordinate 46,993,267 of JAUAMA010000002.1, forward strand.
TGGGTCCTTGGTTGTTGGTTTCCTTCATAACCCACATATATTTCCCACTTGATACTCCTATGTTCTTATAATAGCATCTACTAGGAGAATGCCCTATTCTATTGCAATAGCTACAAGCTTATTGTCTATAACCTTCATTATATCTGGGCATATGATAATGTTTCCTAGATTGTTTTGGAACATTCTACGGGTATTTTTCTACTGTTCATGTTTCTAGAAGAACTAGCATGCATGTGTTTACCCCTTAGAGATTTAACTTCATTTGTTGCCTTAACGAAGACAGTTTTCTTAATCTCCTTGTTATTCTTTTGGGGTGTAAATCCTAGACCACTCTTGTTGTTTGAGTGTCTTTGTATGCTAAGGATTTCATCTAACTTTTGTTTTCCTAGGTTGAAACTATGAACTTTCTGTTGTAGGTTTTCTACTTTTGTTTCTAAAGAACTGCATTTAGTACATGCATGGGTAGTGCCTAACTTAGTTTTAACATCATCTAGTTCCTTTTGTAGCATTTGACATTTTTCTTCTAAAGATGAAATAATGGCACTTTGTTTGACACTAACTTTAGAGAAACTACGACATAACTTAAACACATTTTCAATGGCATATTTTAAATTATTAGAAGAAGTTATGTTGTTACTAACCTCGATGTGTTCCCCGTCTGAATCGTGTGATGCCATCAATGCTACATGTGCTTCTTCCTTTTCTGATTCCGAAGCCGAGCTTACGTCATTATCATCCCAAGCAACATAGGCTTTTCTAGAGTTTGAATCCTTCTTTTCAAACTTCTCCTTTAGCCCATGTTTCTTCTTTTGAATGTTTGGACATTCAAATTTGATGTGTCCAGACTTTCCACATTCATAGCATGTGATCCTTTGTGAAGAAGAAGAGGGTTCACTTTTCTTTTGAAAGCTTCTGTTATTGTTAAATTTCATACCTTTTCTTTGGAGAAGCCTTCCAATATTCTTCACTAGCAAAGTCATGTTCTCATCATCTTCTGAATCTGCGTCATATTCATCATTGATGCTTTCCTTTTCCTTTAGAGAAATGGACCGGTGCCTTTTCGCATGTTTCTCATTATGCTCTAGTCTGTTTAACTCCAACTCATGTTCTTGAAGTTTTCCAAACAAGGCAGCAAGAGTCATATTGGATAGACTCTTCTTTTCTAAGATAGCCGTGACTTTTGGTTGCCATGCTCTTGTAAGGGATCTTAGTACTTTCATGTTTCAAGTCACTATTAGAGAATTCCTTACCAAGGGCAATTAAGTGGTTCGTCAAGTGTGTGAACCGCTTTGCATGTCAAGTATTCTTTCTCCAGGCAACATTCTGAATATTTCATACTCTTGTGATAGAGTATTGATTTTTTATCTTTTAACTTCATTAGTCCCTTCATGGGTGACCATTAAAGTATCCCATATTTCCTTGGAAGATTTGCAAGTAGATTCTCTAAAAAATTCATCCATACCAAGGGTTGAAGTCAGAATGTTCATACCTTTCAAATCATACTGGACTTTCTTTTTTTCTTCTTCATTCCATGTGCTTTCTGGTTTTGGTTGACTACTTCCATCAACTTCAATTACAGGCTTGAAAGGACCTTCTTCAATGGTTCTCCAAATTCCCACATCTAATGACTTTATAAAGATCTTCATCTTGATTTTCCAGAAGTCATAGTGCTCGCCATTGAAGCATGGTGGCTTGTTTATGTTGAATCCTTCACTGGTACTTGTTGTAGAAGAGGATGCCATCTTCCCGGATCTTAGGAGCAATTTACCTAAACTTACGCTCTGATACCAATGGTAAGTACAGATAGCAACCTAAGAGAGGGGGGGTGAATTAGGTTCCCCCAATTTTCGCCTTAGAAAACTCAAACTTCTTTCAGCGTGATCAGAATCACAACGTATAAACGTTAATGCAGCGGAATAAGGTAATGCTGAAAGTAAGAGATGAAGGATAAGAAGATCACACAATAATATTATCATGGTTCACCTTCAATCCCAGAAGGCTACGTCCAGTCCTCTGATCACACAGAGATTTATCCACTATAACATAAAGTAAACCACTTCCTGAATAACACCATTCACTGTATCACCACAATGAATGTTACAACCCTTAGAAAGAATCACCACCTTCTGAGTAACACCCTTCATTGAATCGCCACAGTGAAGTATGTAACACCCCAGTTTTGGGTTGAGGATCACATAGTAATTATGCGGAAATATAATTTGAAACATCTCAAAACACTCAAGTTCCAAGAAATCAACGTCGCTCATTATTAATAATCAATAAATATCCCATAATAAAGTTATAATTATCTCGACGCGATAAAGTTCCAAAATAAATAAAGTGGCACCGACATGTGCAAAATAAACCAATCTTCGAAAAAAATAGAAAATTACAACTTCTTTATTCTTCTTGAATCGTTCTCGTCACTTGTTCTATCTTCAAGTCACCACTCCTGGACCTCATTGTCCTTATCGTCTATGGCTTTAAGCGCCCAAACAAAAATCAAACAAGGCAAACAAGAAAGGGTTAACTCATAAATACAGAAAATAGCATATTATCAATTGTGATATAAAAAAAACAAGTTCATAAAACTGAATCCATCGAGACAGAACAAGAACAGCAACACAATAATTATCTTCCACGTCACAAAATCAATTAAGATGTGAAAATGCTCTCTAAAACTATATGCTTATAGTTATAAATATATATGGCCATTACGTCATCCTTCTCGGGCCAAAACATCACCCTTCTCGGGCCAAAACATCACGTGAGACAACGATCCACTACATTGCCCTCGGTTGATTACCATCAACCTAAGAATCCTCAGTTGATCCCGCGGGACAAAGTGCCACCACATCAACCCAATATATATATATAAGATGCACATGCTATGACTATGCAAAATTCATAATCCTCATGGACCAACTGTCCACACAAAACTTCAGTCATAGCACACCACATACACAATATAATCATCCCTTCACAACCACATTTTCACCATGAAATAACCAATATAACTCAATTTCTAAAAATAAAAAAAAAAACAGCATCCTTATTTTAGTATTTAAACAGAAACAAACAGCATTACTAAAATTACAGAAACAGTGTATATTTTTTTGTACAAAACAGTATGCATTCTAAAACAATAAACAGCAGTGTTTTTAAAAAAAAAAAAAACCCAGAAACAATAGTGTTTTAAATGCAGAAAACAGCAGTATATTTTCTAATACAGAACAGCAGAGTATTTTTAAAACAGAAACAGCAGCACTTAAAATACAGAAAACAGTAGCATTTCTTCCAAAATACAAACAGCAGAGTTTTTAAAAAAAAAACAGAATACAGAGTTATAAACAAACAGAAACAACACTATTTGTTTTGCCACGAAGAGGGCTCCATTATCACCACTTTACAGCATACTAATATGCCAACATTTCCTCAGAACGATTCTTAAGAGAATCACCCAAAAACAGATTCCAAAAACCGCATACAGAACAATCACAATCGACAAAGAAACCTAAGAAAAACGAGTTACCCTTACCTCCGAGAGGGTTGCATGCCAGTGTTTTCAAACCTTGTAAGACAAACAAACATACATACATTCATCAACAAACATGGAAAAAGGTCGAAAAACAACTCATATGAATTATAGACCAAAGAAGCAAAAACAACAATTTGCTGTCAGGGGCCTAGCGCCCAAGCGTTGGGTTCCAACGCTCAAGCGTTGGGTCCCTTTCTGGCAACACGTACTGGGCAAAATTCCAACGCCCAGGCGTTGGGGTTCCAGCGCTCATGCGTGGGCTCCTTACCAGAAACCCTAAAAATCAAGTTTTTCACCCGAAATTCCATTTTTAACCAATTCCTTTCAAATCTAAAATACTTCCATGTTCAGAACCTATATTATAACCTAAAAAATGAGTTTTCTGTCCAAAAGACCAAAGGTTTCTCATTTCTCAAAAGTCATTTGTTCAAGGGAGACAACTAGGTATTGAACTGAAAGAAGTGAATAGAATACCAACCTTGTTTGAGAGAATTGGTCAAGGTAGGTTGCACCACGAATCCAGAACCTTCAAGAGCGTAAGAAAATCGAGCTTGATGAAAAACAAAGGTTGAACGATAATAATTAGCCCTAGAGGAAAGTAAGAGGTTGTTCTCCAAAGAACTCAGATTTTAGAAGGTTTTAGCCTCTTACCGATTGAACCGACACAAAGAACTTGGAGGGGATTGAAAGATGAGGTCTGAAAACCACGAAAGAGGAAGGGATTCAGAGTTTGATCACCACCAAGAGAGGAAGAGTATGCCGAAAATATACTTCCAAAAGTAGCAAGACTTCACAAGTTTCCCAGCTTAGTGTTTTAGGTGTTTGTTTGCAAAATTCAAGTGTGGAAGGAACAAGATGATGCCTAACATGATTTAAGTCTGAAAATAAGTGATAGAGAAGAGGGAGGGACGTGCAAGGTTCCTTGGTTTCTGAAATGTAACTAAAAATTCTTGCTTTCAAAGTTCATCAAGGCCAAAAGACATAACCACCAACTCCCTTAACTCTACTAAATGTTTTGTTGGTTTTCAAATCAATGGGAAGGTTCTAGCACATGTGTTGATTCAGATTTTAGCATCAAAAGGGAGGGGAAAACCGTCCATCCTCCTCCATTGCTCACCATTAATCCTTCATAACCCCCCCATTAACACTAGACAAGTCATTAATCACTTTAATTCTCTTCTTAACAACCATAATCCCTATGGAATCCACATTAAACACCCTAATTAAAGCTTAATGGTTCTGATTTCTAATTGAAATTTTCGAAGTCCTTTAGTCCAAAAAGAATTAAAAACTTCCTCACCAAGGTTCGAACCCATGCCATGTAGCCGAAATACCAAAATCTTAACCGCTAAGCCAAAGTCATTCTTGTTGCAATTCAAGCAAAGTAATTTAAATATTCCTCAAGGTAAGAAATCATGCTCTAAACAAGATTAAATGACTCAAGACTAACATCACATTAATTAACTCAAGGGTTAATTTACAAACAAAAGAAGTATGAGGGCTAGAAAACAATTTCAAACAAGTTCAGGGACTAAACTGAAATTACAATAAATTAGGGGTCTTACAAAGTACAAAACATTCAGAATAAATCGCCACCTTCTGAATAACCCCTTCACTGAATCACCACAGTGAAGTTCACTCTAAACAGAATGAAGAGAAGAAGCTTTTACAAGGCTGAATCAATCCTTCAATACTAGAATGGATTGATGATGTAAGTTATGTACTAAGGCACTCTAACATGAAGGCTCTTATTAATCTAAGTTCTCAGAAGTTGAACAGCATAAGTGTTCTTTTGAAATTATGAGAACAAGAACTCAGAATGACAACAATTCAGTATATGAAGGTTGTGGATTGAATGCCTTGCGTTCTGAACCTGTTATGGACTTTATATAGGCACTAGTGACTGTCCATGAACCATTGCAAGGCTTCCCAACTGGTATGGGATGCATTGGTTCACGAAACAGCACACCTGTTCGTGTGTGTAATCGATTATAGCTATAGGGTAATCGATTACTCTACTAGTCGTTGTGGTTTGAATTCAAAATTTAAAATATGTAATCGATTACAGCATTGTGGTAATCGATTACTTACGATAACTTTTGTAATCGATTACACTAAGTCCAGAACTTAGTTTTATGAACGTTTAAGTCCTAATTGAGTGTTTCTACCATTTTTAACTTATGAAACCATTTTGTACTCAATTAACTAAGTTCATGAGCCTTCATGAAAAGAGTAACCAAAGTAAATCATGACTTACTTTACAGACGAGACTTAGACTAAAACTTGAACCCTTTGATAGTTCTTGAAGTATGCTGAGCTGGTTCTTCTAAGTCTTCTTTTTGCAACGTGTGTTGTCATCATCAAAACCACAACCAGAGTTAGGAGCAAGACCTTCTTCACAAACCTCTCGTCAGTCTACCCTTAAAAATTGGACGGAAGGGCTGACGTGGCATGCCACGTCTTAAATCAGTTTCAAAACTGGGAAAAAGAGGGTGGATGGGATTCGAACACAGGACTAGGTAGTGGCAAAACACCCTTTTTGCCAGTTGAGCTACGGAATCAATTGATAATATTATGAACAAACTTTAATTTATATCACAAATAAGCAACACAATCAGTTGAGCTATACCATCTACATCTACAAAAATCCAAAATCTAGAATCCACAATCCACAATCACGTTTTCTTCTTCTTCTTCTTCTTCTTCTTCTTCTTCTTCTTCTTCTTCTTCTTCTTCTTCTTCATATTTAAGCCCATGAAATTAATCTTCTTCATCATCCCAAAATAAAAGCAGCAATCAACCCAGAAATCAAAAGCAAAAATTAGTGCATGAAGCAAAGAAAAGCAAACAAACAAGCCATAAGTGTGACAGACGAAGAATTGTGAGAGATGAAGAACCCCAAATCAACCTAGAAATGTGACAAATGAAGAAGAATAAAATCTAACCCAGAAACCATGGAAGCACCAAACCAGCACTTTGGCCACATACCATGCCACTGTCCTCCATCACACAAGCCACATATCCAAGACCAGGAAAAAAAAAAAACCCATAACCACCCACAACACAATCTGACAACACAAAAGCACACCTCTCCCCATCTCTTCAACTAAAAAACCCAGAAATCTACCCCAAAAATAAAATCCCACAAATCAACCCCTCAACTCTGAAATGAGAGGGACGAAGAAAATCAATGATATTAAACCCAGAAAGATCCATACCACTTTCGTTGCATTCATCGCTGATTCAATCTTCTCCATCAGATCCTCATGCTTAACCTCGCAGCTTTTCCCTCTCACAACCTCCACACAAACACCGAGCTATTCCTCTTCCTCCTCCTCAAACAACTTGCAGTGACTCTCAGATTCCCACTCAGATTCAATCACCAATTCGATTTTCTCCACCAGATCCTCATCACTTATTCTCGTAGATCCTCGTACTTAACCTTGAAGTAACCTCGAGAATCCCCTCCTCCAACATCTTGTAGTGACTCATCGATTCTCCTTCAGATTCATTCACCAATTCAATCTTCTCCACCAAATCCTCATCACCAACATCTTGAAGTGACTCACCCAAGAATCGACACACCGTGACTCAACGATTCCCACGTAAAGAGACAAGATGGGATTCACACACCGACTCAGCGTGATTGTGGATTTTGGATTTTGGATTGTTGTAGATGTAGATGGTATAGCTCAACTGATTGTGTTGCTTATTTATAATATAAATTAAAGTTTGTTCATAATATTATCAATTGGTTGTGTAGCTCAACTGGAAAAAGGGGTATTTTGCAACTACTTGGTCCCTGTGTTTACAGGGGCAAAAAGTACATTTTAGGTACTGTCTCAAATTATACGGTCTCGAATTTAACATATAAAAACGTGACATGTGACATTAAATCTTTTAAAACTAATATTTTACTAAACTAAATTTTAATCCGAACTAATCTACATAAATTAAAATCACTTTTTTTTCTCTCATCTACGATAATAAATTTTCCTGATAAACTAATTAAAAATAGTTTTTGCAAATAATTTGTTTTCAACTTTTTTTAAAATAAGGATTTTTTTTAAAAAGCTAAATCAAGTACCTCAAAATTCTTTATTCAATTTTTTTTTTCTAAAAATAAGTTGAAATAAACGCACTCCAAATTATTTCATTTCATTATTATCTAATTTATTACAAATTTTAAAACAAAATATAAAAATATAGATGAATTGGGATTAAAATTTAGATTAGTAAAATATAAGTTTTATATCTAATGACACATGTCATGTTTTTATTTGATAAATTTGGGACCATTACAAAGGTCCATGCTTACCGGGTGAGACTCCAAGTACGCCTCCCAGAGGATTGGAGCAACGTGCTCCGGGTAGTTCCGGAGCAACGACAAGTCCTCGGGGCCTCCTGCAAAAGGAGGCTCCCGCTGAAGAACAAACTCTTCAGCCTCAGGCTCAGAATGAACCTCCGGTGCTGGTGGTGGTGGTGAAGGAGGTGGGACTACTGCTGCTCGTGAAGGAGGTGGAGGAGGTGGAGGAGGTAGGGCCTCTGGCCGAGCAACCGCTGCTGGTGGAGGTGGAGGTGGAACTGATGAAGAAGCATCCGCTTTGCGTTTCCTATTGGACGCCGTAGATGGAAGACGCCCACCAGGGATACGACCGCTTCCCTCGCTGGTGTTCCGGCCGCGTCCACGTCCACGGGGTCCAAAGTGAGTCCTTGCCATCTGCAAAAAATAAAACATGCATAAATGAACCAACATTCAAAAATCCAATACTGGGTTCTGAAATTTCCATTCCGAGTTATAAAACTTGGATTGATTCTACAATATACTAGTTCCGAGATTTAAAACTCGGAAGCAAAAACCTAACAGGTTTACCATTCCGGTTTCTAAAACTTGGAAGCTAACCTATATACATTTCTCCATTCCGAGTTTTAAAACTTGAAATGATTCTACAATCCTCTCATTCCGAGTTTTAAAACTCGGAAGCAAAAACCTAACAGGTTTACCATTCCGGTGTATAAAACTTGGAAGCTAACCTATATACATTTCTCCATTCCGAGTTTTAAAACTTGGAATGATTCTACAATCCTATCATTCCGAGTTTTAAAACTCGGAAGCTTTCCGGTTTATAAAACTTGGAAGCTGACCTATATAAATTTTTCCCTTCCGAGTTTTAAAACTTCGAATGATTTTTACATAACTCTATATTCCGAGATCTAAATATCGGTAGACAGTTCCGAGATCTAAAACTCGGAACTCTAACCTAAAAGTTCCGTGAAATAATTTCCGGAACGACGAAGGTTCGCCCCATGGCGGACATTTCGTCTTCAACAGTACAGAAATGAAGCAATGGAAGACGAACAAGGGTTGTAAACCTTACCTCAGGTACTCAGGAAGCTGATGAAGTGGATGATGAAGAGAGAAACGCAGAGCAACACTTCAGCTTGAGCTTCACAGGGAGGTGAAGAGCTTCAGAGTGAGACGAAGGGAGGAAACGATGACGAAGACGAAGAGCTTAGGGTGAGGGAGGGAATTTCGGGTTTTGGATTTCGGTAGAGTGAGGAGGGAATGGGGGTTTAAAAGTGAATAAGGGTATTTTTGGGATTATTAAAAAAGACTTGGGGTGCCATTTTGATTGGTGGGGTGCCAAATCTACCCCCTAATAAAAACTCATGGTTAATTACTTTTTGTAACACGGCTTTGAAGTTTGAACCAATCCTTTATATTTCATTTTTGGTACAACCTATCCTTCACATGAATCAAAATTATGAGGTTGAGAATTTTCAATTTTGTATTCGCTCTTTAGGATTTGAGAATGGACGATCATAATAGCCAAAATCAACCGCTTTTGACACCGTTACACCACCACGACCGCACTTATCCACCAGACACTGCAGTGTTCACTGCCGAATCTGATGACATCGCTCCGATCACCGGCGCCGGAGACTTCGCCAGAGAGTTCGTCGCGGAGTCCAAGAAGCTCTGGTACCTCGCCGGCCCCGCCATCTTCACCTCCATCTGCCAATACTCCCTCGGCGCCGTCACTCAGGTCTTCGCCGGCCACGTCGGCACTCTGGAGCTCGCCGCCGTCTCCGTCGAAAACTCCGTCATCGCCGGCTTCTGCTTAGGCATCACGGTTAGTTCAGACAATTAAAAAATTTCACAGGCCTCTCTTCCAAGCGTGGTGATCATTATAAAAATTTCGGTTACCTTAATTTGGATCTTTTGCAACTTCCAACGCAGCTTGGGATGGGAAGCGCGTTGGAAACGCTTTGCGGGCAAGCTTTCGGAGCAGGACAACTTGATATGCTGGGAATATACATGCAGGTTCCGTGTTTAATTTCTGGGTTATTTTTATGTTAACTTTTACTCTCTTTTACTAGTTAATCCATTTTTCTTTTGGGTACAAACTAGGTACTCCATATAGCTTCATGGTCCATTTTTTTTTTTTTTTCTTTTTATCTTAACAATTTTATTCCATCAAGACTTTTTTATTATGCGTCTCGTTGCCGTTCTTTGATTCAGGCAGGGAGTTCTACAGGTTCTCCTTGTGACTCTTTTGCTTAGAGGCTTCTTAGTTGTTATTTAGTTTTCTTTCGTTGTTGTAGTTTTTCCAAAGAAAGAAAAAATGACATTTTTTAATGTATATATATTCTCATTTAATGCGGGTGAAGTGAGTTATGAAAAAGTTAGGAAGAATAAATGAAATAGGTAGCCGTACACGAGATTATTTTTTTCACAAGGTATACCACAATCGATAGTCATTAGATTAATTATTTTGACTTTTGAGGCTTATAGATTATATTTAATGAGTAAGTCTCTTCCAACAATTATTCTTCAAATGCTTAAAAATTCTACTATTTACTAATTACGCTAAACTTTGTTATCTTCATGATTCATGGAGCATTTTATATATCTATTTTTAATCCCTCTTTCTATTAAATTGCATTAATTTATTTATTTCTTTATTACTCATCTTAATACATGCCTACACCTTAAACAATAAAGTGTGAATAATGTTTCACGACCACCAAGAAAAATAAAAAGAGAAAAGCAATATAATATATAAAATGATGTGACCATAAGAAAGGAATAAAGGGAAAAATAGATGTGTCAAGACATATGTAGTGCTAGATGCTACAGGTCTAATTATCCATATATGTCAAATATGTTTGAATAGAATGGTGTACTGTTTCTAACTTTTGTGGGACACAAGGTGTTTGGTAAGGTATGTTAATGGATAAGAAAAAAGATCGGAGAACTACCTAGAGTAAAATCCACACCGCTACACATTTTTATATAACAGTTTTAGACCGTCACAGAACGTGTTTTATTAAGTTTTTTATTTAGTGGCGGTTTAAAACTGTCACAAATATGAGTGTGTGAACACTAAAAGATGGTTCGTAGAATGGAGATAATGAGGATGTCGGGCATGTGAATGGGGATAATGATCACGTGTAAGGTATCTTGATGACTAATAGTTTCATTCACTCATCAATTTAAGTGGATAAGATGTGGAATAAAAAAAGACATAAAAAGGAAAAAAAAATATATGAGATGCGATTGATAATATAATTAAAAAGATGAGAGATAAGAACAAAATAAAAATGGAAAATGAGTGGAAAAAATATTAGGTGTGAAGGAATGGTACTACTATGTTAATGGGGATAATGAGGAAATCGGGATAATTTTAAGTAATTTATTGTGAATTGTACTCCGTGATACCTTGTAATTACACAAAAAGCTGTTTTTAGGACTCAAGTTCCCCTTGGATGTACTGTTCAGAAATTACTAAGAAATAATTTTAAACATATTACTCCCTCCGTTTCAAATTATAAGACCCTTTAAAGACAAACTTGGTATTCCAATAAGACTCCTTTTAGATTTCAGAAAAAAAAATAAGTGATTTTTTCTAATTTACCCCTTGCATTCATTATTTTTTGGGTATTGAAGTGAGATACATTTAATACATCAATTAGCTTTAAATAGGGACATATATGGAAGATTTATATAAAAATAAATAAAACTAAGATTATTACACATTTTCTTAATAAGCGTGATTGTCTTAAAGAGGTCTTATAATTTGGAATGGAGGTTGGAATGAAGGGAGTATTTATTTTGCTGGATAAATTTTAACATCAATATATGTTATCCAAATTTATTACATTACTAAAGACTTAAAGTCTAAAGAACTCTCCTCCCTCGGGTTTGAAACTAGCTATGTAAAGCATATGCATAGTTAACACCATCCTCCTCAATTATTAAAAATGACCTCATTGGCAAGAGTATTCTACAAATATTTGTTTTTGATAATGTGATTATATAGTCGTTCTGACTTAATAAGATAAGCCTTTTTTCAAGCTATTGTACTAAAGATTTATCCAATTAATATATATTTTACAAATACCACTACTTTAAATATCAATTTATTTTTTTATTAATAACAGCTTAATTGTATTAAGTAATTTGCTAAATCAAACAAATAAAAAATTATCCTTTTAAAAGCAATTCTAAACACTATGTAGTCTCTCTATTTGAATTGTATTGGTAAGAGAAAAGTAGTGTTCTGTTTCTAACTGATGTATGCTATGCTATGGCAGAGATCGTGGGTAATTCTTAACACCACGGCGGTGCTGCTGAGTCTTCTGTACATCTTCGCGGAGCCGCTTTTAAAGTTGATAGGCCAAACGGCGGCGATATCGGAGGCGGCGGGGACGCTGTCACTATGGATGATCCCACAGCTGTTCGCGTACGCAATGAACTACCCGATCCAGAAGTTCTTGCAGGCGCAGAGCAGGATCATGGCCATGGCGTGGATAGCCGCGGCGGCGCTGGTGCTTCACACGGTGTTCAGCTGGCTCCTGATGCTGCACCTGCGGTGGGGACTCGCCGGTGCCGCCGTGGTGCTCAACTCATCTTGGTGGTTCATAGTGGTGGCTCAGCTGGTTTACATCTTGAGCGGATCGTGTGGCCAAGCATGGAGTGGCTTCTCATTCAAAGCCTTTCAGAATCTTTGGGGATTCGTTTGTCTCTCGCTGGCATCGGCTGTTATGCTCTGGTATGCTAACACTTGCACTTCCCTTTTCATTATGTTTGCCATCGTCAGCATCGTTATTATTTTGTCTGTCTCCTTTTCATATCTCAATGTTATAACGGCACAATATAATTTTTCCTCTCATAAATAGCATATTTTAATTAAGAGTTAAATGTGTTTTTATTCGTGAAATACACGGGTTAATTGGATTTAATGAAATATGTGAACTTAATCTTTTCCGTTATAAAATCCTTTAGCGACCAATCGAGTTTTATAAAAGATAAACTAACTTTGCACACCTCTTAAGAAAATTATTTTATCTAGTTTTTTATAATAAATTTGTTCCAAAGTGTTATTGAATTTTCAAAATTACCCTTTAAAATAGTAAATATATTTCCATATTTTTAATTATTTTTATTTATTTATTTTTGAATAAACTAACACCATTTATTGTAAAGAAGAGAGTGGGGAATCATTGAGAATTAATGTGATACAATATGAGTGATATGTTAGATAATTGATTGCCTCAATAGATGAAAAAACATAGTTCACATTTTTTTATAAGCATAGTTGATGTACCTAGTTTTTGAAAAATGGAAAAAAGAAATATCATAATTAATGTGATGCAATTATTATTTAGAATTGAATAGGGGTAGAATAGTGAAAAAATAATCAATTTGGCACAAAATTTCATCTGATCCTTATAAAAACGGAGGGAGTAGCGAGCAATCAAACCATCTGGATTTCTTTTGAGTCAGAAAACCCATTTATTGCCAATGACATTGATGAGGGAGGGACGAAGATTGACGTGTTAATTCGGTGGAATTAAGAGGATTGGAATTATGGGAATTAATTTGAGAAGGAATTGGCTGGATGATTTGGTAATGTGGGTGGGATTTTAAATATCTGTGGTATGGTCTGGACGTGCAGGGACATTTAAATCAAGGGAATTATGACCATTAAATGGAATGGTAGGAGGCGAAGAATGATTTATGTGAATGTCTTGATTTGGTGAAGGTGGGGTCATGGAATTAATGTGATTATTGGGCAGATTTGAAGATGACTAATTGGAAGGGTGGTGGGCGAGATTTTGGGTCAGAAAAATTGGAAAGTTTGGTGAAGAATTATTGAGATTTTGAATTGGGATATTGATGGACAATGTGTGTGGCAAAGATTGGGATACGGTTGAGAATGTGTTATGATATGATCTAGGGGTGGCAATATAGGCTAGGCCCGTTGGGCCAGCCTGTTTGGCCCGCCATTTTTGGTGGGTTGGGTTGGAAAATTCAGCTCACTAACCCACTTCTGACCCACTTTGTTAACCCATTTTTTTAACGGGTTTTGGCGGGTTGGGTTGGGCCAGCCCGCGCGGGCCTGCATTTTTTTTTTGTTTTTTTTTTATCTACAGCAGTACTAAGGAAAACTGGAAAATGAAGTAAGGATTCATTAGGGAATACTATTCTTCAGACTTCAATGTGTGTGTGAGCCTTTGTGACTGTGAGGGTTTCTTAACTTTCTGTTTCAACCGCGCCGCCGCGCTCTCCTCTCTGACTCCCTCCTCCACCGCGCTCCCCTCCAGTCCGTCGCGATCTCCTCTCTGACTCTCTCCTCCAGTCCACCGCGCTCTCTTTCAGTCCACCGCACTTGAATTTATATATCCTTGGATGGCTAACCCAGCTTCATAAGGAATTAAGGATCATGGCTGCACCACCAGCATCTTTAACTATTTTTCTTTGAATATTCCTTTGAATATTAGAACTTAGAAAGTTAGAATTTTAAACTAAGACTATTTTTTTTCCAACTACATTACAATTTGGCGGGCTAGCCCGCCAACCCGCTAGCCCGCCAAAATGTGGGTTGGGTTGAGACTTTCAACCCATATACCAAAAATGGGTCAACCCAACCCAACCCGCATTTTGACGGGTATTTGGTGGGTTGGGTCCGGCCCGGTCCGCGAACCCATATTGCCACCCATAATATGATCTTTGTGAGTTGGTGAAAACATAAGGTTGAGACTTGAAGCGGAGTTTGCATTTTCATGCCAGGGGTGGTATTGGTAAGGCAGTTAATGAGAAAAGTAGTTGTTTAAAATGCAAAGATCCAAAATGGTGGGGGTAAAGAGGCATGATGGACAAAACATCTAGCAGTTCAGTTTCAACAAGGTGTGTGAGGTGAGAAATTTCATGCGTTTCGAGAAAATAGCGCAATGTCACAAATTCACCACCATTGTTAGAGTAGATATGTTTTATTTTTTTTAATTGATTTTCACTTGAAAACAAGAAATATTGAGGGGATATCAGACTTAAATTTGATGGGATACAACCAAACATAGTTAGAGAAGTGGTCCAGAAAGTGGTCACTGAAAAAAACATAATAAGAGAATCCATTTATTGATTGAACTGGGGCAGGGCCACAAACATCAGAAAATACATATATAAATGGATGGGTACCGACTCTAATGCTTTAATTTTTGGGTGTTACCTTAGTAATCTTTTATAAGAAAAGAACATTAGTTGTCTTTCAATAATAATAAAAATGTGATCAAATTTTTACTAGAATGATTTTTAAATATATAATTTTTACATTTTCATTTACTTTAATTTAGGGTCCCGTCTATGCCTAGTTAAGAAAAATGACTTTGGAGTTAAATAAAAAATTGATTTTATTTTAACTGGTTTTTTAAAAAAATTATTAATTTATGTTTGTGGGCAAAATTGTTTTCCACGTTAAAAAGCTCTTAAAAATAATTAATTATTGTAAAAGCTACTAAAAATAGCTTAAATAAATAATTAAATGTTGGTTTTTTTTTTTCTCGCAAATTCTGTTTTTTATCATAAGCCTATACAAACAATTTTTAAAATTCTAAGGTGAATAAATTTTACAAATAAGTGATTATTTAAAAAAATATGCCGCCTGACCCTTAATTTTTACATCATTGCTATATGGCACGAAGCCACTATAGCACACCACACACTATGAGAATTCTTAGCCAATAAAAGTGAACTTAATTGGAAATTATGGGGAAATAAATGGTAAAGTAGCAAATGTAGGAGTGGTTCTGAGACAATTATTATAGTTTTTACTTTTTCTGCAGCATAATTATACTTAATCATTGTGCTTGATTCTTCACATGAGTCAAAGCCTGGATCTACTATCTAGCTTATTAATTTTAATAAAACTAATTCTTTACACAATTTTTTTGTGACACCGATTATGTTCACAATTTTTGTGCAGTCTTGAGGTGTGGTATTTTATGGCGTTGATTCTCTTTGCTGGATATCTGAAGAATGCTGAAGTCTCGGTGGATGCCTTGTCTATCTGGTCAGTGTCTGTTTGTTTTTTCTCAACTTTTTGGTTTCCTTTGAATAGAAGAACGTTTACGTGTCACTTAAAAGAAAAGTTATAGGGTCAGACTAAACTTTAGGTACTCGATTTCACCAACCAACAGAGTTTACCAATGATTAATATTTAAAAATAATTTTATTTATTTTGATTATAATGAAATTTTAAATAATAGAATATGGAAGGCCTAAGAAAGCAATGTTTAAAAAAGTGGATCGGTTACCGAACCGATCCGATCGAAACACTGATTTAAGGTTTAAAGGTTAAATCATTTTCAATACGATTTTCAAATAGAATATGAAAGGCCTAAAAGAGCATTTTTTTTCTTTGAAAAAAAAATGGGCGGTAGGGATTCTGACGTTACTTAATTTTTTCTTACCTGATTCGATTTGACCGTTGAACACCGGTTTTCCCGGTTTTGTCAGTTCTTGAACGGTTTTTCCTAATCCCGGACCGGAGATAGGTCTGGTTCTTGGTCCGATCTAGTTTTCTAAACACTGCCTAAGAGACCAAAACACGGCTAAGCAAAATAGTGCATTTCATATAATCACTTTGACCAAAACATATATCTGATAGTCAACACCATGTTGACAAAAACAAAAAAACTGATAATCACCACGAGGGTAAGTTAATATATTTTTGTTACTTAAATAAGTTATAGAAATGAGATAATTATTTTTTAACGAAATTTATTATTTGATGTGAAGAGAAACTCAAAAAAAAAATAGAGATTATTTTTAAAGTAATTAAAATTATTTATTGTTTACAATACTTTTTTTTTATCTTATGTTCCTCATAAATCATCTGCATTATATCACTGATCAACATTAGTAAATCATCTGCGTCATATCACTCATCAGTCATCACAGGTTGTGCTTACCCACTATTACATGGTTGCATGTGTCCCGATCGTGACCTATCGACAACATGTAAAAAACTAAAGAAATAGTTTTTTTTTTTTGCAGAACAAAAGAAATAGTTTAAATCACATTATAATCTCAAACAAGTAGTCTCTTTCTTAGGAAGGTGAACATGCTAAGCCTGTCAGATCACCGCAAACGGTGTTTGATGAGGCGTGGGGGCGGTTGAGAAGATGTTGCGCTGCTTCCGAGCACCGTCTTCGAGCCCGAGAAAGGTCCCTGCAAGTCACTCCAATGCTAAAGTAAGAGGAAGAAGTGAGAGGGGGAGAGTATATAATTGGGGTGAGAAGTGTGTACCTTGGAGGTTTGATGAACCCCCCTTATATAGGGGTTGGATGCCAGCGCAACCCTCGAGGGCTTGTGATGACGGCCTTGTGCCTGCCTTCTCTTGGACGTTTGGAGGTGTTCGGCAGTGGGGTGTGTGTCAGAGGGGTTCTTGTTCTAGTGGCCTGAAAGCTGGGGAGGTATGAGCATCCTCGTGGCAGGTTAGGGCGCATTGGGCGTCGCCTTCCGTCAAGGAGGTTCCTTGTGTAGGCCCTCGGGCACTCGGTTGGATGCGTGCCGAGAAGGTTTCTCCTAGAACAGTAGCCCCCCTGCCTGGGTACTTGGTATCAAGTTCCCAGGGCTGAGTTGGGGCATGGGTCAATGCGTGTGTTTTTCGGAGTGCTCCCCAGTGGGTCCTAGAAGGGGTATCCCAGAACAGTAGCACCCCAACTCTGGCATTCTGTTAAGGATGTCAAGAGGTATAGGTCCTCGTCTTGTTGCTTGTTGCTACCTGTTGGGAGGGGTTCTCGAGTGCCCGTTAATCAGTTCTTCCGAGAGGGTCATCTGGTTACAGGGGTCTCAGGGTGTGCCTACCCCCGACCCTGGCAGTCGGTTACGTGTGCCACGAGACACGTCACTCGGTTGTTCTTTCCTCGTGGGTCGCATCTGCGTCATGATTGCTCATTTGAATCCGGGTGACCGTTGAAGACAAAAGACGTTGGTTGGTGACAGAAGGGACGCAGTTGCGTTAGTGGGATGCGTGGCAACGCCCGATTGGGCGTGTCATTCTGTTTTCCATGCGGTGCCATTATGGCAGAGTTAAAGCGGGGTGTCTGTTGGACGCACCCCTCTACCATCTATAAATAGGGGACTTGGTTCCTCCTTTCCCATTTCTGAAATCTCTTCTGCACTCTAAAATCCTTCATTCCTTGCTGTCGTTTGAGTTTTCATCCTCTCCAGCCGTTTCCTTAGTTCAACATAAGTTTTTTAGAAGGTTCCATCACATTTTCAAGTAAATTTCTTTCTCCTGCTTCTGTTTTTGTGCTTTTTTGGGCTTTTTGCCGGAACCAGGGGTGTTTTCGGCAGGGTTTTTGCGTGTGGCTCGCTGGCGTTTGCGACGGCGTGCCGTCTCTGCGTGGGTGGGGCCGTGTGATAATAATAAAACCACACAAGAAAGGGGGGTTTGAATTGTGTGTGTATTTTTAAGCTTCTTTTCGCGAAATAACAGTTATAAGTTCAAAAACGTTTGTTAAAGAAGTGCAGCGGAAATAATTCTACAACTGAACAATAAAGCACACACGATGTTTATCCTGGTTCACCCCTTTAATCGACAGGGCTACATCCAGTCCTTGGCTTAACCAAGATTTCCACTATTTGATCAAAATAGTACAAGTGTTCTCAGGGACTTCTCCCAGTATTCTTAGGACTACTCCTTTGCAAGTATTCTAGCAGGACTTCTCCTTTTCGAGTGTTAGACAGGACTCCTCCATGTTCTTTTACAAGAAGACTTGGTTTCTACAAAATCTCTTCAGTAAGAGTGGGTAGAAAATGTGAAGAATAGGATTCAAAAATAATGAATAAGTTGATTCTCTGAAGGGTTTGTGTGAGAAAAGGATAAGAGTTTTTCACTCTGTAAATAACTTCACACTGATTGGCGACTAGAGGAGCCAAGAGGTGCTTGATAGCTCATCTTTAGGTTGACCAAACGATTACCTCTTGATATTACTTTTTGCACGAGTCTTCAATTATTGCTTTAGTCAACCCAACATTCTTCGTATAAATACATCCAGTGACTGATCAACCAGACGTTCATCATAGGCGGACGGACTCTCTCAGTTGGCAGACTGATTCACAAAGGCAGTGACCGCACGAATTTCTGTACTATCCTTTACTTGAATATCTGCTTTTGATAATGCTTAGTCGAGGTCCACGCAGTGTATCTCCAAGTAAACAAATATTCCTGAACATGAAAACTGTTAAGAAGTTAGCAACACTTAGCGAAATTGTTATTTATCAAAATATAGTAACTCATTAAATTATTTGATTCTAACACCATGTGCCTCACCGGCGCCCTTCCATTTTTTTCGGTGGTTAGGGTTCTGACGAGGCGTCCTTACCTCTGCACATTTTTAGGTGATTATGGGTAAAAAGGTGCAACCAAAGTTGGGTGGACCCTCTCGGCAAGGGAAGAAGAACGAGAAGGTCGCCAAAGAGTACCTCCAAGTACAATTGTCCAAGATGCAGCTGGAGATTAAGGCTTCTTACGACCGCTTGCCCGAGGACTTGATGGAGTATTATTGGGTATGCCGGGAGGTTCTGCAGACTCTGTCGCACTGGGCCAACGATGACCCTCTAACTATGCGTCGGAGCGAGCCATCTTCGAGCATCACGTGAGCCCAAGGTATGAGAAATATTCACCGTCCAAGGAGGACCAGATTTGCTACCATCCAGAGATAGGGGTGTACATGCATATCTACACCATGCGCAAGTTGAAGGTGTGGTTTCCCCTGACTGAGTTTCAGATGGAAGTTCTTCGTCACACGAGGGTTGCCCCCTTTCAACTACACCTGGGCGGTTGGGGCTTCGTGAAGGGATTTGAGGCCTCTTGCCACCTGTTCGAGCGCCGAGAGCCCTCCCTAGCACTTTTCTTTCACCTGTATCAGCCTCTGTACACCAAGCTCTATGGTGGTTTTGGGCTCGTGAGCATTCGAAGTCGTGGCGATGGTGGTGGTGTTTTTCACTCGTTCACGAACTCGTACAAAGACTTCAAAGACTTGTACTTTTAAGTTTCGCAGGCTCTGGAGATGATCCCCTTCTGGCGTTACTATGATGCCAATGGGCGTAGGTTTGCCAAGTTTCCCCTTTCTTGGACCAAGCGTCACTTTGATCGGGGTCCAACTTGGTATGTCATCGATGACGAGGAGTCGCTTCTCGTGGAGGACCGTGTTATGTTGAACTTGTTGTGGAAGACCATTGTCCAGTTCAAGGGGGATGAGAAGCCCACTCGACTGCTGAGGTGTTACGACCTCATTACGAAGGGGGTAATCATTTTTCGGAATGAGTTACTAGAGTCGCTGATTAAGTTACCACTTAGTGGTTCATATATGCTTATAATTTTTTGTTGTTGCTAACTCGGTAGTTTTTTGGCTTGCAGGGAATATGGAGGGAATTGACGCTGATCTCGGGCCTCGACCCCGTTCAGATTGTGCCCAAGGTCCCCGTCCTGGCAGGGCCCCTCGTTCTTCCCGAGGAAGACAAGAGCGACTCTGGGGAGGACGAGGTTGTTCAACAAGCGACGATGAGAATGTTGTCGGCAATCTTAACACTCCCTCCATTGGGGTTGCTAGTTTTAATGTAGATGGTGTCGGGGACGTGGCAGTGGATCAGGCGTCCTTTGAGAAGGCCCTTTCCTAGGGGGTTGATTCTGAATGTGCCCCGTTGACGGTGGAGCCAACCGAGCCACGGGGGGACGGCGGGTCGGCCCCCAAACATCGTAAGTTAATAAAGCAGTATGAAAAAACATACAAGGGTAGGAATATTGGGGCCGAGGGTGCTGGTACCCAGACTGCTGTTTCTTCCCCAACCTCAACAGCCCCTACTACTGCGAAGAAAAAGTACCTTCTTTTTCTGGGGGCTACTTAGGGGAAAAAGGGTGGAAGTAAGGTGATGTCCTTTTTTGGGCCGCCTTTGTTAAAAAAGAAATAAGTCCAAGTCGCTAGAGGGAAGCCAAGGACTCCGTCGTTTGGGGGCTTGGCGGGTTCCAAGTATAAAACCGCTGAGGGGGTGCTAGTTCCCTAGCGCCCATCTGGAATGAGTCCACCTCTGGTTGGCCCGAGACTTTGCAAGAAATTGACTTAGTCTTGTACTATCTTGAGGACCAGGAGTACTTGAGGCAAAGAGGTGAAACTCGGGTGGACGAGATCCGCCTGCAATTTCTCAGGGCCTACACTCTGTTGGGCCACTTGGGCTCTGATGATGCGGGTGAGAAATATAAGAGGGTTGTCGAGTTGGAGTCTATTGTGTCTCTTCAAGAGAAAAAGCTTAAGGACTCTGAGGAGATCGTGATGAGGCTCACCTAGGACAATGACCAGCTCGGGCGGAAATTCACCGAGGCCGACAAGGCTGCCAAGAAGGCCCAATCCCACAAATTTCTCAACAGCAGGTGGAGATTCAGAAGGCTATGGAGAGCTCTTCGGTCTTCCGAGCCAACCTTGTCAAATTCCAAGAGGACCTCAGCCGTGTTGAAGATAAAAATCAGAAGCTGAAGGGGGACGTTGAGGCGCTTAAGGGTGAGAGCGAACATCTGAAGGGGATGGCTGAGAAAATGGAGGGTCTACACCGCAAAAGGCAAGAGTTGAAGGCCTTTCTTGCCGAGCGGGAGATCTTGGAGGCTGAGATTGATAAATTGAAGAGTTCGGCCGAGTTGCAGAATAAGGCTACTGAGGAGGCTCTCGCGTCTGCTTTGCTGAAGCAGAAGAAAGACCTGGATGCTAGGACTGGGAGGTTGTACCTGAAGTCCTTCGACAAGGCTGTGGCATAGTTGAAGTTGGTTAACCCCGACTTGAGGACCAAGATCACCAGCTATAGCTACATGGTGGTGGATGGGAAGATTGCTATCTTGAAGGGTCAAAACTTCAACCCCCCCGTTTTCCCCTTGAGCAACAAGCCCCTCTTCTTAAACTTGTAATTTTTATTTCATAAAATAAATTCCGTTCGTCGGGTGCCGATTGTGGACCGCTGGAGAATAGTACGAGGTACAAGGATTCAAATACCTCGCTCGTTGGTAGTCAACCATGTACTGCTAAGAAGCAGTGCGAAGGACTATGGTTTAAATCGACGCCGTTAGTCAACCATGTACTGCTAAGAAGCAATACGAGGGACTTAGATTTGAATTAACTGCGGTCGTCGGTAGTCGACCATGTACTGCTAAGAAGTAGTACAAGGGACTAAGGTTCGAGTTTATTTTGCTCGTCGATAGTCGACAATGTACTTCTAAGAAACAGTACGAGGGACTACGGTTTGAGTTGATTTTGCTCGTTGGTAATCGACCATGTACTGCTAAGAAGCAGTACGAAGGACTAAGGTTCGAGTTTATTTTGCTCGTCGGTAGTCTACCATGTACTGCCCGCTCTCTAGGTATTGGCGAATGGGGGTCATCTAGTCTCCCTGCGCTTGAACATGCAAACTAGCCACCGAGGGGGGCGGCGCGTTAACCTGGAGAGTGGAGAGGGTTTCCTAGATGACTGAACGGTTACTCTCGAATTTTGTGGTGCTCGCCAACCGGGAGAGGATGTCTGCTTGCTCATTCTGATCCCTTGGGACATGAATGAATTCTACTGATTGAAATAAATCTCTGATCTCTTTCAAGTGCTCGAGATAGAGTTGGAGAAGGGGTTCTTTGGCTTTGTACTCTTCGTGGAAATGAGAGACTACCAGTTAGGAATCACTGCAAACGACCACCCTTGTTGCGCTGAGGTCGGAGGCTGTTACCATACCAGCGATGCAAGCCTTATAATTTGCTTGATTGTTCATCGTTGGAAAGGTAAAATAGAGTGATTGCTCTACCACAATGCTCGTGCTGCTTACCAGGACCACGCCTGCCCCTCCACCTTTCTTACTGCTGGAGCCGTCAACATGGACAGTCCACGTGACCTCTTGCTCGTGGACGTCTTCATTTGTCAGTTCATAGAGGAAGTCTGCCAACGCTTGTGCCTTGATTTCTCAGCATGGTTCGTATGTTATGTCGTGCTCGAACAGCTTAATGGACCAACCGACCATTCTTCATGCTAGGTCGGGCTTATGGAGTACTTGTCGGACGAGTTGGTCTGTTCTCACGAACCTCAGCTCCCCGGAGGGCTTTGTTGACGAAGTAGATTAGCCATTGGCCTTCTTGGTCCTCTCGGACCAATACGAGCTTTTTGCTTTGTCTCTCATGGAGAGGTAAAGATAGAGGGATTCCCCCGGTTTAGGGCTCTGAAGGATCGGTGAGGTGGAGAAGATTCTCTTAAGTTCCTCGAATGCTTGTTTCGCTTTGTCAGTCCACTTGAAGTCGCCTCCCTTTCGAAGGAGTGCATACAAAGGGAGGGCCCAGAGGGCTGCCCTCGGGAGCAATCGGCCCACCCTGGCTATTCTCCCGGCAAGACGTTGTGCTTCATTGATGGTTCTCGGGCTCTTCATCTGCCGAATGGCCTCGCATTTTTCAGAGTTTGCCTCAATTCCTCTATGGGTGAGCATGATGCCCAAGAACTTCCCGGACCTGACCCCGAAGGCACACTTCTCTGAGTTCAACCTCAGGTTGTACTTGCGCAGTTGCTAAAACATGACTGCCAAGTTCGCAATGTGGTTCCCCCCTTTCGGTTATTAACAATGATGTCGTCAATGTATACTTACACCGTCTTCCCCATCATGTCCCCGAAGATCTTTGTCATCATTCATTCGTATGTGGCTATTGCGTTCTTTAATCCGAACGGGAGCATGGTGTAGCAGCAGGTTCCCTGATTGGTGATGAAGGTTGCTTTCTCCTCGTCCCTCAGATTCATAGGATCTGGTTGTAGCCCGAGTAGGAATCCATGAGGGAGAGGTACTTGTACCTGAAGGAGTTTTCGACCAGGGCTTCGATGCTTGGGAGGGGGAAGGGGTCCTTCGGGTAGGCCTTGTTCAGATCGGTGTAGTCGATGCACGTATGCCACTTGCCATTGGCCTTCTTCACTAGGACGACATTGGAGAGCCATGTGGTGTATTTAACCTCTCGGATGATACTGGCCTTCAGTAGCTCTGCGGTCTGTTGCCTCTTATTTTTTCGCACTCACTTGTCATTTCTTCTGAGCGACTGGTTTGTGTTTGGGGTCCACTGTTAGGTGATGCGAGTAGAAGCGGGGGTCCACTCCCGGCATGTCCGAGGAAGACCAAGAAAAGAGATCTTGATTTGTGTAGAGCAGCTTCTCTAGCTTGATGAGCTCTTCGTCAGGGAGTTTGGTGGCAATCTTGGTGGTCTTTCCCAATTGTAGTGGTCGGCAATCCCCATCTGGGTGAAGTCTTTGGCTTTTGTCCGAGTGGTCTATCCTTATGTCAAAGTCAGTAAGGTATAGGTTCTCGTGGTACCGACCTCAGGGTTTTTCAACACACTTCACTTGTTGATGGTGTTGGGGTCTCTTACGAGCCCATTCTTCTCTGGCCATTTTGCAACTTGCTGTGTAGCAGCTCCTTGCCAGCTCTAGGCTAACATGGACTGAGACCGCCTTTCCTTTGTGTGGATATTTCAGCATGGGGTGAATATTGGAGACAAGTTCTTTGAATATGTTGAGGGACAAGCGTCCGAGGATGGCATTGTAGGTGGTTGGGCGGTCGACCACTAAGAAGTGGTCCTAGTGTTTCTGCAGGACCCAAAAATCCTCGAGCGAGAGGTGCGCATCGAAGTACCCGAGGGGTGTTACCCTATCCCTGGTGAAGCAGATGAGCTCCTTATCATATGGAATCAGGTTGCTGTCCGGTAGGTGTAGAGACTTGTATGCTCCGTGAAAGAGGATGAAAGTGGAGCTCCCGGTGTCTATGAGTACTCGCTTGATGTGTTGGTTGGCCAAAATTGCTTTCACCACGACGGGGTTGTCGTCCTCTCCTGTGTCTTGGCCATAGTCCTCTTTCAAAAAGGTGATTGGTACCTCCTTGAGATGGCCTGACTTTTTTGCCTCAGCTTCTGTACTTCTACCTTCATGACGCTCCTCAGATGTCTCCTTCGAGAGCTGCTGCCAGTACCATCTCTTGTGAACCCTCCAGTGATCGAGAAATTCTCATGGTAGCGGTAACGGCTGTCATCACTCGTGTCGTCGCACAAGGTGTCTTTACGATCTTCACGAAGGTTGTCCTGGCGGTCATCTCGCCGATCATCCCATCGGTCTTCTCTGCACTTGTCCCTTCTCTTCCCCTGGTAGTTTCTCCAGCGATCATCTTTCTTCCTCCACTAGTCATTGTCTCTCGGCCGTGCTGGGTTCCGGTAAGGGCTCCGGGACCTGTGGCAACTTGGCTGGTAGTCATGTTGGTTGGAGTTTATATACTTCCAGAGATGACTTTCCCGAATCAGCTCCTCAACTTTGCTCTCAAGGCTTCGACACTCAACAGTTGAGTGGCCGGGTCCATCGTGCTAATCACAGTATGCAAACCCGCTGACATTGTTTGGATTATTTATGGGAGGTGGTCGGTCTCTGAGACCGTGAGTATTGGGTTCTCGAAATTTTTTTGACAAGGGGGTATTCAAAGGGGAGTAGTTATAGTAGTGTTTGTTGAAACTGTTCCCGTAGACCGACTCTAAGATCTGAGCCGTTGTGGGTAGGGCCGATGGCTTGATTTCTTTAGGAAGTTCTGAGGTTATCCCTTGAGCGATTTCCTTAATGAGTGCTCGGGCGGCCTCCCTGTCTTCTTGGTTCAGGAAAATTTCTGACCTTTTTATGAATTCTTTCATTGTTGTTGGTTTAGTCTTGTCTAAGGATGACAAGAATTGACTAGGCTCTCGGAGGCCTTGCTAAGCCAACTGAAGTTGCATTTGTTCTTGTAGGCCTGACACTCGGTTATCTTCTTCATAAAAGCGGTTCAAGTAGCTTCGAAGGGGTTCGTGTGGCCGTTGTTTGATCAAGGCTAGAGTCTAGGAGGTCCTCCGTAGTTGTTTGGCCGTTGCGTAATGTCTTAAGAATTGTTGGGAGATGTCGCTCCATTGGTTGATTGAGTCTGTCGGTAAGGATTGAAACCAGGCCATCGGGTTCTCGCCGAGGCTAAGGGAAAAACACTAACACTTAAAAAAGTCGTCGACCCCAGCGCATTGCATGGAGCTTAGGTAAAAGTTGACGTGTACCTGGGGGTCCATGACCCCCACATAGGGATGTGAAAAATGTGGTCGGACGAAGCCCTGGGGCCACGGTCGTTGGATGATAGCTGGTTCCAGGGGGCTGTTTATGGGAGTGACGGCTTAACCTGCGGGGGGAGGCGCGGGTTGGACTGCTCGTCCGTGATCTGTGGCCTCACCTCTTTTCCCGAGGATCTGTACTGACCTCTCACCATGGTGTGAGGGTGCTCGGTTATCGCTTTGGCTGGCCTCTGGCGGTGTCAGCCTCCTCTCAGCGTGACATTGTTCACGTTCCAGTTCAAGTTAAGGTATGTGAGATTGTAGTTGTTGGATGAAGGGGAGTGATTCCACACCGTGGGGCCGAGCGTTAGGCCCGTCCTGCTCATGCCTCTGTTCCATGGACACCACATGTCGGTTGAGCAGTTTCAGTGCTTGTCTTGCTGCTTGAGGGAGGATCGGTTGAGGTGGTGGTGTTTGTTCTCGTTGTTGGCTTTGTTGAGCCTGGCTGGTAGCCTGTTGAGCTTGGCTTGCAGTCCTTATTGCTCTGGCTCTAGCATATCCTCCCTGTTCAACAGTGGCCTGGGTTGAGAACAGTGGGAGTGTGCCTCTTCGTGTAGGGTCTCTGCGCGTCCATCTGAACTAGGTTGCCGCCTGGGGTTTTGCTGCTTTGAAGCTTTGGATTTTCCCATGGTGTGGCGGAGGATGAGTTTTACCATCCCCACAGACTACGCCAACTAAACAAGCTAAGCCTATCAGGTCACCGCAAGCGGTGTTTGTTGAGACGTGGGGGCGGTTGAGAAGGAGTTGCACTGCTTCCGAGCACCGTCTACCTGATGGGGTAAGGTAGTCGGTCGCCGTCTCCAAGCCCAAGAGAGGTCCCCGCAAGGCACTCTAATGCTAAAGTGAGAGGCAGAAGTGAGAGGGGGAGAGTATATAATTGGGGTGAGAAGTGTGTACCTTGGAGGTTTGATGAACCCCCCTTATATAGGGGTTGGACGCTGGTGCAGACCTCGAGGGCTTGTGATGATGGCCTCGTACCTGCTTTCTCCTAGGCTGTCGGATCCTCTGCAGTGCCCAAAGGATCGAACGGTGGAGATTTCCTCGGGAAGGTGTAGCAGGATCTAGAGCGTCGCGCCTGCTAGAGTAGACTAGCAAAATGATTGATGATCGGAGGTTTGGAGGCGTTCGGCATCTGGGTGTGTGTCAGAGGGGTTCTCATTCCAGTGGACCGAAAACCTGGGGTATGAGCACCCCCGTGGCCGATCAGGGTGCGCCAGGCGTCGTCTTCCGTCTGGGAGGTTCTGGTGTAGGCCATCGGACACTCAGTTGGATGCGTGCCGAGAAGGTTACTCCTATAACAAAAGGTTTTTCTAAAGACTATCAAAACAGTAAAAGTGAGTACAAGATGTGCCAAAAATAAATACATCAGTGATCATACATATCTAAATGATCCATAAGCTATAATAAAATATCAATGCCATTTATATAAAAAAAATCAACGTCATACTAAGTAATCACGAGATGTGGTGTAATAATTAGTTCACTTTATCCCATAACTATAAGATAAGAGGTTTAATAATCGTTCATGAGAATGAAGCGCATTCCGTAGCCAACTTTTAACCGCGCGAAAATGAGATTAGTCACTATTGTTAATAGTAAATACCCTGAACTCACGAACGAATAAAAAGGTCACACTAGCTAAAAGATAGTCATCAGTAATGTATACTAAATTGTCTATGTCTGAACCTTTTAGAATTAAAAACAACATCATTCTGAGAAATCCAATAGACCATACTCCATTGGTCTAAAGGAAGATGGTACAACTTTTGGTGGTGGGTGGGGTGGTAGGGGAAATGGACCCTCTGCAGCAGCTTTTTCTCCGGTCACCCTGTAGCAAGAATCTGATCCCTTGATTTTTACATACAAAGACTAGGATTGATTATTAGAAAATGATTAATTAATTATTTCTTCTTGCAGTTAATGTTTTACACTAGGTGCAGCTACATCTGCGGGAGAGAATCCAGATCCGGTGGTAGGTGGGAGGAACATCAGCAAGAAAATGAAGAGAAAAGAGGAAGTTGATGAAGGGGAAGATGAGGATGAAAATAAAATAAAAAATAACATTTGAGATTAAAACAGTATGATCAAAATAAGTGAAATGTCACGTGCATCGTTGTGGCAGTTTTTGACCGCCACTAAATGTCATTTTTCCGCCGAGGGATTAAAATCAAACTCTCTTACAAATTCAGGGACTAATTTAACTATTAACCAAAAAAAACATAGACACAAGATTTTTCTTTTAGACTTATATCTTGTAATTAATTTTTTCATGCCAATAATTTTTTTATAGGGACGAAATCGATTTATCTTTAAAAGATAAGGACTAAAGTCAATAATTAAATGCTCAAATCATGGAAGAAAAAAGGCTTAATAAATAATAACACTTTTGGTCTCTCACTTATCACAAAGTTGCACTTTTGGTCCCTCATAAAAAATATTAGCAATTTTCGTCCCTTTCTTTGACAAACGGCAGTAGTTTTGGTCCCTCATCCCTATTCAGTAAAAAAATTAGCAACTTTCATCCCTTACTTTGACAAATGATAGCAATTTTCGTCCCATACTTTGATAAACGACAACAGTTTTGGTCATTCACCACTATTTTCGTCCCTATGAAAGCATAGTAAAATGTTAGTTTTTTGACGGAATAATGATGAGGTACCAAAACTGCTGCTTTTTGCCAAAGTCAGGGACGGAAATAACTAATATTTTTCATGAGAAACCAGAAGTGCGACTTTGTGATAAGTGAGGGACTACAACTACTATTAAACCAAGAAAAAAATTTAGAAGAACCAAGTGGGATTAGAAGCTATGCACGTGTGGTGTAGGGATAGTTGAGCGATGTCCTAATTTTCCTCAGGTCTATCTTTTTATTTTCTTTTTTTCTTTTTCACGTGTCTCATATTCTTGTATATTGAATTTGCGCAGCATGAACATATTGGGGTGGACTATCATGGTATCCTTTGGAGTTAACGCAGCCGTAAGGTTTGTTCCTCTAATTACACGTACCTTTTTCTCCGAAAATGCTCCTAGCTAGGTTTCTATATATACTTTATTTGAGTCCTAAAACTTTGCAGTGTGAGAGTTTCAAATGAATTGGGAGCATCTCACCCAAGAATGGCAAAGTTTTCAGTTGTGGTTGCTTTGATCACTTCGTTTGTGATGGCTCTGTTGCTCGCGCTGGTTCTGATAATCTTGAAAGAGCAATATCCTTCCTTGTTTTCAAATGATTCAGAAGTGAAAGAAGCAGTGAAGGAACTCACACCCATGTTGGCCATTTGCATTGTCATCAACAACGTGCAACCTGTTCTTTCAGGGGTTGCTGTTGGAGCAGGGTGGCAGAGTATTGTTGCTCATGTCAATGTTGCTTGTTACTACCTCTTCGGTATTCCTCTCGGACTTGTTTTCGGTTTCATCCTTGACTTCGGTGTAAAAGTGAGTCCTTTTTTCCTCTTCCTTCCATTACAGATATAGATTTATGGGTTAATGGTTCAACAGGTCCCTGAAGTTGTACCGAAATCTGTATTTGGTCCTTCCCTGGAAAAATGATGTTTAGTGGCGGTTTCTTTACAATTAATGGCTGTTTTTGACAGCCACTAAACGTCATTTTTTCGGGAAGGGACCAAATACGGATTTCGATACAAGTTCAGGGACCTGTTGAACCATTAACCCTAAATTTATTTTCTCAACACTTAAAAGAAGTGAAGGAACAAGAAAGTCAAGATAAAAGAGGGGGACCAAGGTTATAGAATATGACATGCCTAAAGTAATTTTTACAATTCACTTACATATTTGTCATATGTAAAAACCAAAAATTGAAGAGCTTGAGGAGGGCTGAAACCCATGTGTCCCCTCCCTCCTGCCACTTCTTAAAAGGATATATTTGGATGTGTGGAAGGAGACAAAAACAGAATGGAATGGTTCACAACGCCTAATAACATTGGTCAAAAGTGAACGCTAATGAAGTAAAAGTTAATGCTAATCTGTAATATAAAATACAAACACTAATTCTTTTAAAATTAGCAATGACTCTAATTGTGATATATTTGATAATAGTAGTGTTATACCATCCTAAAAGTCCCCATATATACTAAACAGGCATAATATTAAATGAAAAGTTAATACACTTGATGTTTCAAGCTTAAAAAGTATTTAAATCTTTTTCCTGTTTAGTATGTATGAGAAGTTGTATGAGGATATAACATTACTCATTTGACAATGTTAATTTATATGATGAGTTTGAGTCATTTGATGTCACTTGAGGGTTTCTAGCTTGGTGGGTATGGGGCTTGTAGAGAAGTACCTCCCACATCGTATTGCTATGTAATTTGGGATGGATCAGAACATTCCATCAGGACATTGAAATGTCCTAATCCATCCCAAATTGCATAATAACATGATGTGAGAGGTACCATACTACCTACTCAGGTCTCCTTCAGCAACAACTGAAGGATCTAACTCAACATCTAAAGTGGGGTTGTCAATTGCGATAAATGTGATTTGAATATGACATAGGATAGGTATTGCTCTCGATATTCATACAATAAATTGAGATTCATATATAATATAAGATAGTTAACTCTATACGATAAAAAAATATGCTTCTATACAATAAATTGAGATTCATATATAATATATGTTTGTAGCCTGTGCATAAGAAAAGCTTTCACATTGGTCTCCCTTTCTTCTAGTCTATATCTTTAAACATTCTTCTAGCGCCATGTATGCTGTAACTCATATTTGATCAATTAAAATTTAACCAAGACTATAGAACCACAATAATCTAGATGACATTTACTCTTTGTATAAGAGATCTAAAAATTTATCAACTTTCTTCCCCACTATTTTCATAAAAACATAGAACAACAATTTTCAATGAAAGAGATTAAGTGATTGTAATGAGAATGAGGCAGAGACAGAGGAAGATGAAAACTCATAACCACAACAACATTTATAGAGGGGATGAAAACTCAGGACAACAACGACATTCATATCACAAACCAAGCTTTTCTATTTTAATTCATTCGATCATCTCTTAATAAGAAAGGTTCTAGCAATTAACATCAGACCTCAAACAAAACAATATCATGACAATGGCAAGAGGAATACAAAAAACAAAAAAATATCACTACAACGTTGATGGCTTGAGCGACAGAGGCGGGAGCTTGGTTGCGACAATGAGCTTAGTCTCTGTGGGGGTTGGTTGTGGCAGGGGATGGAGTGGGCAGCCATGGCAGATAGCGCCAAGGACTGGGGAAAAGCCTGGGTGGGAGAGAGAGAGAGAGAGAGAGAGGGAGAGGGAGAGGGAGAGGGAGAGGGAGAGAGGGAGAGGGAGAAGGAGAGAGAGAGATAGATAGATAGATAGATAGATAGAGAGAGAGAGAGAGAACCTAAATATACATCTTTGCCTCTATGGACGGTGGAATTAGCGTCGCCCTAACTGATGCTGATATGGTATATGACTTTAGCGCTAGCCTAGCCGACATTGGTGGCTGTTGGTATTAGCGTCGACGTCACAAGCTAGTAGCACCATCCAAGTCGACACAACATTACAAAACACGTAACATGTGCCATTTGAGTGGGCTTAGCCGACGCTGATAAGCGTCGGCCAAGCGAAGACTATCAGCGTCGGCCAAGTGAAGACTACCGTTCAATGACATGAAACCTTATTTTAAAGTTGTGCATCAGGCCGAAGTTAATGTTTGTTGGTAAAATGGTCATTTAATTTATTGAAATAGATCATATTTAAATGAAGTCAATCAGGATGACATGAAATCAAAATACGACTGCACTGTTTGAGTATTTTATGATAGAATAGATAAAAGATAGCAGTACATTGTTTATATAGTGGATAAAACAAAATGAGTTACGATATTTCTATTCACTTATTGCCCTTACCAACAAAAGGCTTGAGATGATATTTTTTATAAATGATTAGAAAATAAGGATTAAAATATAATTTCAGAATTATAGAAATAAATTCACTGTTATCTCCATCTCATACCCTCAAATTGGGAGGTAAGAAAAATAAAGGAATACAATACACAATGGATTCCATTTTCATTCCATAAAATTTTAATCAATCCAAATAGTGAAACATAATGTGATTCTATTATGTCATATTCTTCCAATCCAAACATAGCTGAAGGTAACTTTTTTTTAAGACGCATTCATTTTATGGTCAAGGATTTTTTAGCGTTAAACAAAAAACAGATTAAATATTTATTGCTATTTTCTTAAATTTAGAGATTAATTTAACCATTCTTGTAATCGTTGAAGAATTTTAGAGTCAATCTACGATGAACATAAGCCAAACAAACACAAGTAAAAAACTTTGCCTAGTTGGGCACACCCACAGATCATGCAGTCAATAAAAGACAAGTAGCTTTGAATCTATGATCCATGACAAAAGTCATGCTATCGAGCTCTAACCTTTTGAGGTTTTTTCATAAGAGTTCTGGAAAACATATTAAATGTAGAAACCCAAAAAGTGCTCAATAGTTATTGGTATATTATTCATTTAGCTGAAAATGTAATAAACTGCCAACGGAAATGAAGGACTAATTAATAATTTTATTTTATGATGGATTATTTTCAGGGGATATGGTCTGGAATGCTGTTAGGGACCATCCTACAAACCAGTGTTCTATTCTTCATGGTCTATAGAACTGACTGGAATAAAGAGGTAAACGTTCTTTTTTAGTGTGGATGTGTTTCTTGCAAAAGCAAAGGAATTAGGTGGTGTGATGAATTAAGGATATAGATAATAGACCTAGTAAATATGTGCATTATAAGCTAATTTTGTGTGTAAATGGCAGGCATTCCTTGCGGAAGATAGGATAAAGAAGTGGGGCGGGCATGAAGATTCAAAAGAGCCAAATTTGGAAAAATATTAGAATTTGAGATAGGTATAATTCTATACTAAAATCTAGTTTATCGTGATGATTGTTCTCTTCTATATATGAACTTATTTGGTTATATCTCTTTTTACATGAAACTATTTTATTGAATTATTTTAATAATTTAATGTGACCCGTGTAACTTATAATAGTAACTTTTATAAAGGTATGCTCAATGTGATGGTTGTTAGTAAATAAAAAGATAAAGTTAGTTGGTGGTTTAAATCCTCTCTCCTCTTCTTTTTAAAAGTGGGTGGCTATTATAGATAAGAAACCTCTAGATAAGTGATAGAGATAAATGATTTAAAAAGATAGAAGAATATCACTTATAATATTATAAAAGAAAACTGAATGCAAGTCTCTGTCACTGTATCATTATTATTCTCTTCTTAGGAAGTACTGAAGAGGAAGGCAAATAGGAGAGAAAAGCTTCAATAAATTTTCAACATATGCAAGAATGGATGGATTTGGGTAAGTGATTCTATTCTTTATTGTATCAAAGTATGCAAGTCTCATAAAATTCAAATATCCTGTTTTTGTTTTCTGTATAATGAAAACCTAGAAAAGTCTAACAATTAGTATCATAGCAAGTTCTAAATTTTGTGATTCTCCATGAAAAGTGTTATCTCTAATTTTTGTGAATCCTAATTTTTAAAATTTGTGGATTTCATTATGGTATTTTTCTGCTAGGTGTAACTGCCATGGATCGTGTGGATTTCATTATGGTATTTGAATCCAAGCCGTAACGACTGTGGCCATAAAAGTCCTATATGATATATATGTAATTGATGTTGGGATATGCATTCTTGAAACATAAATTCCTGGTTTTTTATTAATGGAAATTCCTTGTTTCAGTCTTAGATATGTAGATTCAAATTGAGATTTCTATTGTTCAATTTTATTGAAATCTATGAAAGTTATTGCTTCCGCACTGTGCATAATAATTTTGTAATAAAGATAATTGTTTGTAAAGAATATTTATGAAGATAAATATATGAAGGATTTGATATCACCAAAGTGATCAAATGTGATTATTTAATTTCATAATTTATAGTTGCAATTAATTGTCCAAGGTTTTGATGTTATGAAAAGATATGACGGGCACAATTGTTTATTGTTATAAGGAATATTTGTGTCACCTAAAGGTGGATCATTACGTATAATGTATGGAATTGGAGAAAGAATTGACATACTTGAAAAATATGTTTGTATATCCAAAGATTTACAAGCATGATTAATAGTTTGTCTATTAAAGTTTATATTTTCTCAGCATCATTACTGGTTGAAGTAGTTATCAATTTAAGTGACACCCAAAGGTGGGCTTAAATACATAAGCAAAGGTTATAGCTATCAATACGGGCCAGCCCGGCCCATACAGGCTGGCCCGTGACGAGTTGGGATGGAAGTGGGTTGGGTCAGAGCAACCCGTTTCTAAATGAGCCAGAAAAATACTAAGCCAACCCGGCTCGCGGGTTGGCGGGCTGGCCCGTTTTCACAGTGAAAAAATTAAAAAAATCTAAAAAAAAGAAAATTCAATTAAAAAATGTGAAAAAAATAAAAAAAACTCATTTAAAAAAATACTAACACATGCATTTTGCTAAACCTACTAATACAAGATCATAATTCATTACACCATACACTTTGTTGTGCATATGAGCATATCTAAATCCACATCCAACATTGTTAAATAACAATACAAACACAATTACACAATCACTCCAAAGTCCAACATTGTTGACCCTTGTCCTTGCTTCTTGGGCCCTTCAGACTTCAGCCCTCAACATGACCGAACCCAAAAAAAAAAAAAAACAGTGCCAACTCGCGGGCTGGCCCGTTTGACCCGCAGGTTAAACGGGCCGGGTTGGTCTAGCCCGCATTATAAACGGGCCATATTTTAACCAACCCAACCCGCCCTCGGGCCGGGTTGGCCCGCGCCAAGACTTATATTCACAGCTCTAGTAAAGGTGTTTGTTTGAATCCATTAGAATTATTCAAAGCATTAACGCGTTAGGTTATTAAAGTTTGCAACTATGGCTAATTTGTTTGCTACGGGCAATGGTCTGATTAAGTTTATTGGACCTAACTATACTGATTGGTCGGAACAGATCTAATTTCATCTGGGTATTATAGATTTGGGCCGAGGAATAGTTATGGATTAAGTGCTCGCAGCCATTAATGAGACTAGTACAGAGGATGGTAAGTCTATTTATGAGGCTTGACAAAGGTCTAACAGGTTGTGCTTAAATTTAATTAGAATGACAATGATTGAAAATGTTAAGTCATTCATGCCCAAAACAAACAATCAAAATGAAGATTGAAGAGTGTGAAATGTCACTCCATTCATCTCATGACTCATGATGGAGCTAGTAGCAGCAAGGCTAAATCGAGTAGAAAGGATGAGAAGAAGGATAAAGCCATAAAGGTTAAACAAGGCCGAATCCATAAGGAGCATGGATGCTACTTCTAGAAAAGATGGAAACTCAAAGAAAGATTGTCCAAATAGAAAGACTTGGTTCAAAAAGAAAGAGAACCCTTGCGATTCAGCCGATGAAAGGAATTGAAAAGTTTATTTAGATGGGGAATAGGATGAATGCACGAATTGAGGCTTACAGATTGATCTTGAAAACTGGTTGTTTTGTTAGATTTAGAATTGTGTCTCAATGTTCCTAGATATGCTAGAAATCTTGTTTCTGTAGGAAAGTTGAATTGTGTAGGCTATAATTTTAAGATTGAACTTTATGCTTTTTCTTTGTATAAACTTGTGTACTATTTTGATTATTGTACTTTAATGGATGGTTTATACTATTTCAATCTTGAAATTAATTTTTGTGAATCCTTGTTTTGAGTTGATACACACTGATATTTGTGGTCATTTTGGCGTTCCGTCTAAGGATAGAGAAAATTAAAGTATTTCATTCTCTTTATTGGCAATTTCTCACATTATTGTTATATATATCTGCTGCATGAAAAGTCTCAATCGGTGTATATCCTTGAGGTGTTCTAATGAGGTGGAAAGGCAGCTGGATATAAAAGTGAAAGTGGTAAGGTTTGATAGAGGTTTTGGATTTTATGGTAAGTTTAAAGGGACAATGTCCAGCTCCATTTGCAAAGTTTCTTAGAAGTCGGGCCATATGTGCACAGTAGACAATTCTCGGCACTCCACAACAAAGTGGTGTAGCAGAAAGGCAGAATCATACTCTTATGGATATGGTTAGAAGCATGTTAAATTATAGTAATGTACCTTTATCATTATGGATTCATGCATTAATGACAACTAAATATATGCTAAACAAGGTTCCTAGTAAAGCGGTTCCTAAGACTCTATGAACTATGGATAGGAAGGAAATGTTTGGGGTTATTAAGTAGAAGGAAGGATATATAATCTTCATGAAAAGAAGCTTGATGAAAGAACCATTTGAAGTTACTTCATTGGCTATCTTGAAAAGTCCAAGGTGTACATATTTTATTGTCCTAACGTAGTACGAGAATAATAGAGTCTGTTATTGCCCGACTCATTGAGAAAGGTCAAATCAGTGGGAGTGATGAATCACAAAAGGTGGATATTTGAAAAACTCAAACTTAAAGTTATTCAACTATTATTTCTCCTCATATTGTTGTTCCTCTTGTATCACAGTCACATAACATGAGGAAGCAACAAATTAATGTTCCAAAGCCACAAAATGGACATGTCAGTTATGAGCCAGCTGATAATATGCAAGTCACAAATGATAATGTGGTAGAAGAGGCACATGAAATACCATTAAGGAAGTTTGGAAGACATAAAAGATCAGTTATTTCATATGAATATAGATTTACTCACTTGGAAATGGGTGTGACTTGAGCATTGATG
The DNA here is from genome assembly GCA_030819835.1 of Acmispon strigosus. NCBI lineage: Eukaryota > Viridiplantae > Streptophyta > Magnoliopsida > Fabales > Fabaceae > Acmispon > Acmispon strigosus. The sequence goes on from JAUAMA010000002.1 coordinate 47,030,002, forward strand.
AATTGAAGATCTAGCCTCGTTGAAATAAGCCATGAAATGTAGCGATTCTGTAAATGTGGTTCAATGTTATGAAAGTAGCGTTAAAGTTCAAGGACGACAATAAAGTATGGGATCTAGTTGAGTTGCCTAAAAGGTTCAAAACGAGTCGAATGTAAGTGAGTCTTAAAGACTAAATGTGACTCTAAAGACAACATTGAAATATCTAAGACTAGAGTTGTTGCCAAAGGTTATACTCAAAAGGATGACATTGACTACAAAGAGACCTTCTTTCGGGGTTCAAAGAAGGACTCTTTAAGGATTGTTAAAATTTTGATGACTCATTTGTTAAGTTCAAACGATCTTAGAATGTTTATCATATTTAGAGTGATAACAATTTTACTACTAAACTCTGTGTGTTATGTTTTTCAGGAACTATCTCTATCGTCTAGAGAAGTATCGTTTGCGCGAAATGTCAATATCGAGAAAATAGTCTAAAGACAATGAAAGTACCGTGTAGAAAAGTATCGTCTAAAGACAATGAAAGTATCATCTAGAGAAGTATCGTCTAAAGACAATGAAAGTACCGTCTAGAGAAGTATCATCTGAAGACAAGGAAAGTACCGTCTAGACAAAAGAGAAGTATCGTCTGAAGATCTGGAAAGTACCGTCTAGAGAAGTACCATCTAAAGAAGAGCAAGAGACATTTCGAGTATGGTTTAACTCTATAGTCTGAAAAGGCATAAAGTCAGAGAGTAATTGATATAATAAAATGTTGGAACAAATCAAATCGTTTCTCAAAATAGAAAGGAGACCAACTCTGCTTGAACAACAACATAAATACTATCAATGCAAAGGAGAAAATCATGGCACAAACTACTTGACGACCTGCTCTGCATGAACGATCAAGTCAAATTCATTCAATGCTAATCACAGAGCCGTTGCTCAAACTGTCAGAAATTAAATAAAGATTCTGGTCAACTAAGATCTTCAGCAAACCGAGTTTGAAACGAAGGTATAAAAGAGAAGGCTTGAAGATTTTGAAGATAGTACAAGAACAAGAGAATAGAAAAAGAGAACAGAAGAGAAAAATACAAGATACACACAGAACAACAAGGTCGAAAACAAAATTGTGTACAGAGAAAACAAACAGTGAACGAAAAACAGAGTCAAACACTATCAAGCTATTCACATATATAGAGAAACTATCGTCTATCATCTCTGCTGGCCAAACCTTGAAGTATATTTCTAAGTGTCAAACCATCTACCAAATACTGAGAGTTTGCTGAGCCTAAAATTGTTTCTACCTCACTCTTTTGAGAAGAGATTCATTGTAGAAGAAACCCCTGTAAAAGGAGAAGTCCTTCGAATACTTGTTGGGAGAAGTCCTGTCGAATACTTGTTGGGAGAAGTCCTGTTGAATACTTGTTGGGAGAATCTTGGTTAAGCCAATGACTGGACGTAGCCCTATCGTTTAAGGGGGTGAACCAGGATATATCTTGTGTGTGCTGTTCTTACTGCTTGCATCGTTTACACTTGCATATGTTTTATTTCCGTTGCATTAAAAATTGATTTATGCTATCATTTTCTATAAGCTGTTGTTAAACGTTTTCATCTTACCGTTTACGAAAGTTTTCTATTGTTTACAAAACGGTTTATTAAAATATATATTTGTTTTGAAAAGTAAGGTTTTATACGAACACAATTCAAACCCTTCCTTTGATGTGTTGTCCTTGTGTTATCAATTGGTAATGGAGCTTTGGCTCTAAGAAACTACCACTTTAACAGGTGTAGAGAAAAGATACATGGAGGGCAACGCATTCCCAACCGGTGCAGCAACAAACAAGCCACCATTCTTCGTTGGCTCGAATTACCCCTACTGGAAGAAGCACATGCAATTATTCATTGAATCCACAAGCTATAAAATATGGGACATCATCGAACAAAGTAATTATGCATCTAGAAATATTGCAGGTGAATCTATCCCAAGAGCACAATGGACTGATGATCAAAGGGTAGAAAATCAACTGAATGCCAAAGCCAAGCTGTTACTCACCTGTGCACTGAGCAAATATGAACACGATAAAATAGACAGTCTTGACACAGCTAAGGAGATTTGGGATACACTAGCATTGGCGCATGAAGGAACATTGAATGTCAAACATACAAAGATAAGCATGCTGGTTGCTCAATATGAAACATTCAAAATGAAGGAAAATGAATCGATTGATGAGATGTTTTCAAAGTTTCGAACTATCATTAATGGATTGAGAAATATGGGAAGAAGCTACAACAGCCTCGACCAGATTACAAAATTTCTGAGATGCCTTTCCACGAAGTGGAGACCTAAAGTGACAGCCATTCAAGTAGCCAAGGATCTCACTACCCTCAGAATGGAAGATAACCTAGTGGGGGTTTTCATCCCCTCTTTTTATGGGAGCTTTTGTCCCTTGAGTTGACTTCTCTAATTTCCATGATGACATATAATCATTTTGCTATAAAAAAGAAAAAAAAAATTATATTCACATATTAAATACACTTTCACCTAAATAAATGAATTATATAATAAGAGATGTCATAGAGAACGCAAAGAGTTAAGAAGAAAAATAAATAAAATTGAGATAAAAGAGAAACCAAAGTATGAATGTATGAAAACTCGGATTAGAAATCCTACCAAGGAAACTCCAGCATTAACTAATACCAACGATGGGCACGAAATCAATTTCTAAGACCAAGTTTTACAACATATGTAATTTGCAAATCTAGAGGGCATAATTAACCATTAGAAAAGGAAGAACTATGCCAACCATGGTTAAGCTGCCTTATAGCCTGCAGCCTCATGCAGTATTCATCTAACGGCTATCATTTAGTACTTTTGCATCCAATTCATATATTCAGATGGAGAAAATTTTAGAATCATTGAGGCCGAAATGGCAGTTTGGTTCAAGAATCTCAGAGACCATCAAAGATGCTCTTTCCTTGAGGTTGCAGCCTTGCGGCCATTATACAGCACAAAAATCAGGTGAATAAAATTGTACCAAGCAACCTTCCATTGGAAATGATTCACATGTAAAATGAAAATTATTGATAAACACCGAATTATGTGAAACTCTCATTGCCCACCCCACCCTCAAAACTCCCAAGTGCTATGACAACAAATTTAAGGGCATTGCTATAGGTGCAACCCCGACGACTATTGACGTCATTTCAAAATTGGTGAAAATACCAAAATGCCATTAACTAATAAATACTCCCTCAACTCCCCACCACCCACCTCCATCCACTTTCTTCTCAACCTCACCACCCAATCTTGGCGGCCACCGTCCTCCTCCAAATATCTTCATCGTCAGCCACCCATCTCTCGATCGCACTCTATGTCTGGTCGTCGCTCTCCGTGGCGGCTGGCGGCGCTGCCATTGTGGTTCTGCAAGTTCTCGAAGTTTAGTTTGCGGAACTTGCCGCAGTTTAAACCAGTTTAAACTGCGAAATAACATAACAGAATTGTTAAATTCAAAGAAATCATAGAAAAACAATTGAAATCACAGAAAACTCATTTTATTAATCAAAGAAAGCACAGTTACAAGCCCTTTAGAGCAAAATTACATTAACATAGAAAAGATAAAAACTATCCTATTTGCATAATATAAACTACCCTATTACACAAATCCTATTGTCCACACTGCAAAATTTGGATGGATGTCCAATAAGATGGGGCTATCCCTCAATATTGTCCCATCAGTAACTCGTCAAGTATGACCATATTTAGCTTTTTTTATGTTCGTGAAGAAAGGTTATCTGATAAATTAAAGAATGGCACAAGAAGGGGAGTTGAATTGTGTCCTAATTAAAACTTGACTTCCAAAAACAATTATTAGTCTATGAAAGGTTTTGCAGACGATATAACTCAGGATAAAATCACACCTATGCAGACGATAGGTTGACAGAGTTTTAGCAGCGGAAATAAAGCGAATTCTAATGTAACTGTTGTGAACGTGTAGACAATACAAGCAGAAAACGTTGGACGATGCATGCAGTAGACGATACAAGCAATAAAAACGTGAACAACGCAAGCGATAAAAACAGCACACACGAAGTTTATCCTGCTTCACCCCCAAAACGATAGGGCTACGTCTAGTCCTTGGCTTCACCAAGATTTTCACTATTCAACCGTACAGTACAAGTATTAGACACATGACTTCTCCAGAGTATTCGAAGGACTTCTCCTAAATATTAGTTAGAAGACTCCTCTAGAGTATTCAAAGGACTTCTCATAAGTATTCCCACTGGACTCTTCTAGAGTATTCTCAAGGGACTTCTCCCAACAAGTATTATCAGGACTTCTCCTTACAAGTATTATCAGGACTTCTCCTAATTCTTTTTACAAGAAAAAGAAATTCTTCTACGAAGGTCTCTTCGGAAAGAGTGAGGTAGAAAGTTTAAGCACAGACAAACTCTAAGTGTTGTGAGAGGTTTGACACTTGGGTAAACACTCGAGTTTCAGAAACAGAGATGATTTTCAATAGTTCTCTGGTTAGGTGTGAAAGTGGTTGATAATATTTGACACTTAAGATCTTTTCACACTTGAGTAACTTCAGCCGGATTTGTGGTTTGGCACTTGAGTTTCAAGTGAGGAAACTAGGCTTGGGCAATTTCCGAAAGATTGAGAGCTTGTGTTTGAATTTCGTAGTTAGTCGCCAAGTTCTTCACTCTTCGAATCTTTCTTTTATATCTTCTCTTGAAAAAGAACGTTGCAGAAGATTGAATGTGAGACTTTGAACTTCTCTTCTTTCTTCCCGTTGCTCAACGGATTTCTTCTTCTTTCTTCAAGTTTCAACGAATCTCTTCTTGACCGTTGAAAGCTTAGCATTTAATGCATTTTGACTTTTCATTTAATGCAGTTGTAGAGAGGGAAATTAGAGTCATTGATATTCTGGCTTGTCACATGATTCGAGTTCTTCCCCTCGGTTGTGCTTGACAACTGTATACGGTGTGGCCTTGGGCGATGTTGTCTCATTTCATCAGACGATGTTGTCTTACTTGACCAGACAATACTGCTTTTCTTAATCAGACGATGCTTTCCCTTTTTTATCAGACGATGCAGCTTGTCTTCATCAAACGGTGCTTCTTGTACTTGGACGATACTTTCATTCTTTGTCAAACGATACTTTCTCATTTTTGCTCTTAGACGATAGGGATTTTTTCTTGACAATAATGATTCATATAGTTTAGAAAATAAAATTGTTATCATTCAAAACATGATAAACGATCTAACTCGTTTGAACCAAACAATTATCAATACCTACATTAACTCATTTGAGTTCATGAATGTTGAAACTCAAAATCACGAACATCAAAGGAGCTAATGTTGGGGAGGAAACTCAAATTGAGAAACACTACGGCTAATATGTAACAAATTAAAAAACCATATATATAGGCAAAGAAACATAAAAACTAACAAAACATGCTCCAAGTCCCAAAACAGATACCTCCGCAGTTTGAAATTGCGGACCACTTACATTTTTACATTAAATATCATTTTTACATTAAATATCACAGTCAAATGCATTAAACAAGTCATAAATGAGATTAAACTGTAACAAAGTTCAAGAATTGGAAATTTTCCACAATTACAAACTGCGGTGAGAGGATTAAACTCGGGTTATTACAAATTTGGGATGGCGCCAATAGTCATGTAGGTGGCATTAATAGCAATGCCCCAAATTTAATGAAGCCTTCATAGGGGTGAAAATGTACAGTGAAATCTATAAATGACAATTTAACATAATATGAACACGAATAAAAATGTAAAGAGGGCTTTACAAATGAGTTTTTTTTTCAAAACCGCCATGAGAAACTGCCATGGTGAACATTTGATAACACTACAGGGAACAATGACAAACAGCACTTTAATCAACATTCATTCCCCTCCTACAAACCACTAGTTTCCACCTTCTCCATTTGGACCGCTACATCGACATCAAAATCAAACAAGCATAAATGTTCTTTAAAATATATTTTACCACAAGATAATGCAGACTCTGTATAAATCCCAAAAACAAGTTGCGACCCATAGGTGAAAATATTAAATTTGGACTTTATCAAAGCCTACACAATCAGTCACATCACTTCCAAACACAAATTCAGATGGATAAATTTTAGAACCAATTGGGTAGCAATAGCAGTTTGGTTCCAGATGCAGCCATTATACAGCACAAAATCAGAGCAAAAGTTGAATAACCAAGCAACCTTCAATTGGAAATGGATTCAGATCAAAACCATTGATAAAAAACCGAATTATGTGAAAATTTCAATATCCTCCATACCCCCAACACAAAAACGACATGCTATGTCAACAAATTTAAAGAAAATTTTGTACGGGTGAACGGTTGAATGACAATTTTATCATAATTTTTTAGGGCCTGGAAAAGGGATTACTTTTTCTTTCAAAATGATTGCTGGCAAGCATTAGCCATAACAGCAATCCCAAAAGTAAAAGCTGTCAAATGTTGAGTCACACATTAGCCAACCAGTCTGATTCTTCATCAGAGTTGGGTGTTTGCTTGGTTGGAGCAAAAGGGGCAGGGAAACAAACAGCACTATATTCAACATTCATTCTCTCTCCAACACACCACTAGCTTCCACCTCGCCCATTCCCAACCCTACTTCGGCACCAAAATCAAACAAGAACAAATGTTCTTCAGAATATATCTTACGACATGATAATGATACAGACTCTGAATAAATCCCAAGAACAAGTTGTGACCCATAGGTGAAAATATTAAATTTGGAATTTATCAAAGCCTACACCATCAGTCACATTGCACAATCTATGCATTAAAGCTCCAAAATTCATCAAAGAAACCAAACAATGAAGCAACACTATTTGTTCATAGATTGATGCTACTTAAAACCAACCATTCAGGTCTCTACTTCAAAATAACAAACCATAAATAACATTGGAAATAAATAAATACCATAAGGTCTATCAACAATAGAGTTCAATTAGCTCATAATCCCTTAAACAGACAACTCAAAATTGAACGAAAGAGTTTCAACACAAACCCTAAGCGGTAAGAAGGACGGCACCACCAGCCTCTTTGATCTTCTTCTCTGCGATCTTCGAGATGAGCTTGGCCTTCACGACGAGTGGCTGATTCTCGGGGAGCACACCTTTGCCGAGAACCTTGAAGAACCCGAACTGTGTGACGTCGACTACGGGTGCGGTATCCTTGGATTTCGAAGCCTTGTCCTTCACCTCTTGCGGAAGGAGGGACCAGAGCTTCTCGACGTTGACGATGGGGCAGTGAAACTGGTTCCGGAGCTTGTGGAAGTACCGCATCCCAACCTTCCCGAAGTAACCAGGATGGTACTTGTCGAACAGGATGCGGTGGTGGTGCATGCCACCGGCGTTTCCCCTTCCGCCGGGATGCTTGCGGTGCTTTCCGATACGCCCGTGGCCGGCGCTCACGTGGCCCCGCTTCTTCCGATTCTTCTTGAAGCGGGTCGTCATCGCTTTCTCTGTGTGTCTGTAGGGTTCGGCGCCGTAAGGTTGTGTAAGGGAGAATTGGGAAGGAGAAGGGTTTAAGAATGCTGGGCTTGAGGGTTAAAAAGAGCTTGCGGAGTTGGGCTTTGTGACCAAACCCAGCTCATTGAGCCTGTTTATTTTCATTTTGCTCCCTTGGAAGATGGTCTTTACCTAATCAGTTTCCGAATTGAAGTCTAAATTTTGAAAATTGCTAATAATACTTTCTTTCACACCTTTTTTTTAACACCTTTTTTAACACGTAGGTTTCACCAAATTGAAAATAGATCTCATTTAAGTTAGTGAATGTTACATGAATTTTGATTAATCAAAGAGAGCGCTGCTAAACTTTTTCTTAAGTTTTTATTTTGACTAAAATTAAAATCTAAAACTGTTTGTGACTGCATTAATCATATGAAAAATGCTAGCAACCCTTTCTTTCTAACACTCTATTAAACATTCTCTCATCGATAGGTTGAAATTCAAGTGATGTCCACTAAAAATATGGGTGTCACTTCCAATTTATTGAGACTCACATAAATTTCAACCAATCAATGAGTGGTGTGTTGAAAAGAGTGTGTTGAAGTGGATGTTGTCAGCACTCCTCTTAATCATATTAGTTTAGGAAAGTAATGTAACCAGTGGTCCCTAAAAATATGGTTTGTTAGTTTTTTTTTTTCCTTTTCTAGGATATCATCCACAATATGTAATTCTATTCGAGTTGAGATTATTCTATCTTGATGAAGCTAACTTTCTTAATGAAAGTTTTTTTCATACACAAAGCACAAATATGTTGTTATCTTACTTAAAGAAAATTAATCACATGTTTTTTTTGTTAGAGTTAACTTAGGGTGATGGGATGGTACCCTAGTCCAAAACAGGGAAAGTTGTCAGACTCTAAAAGTATTTACGAAAAATTTATATTTACCTCACACTAAGGGAATGTTCGTTGGTTGAAGTAGTTTCTGACGTTAATTTATCATTCTTGAGGAAAAGGGTGAACTGACTCCTTAAATATTTCATTAGATGTCAAATAGGCATGAACACATTTGCCTCTTCATACTCGTAAAAAATGACGTCATATTGGTCATAAATCCTATTTTTGACTTCACTTATCTAATCTCTTCAATTTTTCAACTAATAATTAACGCTCCCTATGTTCCTTATTAATTGTTTAGAATGAGAAGAAACAGATAGATTAAGGAGCAATTAATTTTGTTAATTTTCAGAAAAGTATTATGTGTTTTCCTATTTTACCCTTTAAAATGTATTTTATCTATCTTCATTTGTTGTTCTATGAGAGCATTACTTGAAAAAAACAACAATTAATGTTCTCTTGAAATTCTAAATTGGCAAGTATATAGGAACAAAAAAAATCTATAAGGAATGGAGGGTGTATTTAAAAAATATTTGTAAGACCCTCGAGTTATGTAAATTTACAGTTTGGTCCTTGGAGTTTGTAATAATTATGATTTGGTCATCTGAGGTTGTGATATTTATGTTTCGGTCCCTAATAGACATTTTGGTTGAAATGGATTTTGTTGTATTGCTCTACTCGAGTTTGATGATGGGAATAAAATAAAATTTTCATAGATTTGTTTGATATTTGTTTTTCTGAATATCTTTTAAGTGCAGATTTTATTTTCTGTTTATCTTTTAGATAATGCAGATTTTGTTTTAATCTTAATTATTAAATCTCGAAAATAGAAGGGAATTGGGGAAGGAATATTCTTCTGTTTTGTTGAGTATATTTTCAGAATAAATGGTTGAGGAATAAATAAATAATCAAGTAACAGAAATTAGCTTAGCTATTATTGAGACCGGATTCATTCTGTTACCGTTAGAGCTTTGGAATGAGGAAATTTTCAGCTGCATTTCCCTATTTCTTAGGGCTGGAATCGTGTGAACCATGCCCCTTGGTCATCAACGTTAGATTCAAATGAATTCATAAATTTATATATTTTGATAAATAACAATTTCGCTGAAGGCTTAATATTGTTAGTAATAGATTTCCTAACACTTTGAATATTTCATACTCATGAACATCTATCTACTTGAAGAAGAACTTCATAAATCTATACAAGGCATTACCAAAAGCAAAACTTCAAGAAAAGCAAACAAGAGGTGTACGTCTGGCAACCTATTGAAGACCTATTCTGCCAGTTGAGTGCGTCTGCCAAAGGAGTACGTCTGGCCACACACCTTGTTGCAACCGGGGTCGCGGCGGGACGGCGCAGAAAATAATAAGTCAAACAGACAGAGTCGCCACTAATGTTTATTTGAGGAAAACACTAGAAAAACCTAAAAGTGGTAAATAGCCTGCAAAACCTAAAAATCTAGAATCTAGATTCGGGAGTCTATTACGAGTGGGGAAGGTGTTAGCACCCCACGGCGCCCGTTTAAACGGTACCTAAAATTGTTTGTGTAATTTTCTTAGCTTTCTACATTATTAATTTTACCCTTATTTACTTTTACCTTTTTTATTATTTAATTCCTAATTATTCATAAAAAAGAGGAAAAAAAATTTTATTTTTTATTTATAGCCTGATAGGTGCGAACCTAGTCCTACGTACTTCCCTAAAATGGAAGATCAAGGCTTACGCAGTTCTTGATTTAATTATATTTTATTTAATTTTTATTTGTGAAAATATGCAAAAATAATACAACGACGACATCCCACCAGTGAACAGTCCATCCCTTGCATCAGTTCGCAATTATTTAGATCTGAATTAATTAATTAAATTTTATTAATGAAAAAAAGTAAGAAAACTAATTAATTAAATTTTATTAATGAAAACAAGTAAGAATAGTGTGAGGGACGACATCCCACTAGTGAACAGTCCATCCCTTACATCAATCCACAATTATTTAGTTTTTAAAGCGAGGATTATTATTTATGTTTAATCGACATCGATAACTATATTAAGAATACGAAACCAATAAAGATGGCAGAAATTAAAAATGTCCTCATATCATGGACTTACAAAAAAAAAATCAAGATCAAGAGCATAGAGTAGGTAATTACATAAAAATAAGAACAAGGGACAAAGAAAGAAATTAAGAAAAATAAAGAAAAAACCAACCAAAGAGAACAAAAGAAACAACAAGATGGTGATTGATTGAGGACGATGGCAGTGCGAGGAGGAGAAAGGTGGTGGCGCTGCAGCGGCGGCCAGAAGCTTGAGCGTGGTGGCGACGGCGCTGGAGGGGAGAAGCAGTGGTTGACGACGGCGGCCAAGTGGCTGTGCAAGGTGGCGACAGCAGTGGTGCGGCGTGGGGAGGAGAGGAGTGGTGGTGGTCGTGGTATGGGGAAGAGGAGCGATGTTGGTCGTGGTATGGGGAGGGGGGAAGAGCCACGGCTATGATGGAAGAGGAGGGGAGAGGGTGTGCGGTGGCTGTGATGGGAGAGGGGGGAAGAGAGTATGTGGCGGCTAGGGTTTGTGAAGGAGAGGGGTGCTTTTTTTTTTAGGGTTTTGAGAGATGAGTGTGTATGGAGGCTCCTAGAAAATATGAGTGTTTTTAGGGTTTGTGAGAGTAGGTTTAAATAGGGGAGAATTAGGGTTTGAGTGAGGGCAAAATGACTAAGTTTCCCTTCCTTCCTTGTCTCTGCTTCCTCTCTTTTCCTTTGGGCCGCGACCCATTTTTCTTCCTTTCTTCTTCTTTTTTCCTTTCGCTGGGCCTCTTTCTTTTTTCTTTTTTTCTTTTTTCTTTTTTCTCTCTTTTTTTTTTATTTTCTTTTTCCTTCTTCTCTTTTTTTTGCGTTTTCTCTATTTTTTCTATTTTCATTCAAAATTGGGCCCGGACAAAAATAGGTGTCAACAGCTGCCCCTCTTTACTTGTTTCTTACTAGGTAATATGAGAATATTAATGTTGTAAGAAATGAGTAAAGACATGACACATTTTTGTCCGGGTGTCAAAAGAGAACACAGTGAACTCGGGTTCAAAACCCGAGCCAATACCAAAAGGTCAAAGAACCCGGTGGGCCAGAGGACCCCAAGATAAGGCCAAGCAGGGATCGGACTAAGCGCCACCCTAGGCCTGGTGAAAGGAAATAGGGATTGGATTAAGAGCCACCCTAGATCTGCTGAAAAGTAACAAGGATCGTCTAAGCGCCACCCTGGATCTGCTGAAAAGTAACACGGATTGTCTAAGCGCCACCGTGGATCTGCTGAAAAGTAACAAGGATCGTCTAAGCGCCACCTTAGATCTGCTGAAAGGTAACAAGGATCGTCTAAGCGCCATCCTGGATCTGCTGAAAAGTAACAAGGATCGCCTAACGCCACCTTGGATCTGCTGAAAGGTAACAGGGAACGTCTAAGCGCCACCCTAGATCTGCTGAAAAGTAACATAGATCGCCTAAGAGCCACCGTGGATCTGCTGAAAAGTAACAAGGATCGTCTAAGCGCCATCTTGGATCTGCTGAAAGGTAACAGGGATCGTCTAAGAGCCACCCTGGATCTGCTAAAAAGTAACACGGATCGTCTAAGAGCCACCGTGGATCTGCTGAAAAGTAACAAGGATCGTCTAAGCGCCACCTTGGATCTGCTGAAAGGTAACAGGGATCGTCTAAGCGCGACCCTGGATCTACTGGAAAGTAATAAGGATCGGACTAAGCACCACCTTGGATCTGCTGAAAAGTAACAAGGATCGTCTAAGCGCCACCTTGGATCTGCTGAAAGGTAACAGGGGTCGTCTAAGCGCTACCCTGGATCTGCTGAAAAGTAACACGGATCGTCTAAGCGCCACCGTGGATCTACTGAAAAGTAACAAGGATCGGACTAAGCACCACCTTGGATCTGTTGAAAGGTAACAGGGATCGTCTAAGAGCCACCCTGGATCTGCTGAAAAGTAACACGGATCGTCTAAGCGCCACCGTGGATTTGCTGAAAAGTAACAAGGATCGGACTAAGCGCCACCTTGGATCTAGGCACGAGGGCCTTAAACTGGGAGACAGAGAGGACTCAGGGGTCCAAGCGCGAGGCCTCAAAAAATGAAAGGAAGCTTGGAGGGGCTCAGAGCCTAAGAAAAACCTGGAAGGGCACGAGGCTCTAAGTGTAAAGACCTCTGCTAGTTGGTGGATACCATTATGCAGTGATGTTGATGCTTTTGATGCAATGATGCAAATGATGCACAACTTATGGATTTGAAACTCAAACTTGAATTATGCTGTGTTAGGAAAGACTTTTACTAGCTTCCTTGGAAAAATTTATCTCAATAAGCACATGTGTGTTTCAGAAACCCAAACAAACTCGAGCTTTCCTTCACCTGGACAGCTCATGTGAATGGATGTGAAACTTTGCTCCCTTGCAAGATCTTCCTCTAAAACCTGACTGAGAAGGATGGGTCATTTGCTTGTTGAATGTTTATTTGAGTCGTCTGATGCTGACTTTGAATTTTTCTGGCTGATGGAGATCCTTGAGGCGCCCCCTCTTTACTGCTGGTTTGGAGTGGACCTAGAGCCTTTTGGTCTAACATGTTAAATGAGATGTTGAAATGTTATGTCATGTTATTGAACATGTGATCTCTCGCTTTGAAGCGCTATCTAATTAACATGCATGACATGATGACAAATGATGGAATCAAATGACAGAGTATCGCCCCAGTTATGTTTGGGGTGGATGAAGAGAATGAGTGATGAACATCAGGCTACCCCAGTTTGGGTATAATTATAAGACATAGACTGGAAAATTGCCCCGACTGATACTTAGAAGATTATGCTTCAAACCATCAACATATAGAACTTTGTCAATGACAGTTTGAGGGGGTGTGCCTATTCTTCCAATGCCAAGAATCTTTCCTTTCTCATTATTTCCATATGTGACAATTTTCTCTAGGCATAAGAAATGAGAACTTTGTTTTGTCTCCTGTCATGTGTGATAAGCAGCCACTATCATGATACCATAAGTCCTTTGCATGACAAAGTTTAGACTTGGGAGTTAGGTACCCAATTTTCTTTGGGTCCTTCTATATTAGTAACTTTCTTAACCCATACATACTCTTTATTTGGTACTCCTACATTCTTATAATAACATCTATCTGGAGTATGTCCTACTTTGTTGCAATAAGCACATGAATATTTATTGTAACCTAATGTTTTCCTTGGAGTAGGATTAAACTTCTTAGGAAGTCTATGATAATAATTCTTCCTATTGTTCATACTCTAAAAGAACTAGTCTTAGAATTTTCAAAAGGTCCTTCCACTTTGTTTGGTTTGACAAAGATGGTTTTCTTAAATTCCTTTGTCTTTGGTTGAGATGTATATCCTAGACCAAACTTACTATTGGAGTGTCTTTGAACACTTAGGATATCATCTAACTTTTGTTTTCCTTTGTTGAAGTTATGAGCCCTTTGTTGAAGATTATCTATCTTCTTTTCTAAAGAACTACACTTAGTACATTCATGTGGAATGTCTAATTTGGATTTCACTATATCTAGTTCTTCTTGTAGGGATCTACACTTAACTTCTAAAGAGGAAATTATAACATTTTTCTTACTACTAACTTTAGAAAAACTTTGACATAATTTAAACACATTCTCTATAGCAAATTCTAAATCATGAAATGAAATAACATTGTCACTAACCTGGATATCCTCAGCATCTGAGTCATGTGAAGCCATTAATGCAACTTGCGCTTCCTCCTTCTCAAAGTCGGATGATGAACTCACTTCATTTTCATCCCAGGCAATGTATGCTCTTCGAGTAGTTTGATCTTTCTTTTCAAACTTATCCTTCAAACCATGTTTCTTATTTTGAAGGTTTGGACATTCCAACTTGATATGTCCCGGTTTTCCACATTCAAAGCATGTGAATTTTTGAGAAGAGGAGGGCTCACTATTCCTTTGGAAAGTTCTGTTATTGTTAAACTTCATACCTTTCCTTTTGAATAACTTTCCAAGATTCTTCACTAGAAGATTCATATTTTCATTCTTGTCCTCTTCAGAATCTGCATCATAATCATCTTTGTTCATGTTCCTCCAAACGATTCAACTCCAATTCATGTTCTTGGAGTTTTCCAAAAAGAGTTGCAAGAGTCATATTAGACAAACTCTTCTTTTCAGAAATCGCTGTAACCTTTGGTTGCCATGCTCTTGTAAGTGATCTTAGAACTTTCATTTTTAAGTCACTTCTGGAAAATTGTTTACCAAGTGCAATCAAATAGTTAGTCAAATGAGAGAAGCATTTTTGCATATCCAATACTTTTTCTCCAGGAAGCATTCTGAACATTTCATATTCTTGAGATAGGGTATTGATCTTTGATCTCTTGACTTCATCTGTTCCTTCATGAGTTACCACCAATGTATCACATATTTCTTTTGATGTTGTGCATGTTGAAACTCTGAAGAATTCATCCATGCCAAGAGCAGATGTAAGGATATTCATTCCTTTGAGATCATACTGAACCTTGTTCTTTTCTTCTTCACTCCATGTGTTTTCTGGTTTTGGTTGTCTGCTATCACCCACTTCATTCATAGGTATAAACGGACCTTCTTCAATGGCTTTCCATATTTCCACGTCCAGTGACCTTATGAAGATTTTCATCTTAATCTTCCAGAAGTCATAGTGGTCTCCATTGAAGTATGGTGGTCTGTCTATGTTGAATCCCTCACTAGTTCCATGACTAGAAGAGGATGCCATCTTCTCCCGGATCTTAGGAGAAAATTACCTAAACTTACGCTCTGATACCAATTGTAAGTATAGATATCAACCTGAGAGGGGGGCTGAATTAGTTTTACCCAATTTTCGCCTTAACAAACCTTTTTACTTTCAAGATAAAATGACCACAGTCGAGTGCAGCGAAAATAAACGTTGCTCGAAAGTAAAGATGAAGATTAGGAGATAAAAATCTCTTACAAGTGCTTACACCAAGTACCTTAAGAATTTCTATGAACAACAACCTGTGAAAGCAAACCACTTTCAACAGCCCCTGAAAGCACACCACTTTCAGTCCCTGAAAGCACACCACTTTCAGAACAATCTACCTTCACCGAACCGTACGGTGAATATTCATTCAACCAGAATGAAGATGAAGAAGAGTTTACAACTGGCTGTATCAATCCTTTAATATACAAGTGGATTGATCATGAGAGTTATGCTTTAAGGCTATTTAGCATAAGAAGGCTCTCTTAATTCTGAGTTCTTCAAGATATGAACATCAAATCTGTTCTTTAAACAATGAAGAATATGAACTCAGAATATAGGCTCTTTGAAAGTTGTAGAACAAAGGCTAAATGAACATAAAGAGCAATTCAAGCGTAATTTTGACCTATTTCATGTGTGTTACTTGTGTGTTACTTGTGTGTTATGTTTCTAGACTCAAATGGACTATTTATAGGCATGAGAGAACATCCATGAACCAACACAACCTTTCCCAAATGATTTGACACACAATGGTTCATGAAATAATGCAACTTGTCGAGCATGTAATCGATTACAATACTTAGGTAATCGATTACGCTATGTGACCGTTGCTGTTTGAATTTCAAATTCAAACGTGTAATCGATTACAAGCAAGTTGTAATCGATTACTTGCCTATGTGTAATCGATTACCTTAAGGGTGTAATCGATTACACTCAAGTCCAAATTCCAGAAACTGAAACCTTTAAGAACGGCTTGAGTTTTTCTACCTCTTTTAAATTATGAAAAGGTTAAACTCAATTAGCTTAAGTGTTTTAAAGAGCCTTTATACTAGAGAAGCCTTTAGAAGCATAACTCACCTAACTAAGACTTAGGCAGATATTGAATCATGATGCACTGTTTCCTCTAAGTCTTCTTTTCTTCTTTTTGTCGATGAGTTTGTCGTCATCAAAACCCTAACCAGGGTCAGGAGCAAGGCCTTCTTCACAACCATATCCTTGGGGTTCGCCATATCCTCTAAAGCTCGCCCAGTCCACAAGACACCAAGTCTAAGGCATGAATCCTAATTTGTAACCTGAACTGAAAATTGAAATTGAATCCTAATTTGTAACCCGAACTGCAAAATAATAGTTATAGTAATTTTTTTCTTTTTACTTATGTTTCCGGGACGGTATGGGCCGGGTGACCCAAATGTCAACCCGAACTCATCCCTACTCGAAGCCGGGTTTTTAACAAGACATGACTTTTTGTCCTTTTTATGAAAAGTGTGCCGGGTGACCCAAATGTCAACCCGATCTCATCCCTACTCGAAGCTGGGTTTTTAACCGGACATGACTTTTTGTCCTTTTTATGAAACGGGCTGGGTTGGACCTGACCCTAAAACCGCGGGCTAGGACGGGGCCGGGACGGGTTTTGTGCCCCTAGTGCTGTACAAACCACAGGCACGGGTAACACTGGTAGCAACTGATCTCAATCTATAAAATGGTCTACAATCAAATATTGTTGTAACACATGAACAGCATATTCGTTCTAGGTTTGAAATTGAAACCCTGCCCCAAAAACTCTACCAAGACCCTGCATTTCCAAATCCAATTGATCCTGCCTTTAACCTGCAATAAATAACCAATTCGTATAGTTTAAGAACAAGCAGATACCCTACTGATCTAAGTGCTTTCTTTTTTTCTTATTTGAATCTCTATCTATTCTTGTAATTTCAAAAGAAAAACACCACACTGGGGAAAAATAGGAAAATGACATCTTTATCTATGTGACGCAAACAAATATTTTACAAACCTATTCCAGGCATACACAACTTTACAACATGGACTTCACATTATATGAACAAAAATGAGAAATTGTTACAACAACAAATTAAAATTATCACAAATTGGAGAACTCAACTTCATCTTTGAATAAAGAGTGCAGCTCCAACTAATCCCAACCATATTGTCAAACCAATCCACAAAGCTCGATTTTGCTCTAACCCAGCGGGAGGTTTCCATACAAGAAAGTCTGCAAGGGAATCTTTAGGCCATGGAAGCTGGTTGGTGACTGATCCGCTCTTTTGATCCTTGTCCTTGTATTTATCACTCCATGTTCCCGCATAACTACAATTATGTCATAAGACATTTCTTCAATTGATATATCTAAATATCTAATTTGCTCAAAGTCACAGAAGTAACATAGATAAACCTAATTTTTTAAATTTGCAGTTATAATCCAACAAAAAGAATTTGTGCAAGCAATTATAATGTTCCTCAATACCAATGCCAATGGAAGTTCCTTTCACTGGGAAACTGAACTGAAGAGAAATATTCTGATTTTCGAGACTGAAAGAATTAATTGAAACCAAGATATGAATAGAATGCGACACATCGACAATAGCTGTGTGATACAACTTCAGCTAATAGGAGAAAATCCAATTCTCATAATACCCCTAAACTCTATAAGCCCTAAAAAGATAAAAGGAAAACAAAGGAATAAAACAATGAGATTTACAGTATTGATAATTGCATTTTTTCCCTCTTTCAGAGCAAATGATTTCGCTACTACAAGCTATATATGTTTTTCTTCAGCATGTATAGCTAGAGGACAAATATTAAGATTGAAGACCATAAGTTGTTGAGCTCAATATTAGACAAACAACAAAGCACTTCAGCTTTGCTAATGTTTCTTTTTAAGTTAATTACAGAACAACAGCATCATTGATGTTGTTTGTCAAATATGAAGAACTACATGCCTAGACTTCCCTGTAAAATATGCATATAAATAGTAGGAAATTAGTTTGATTATACACCACTTCATGAAACTAGTAAACCACATAAAAGGAGGGAAAATTCCCTACCACAAACTAAGGAATGCTTCACAGCAGGTACATGTAATATAGGCAGAGAAAAAAAGACAATACAGAAATATACTGTGCTGGAAATGTGAAGTGGACACTCTCCTAAAGTGTAAAGACCAACTTTGCCCCTACAATTTACTGCAGTGAAGGTAATTATTTATTATCCCATAAATCTGCAATTCTATCTGCAACAGAATTGTTGCATAAACATTGAATGTTGGTTATCAATCAGTTTAACCGTCAGTTCAATACCCCTGCATAGAGCAGTGGGTTATGGGTGCCTAGGTATACTACAGGCGGAAAAGCCAATTGCACCACCGCATCGCCTAAGTAATGGAATGGGCCGAATGGCATAACTTATAAGCAATCTCTGTGGATTCCCGCCGCTTCAGCAGTGGAAACCCACCACATATGACTCTTCCTAGCATTAATCCTATTTCAGGCTGCATTTCCCCTCTCTTATATTCCGAGGGAACCTTAAAATTTAGTTAGGGAGGAACAAAGGTGAGCTGCATCCTAACCAGCCAGTAAAGGATTAACAATCATCCAAAAACTCTTGAACTGACCAGAAAGAAATCATATTTATTCTTTTTTGAAAGGGAAAGCATTTTCATTCATTAACACGAAAGTTGTAAGATTTTAAGAATCCCATTAGATTGAATAATGCTACACTATGTCAGTAACTAACAAACAGCAAATGGACACAGACATGAAAAACGGCATTATCACATGCAAAAGGCAAAGTTGGAAGTTAATAACCAAAAAGAATTGAACCAATCAACAATCAAATCACCTGTCATAACTAGAACCAATCAAGGGAATAGTCACCATCTCCTCTTGGGATATCTTGAGCTTTGGTGCTTGCAAAATGTAACGAAGCTCTGCAGCTTGGCGTCGGATGCTAATAGACGGGTGAGTCTTTTCTAATTGCTGGTACAGGGCAATGCAATCTTTATGGCGATTATTGGCCTCATAAGCCATAGCCAGCCATATACAAATCTGCAATTTATAATTTAAAATAAAACTCCTTGTACTTCCTCTTTATACCAAAAGAGACATAAAATAAAAAGAAACCAAGGAAGGAACATGCAGAGATTGTTGAACTGACCTCACCACCAAATAATGTAGGTCTTGGAATGATAGTGAGTGCAGCTTCAAGAAACTCAATGGAACGTCCATACATGCCTTTCCCGTAAGCTTTTTGGCCCAAATCAAACATTAGCTGAGCCGTGGCCCTCCTCTCCGCCTGCTCCTTAGCCACCTGATTCATCAAACCAACAAAACCACACGTAAATAAGTGCGAATTCAATCATCACCCTCCACCAAAAATTGAAAAAATGTCAACTTAAATTTTGGAAAATGCGACTTGCTGAGACACTCATATTAACAAAACCAACAGGGCTACAAGATACTGTCATTTGTGAAAAACAAATAATCTAATGTTAAAGTTTCACGAGTAAAGTCTCTTACTTATCAATCACTTTATAATTAGAATTATGCTATCCCTACTCATTTTTTCTACAATTAACTTTTTCAGTGCCTCACCTTTTATCACTCACCTTATCACACATTTCTTCTCTCCCTTCTGCATAAAAAGTTGCACAAATGTTATTTAGAAATTGAATTACTCTTCTAAATATATACTTACAAAATTTTAATAGAACTACACATATTTAATGCTTACAAGTAAAATAGGATTCAAGTTTTCATGAGGTAAAATTTTAGGATTTGACTCCTTCATAATGCATTTTAGAAGATAAAATGTGAAATTGAAGCAACTAATAAAATATCAACTTAACTTATTATTCAGGCACATCAGTTTATATATTTTATCATGGACAAAAGGTCCGTGCACCCATGCACCCGTCAGTGTAAACTTTCTTTACACAAATTGATTTCCGCCAAATGAGAAAATATATTTTTATTTACGCGGCATAGTATTATTGAAGAGGAGTGCTATCAACACTTCTTAAGGATTCTCCAACACATTCACTATGATTGATTAAAATTTTGAAAAGTCAGCATCTTTTTTAAGAAGAGAGAAAAATGTGTTGACTTTTCAAAAAATATACAAATCGCGGTGTGTGTTAGGAGTGTGTTTATTTAAAGATAATTGAATGTCACTGACAGCATCACAATTAAACCCTTTTATCATCATATTACCTATTGATTTATTGATCATGATACACGTATTTCATACTGTAAAATATACCCCGTAATGGACATCCCCTCAATTTAGAAGATCCTACAATAAGAATCATTCCTTGATTCCCAACATCTAATCATTCCTTGTTCATGGGGCGTTTGGTAGAAGGCATGAAATTACATTCCCGAGAATGCTATAATCCTATGCATAATTTACTCCCAGGTAAAATGTATAAATGTGTTTGGTAGGTATTTTATATTCCCGGGAATATTTTCAAATTTTATTTAATTCAAATATTAAAAAAATGGAAAAACATGTGATAAAATTGTAGAAGTGGGAAATTATTTTCAAATTAAACTTCCATTCTCATGGGAATATAAAATACCCATCTTTTACGTTGGGAATAGAATTGTGACAAAGTGTGTGTAAAAAACTTTTCTGGGAATAAATTATACCCAGGAATATTTCTACAAAACTTCAACCAAATATAGGAATACAACATTCCCACAGTACTTTCCCGGGAAAGCTTTGGATACCTTCCACCAAACGCCCTGTAACAGTGTATGCAATAAATATGAGAAGTTCTTAGAGCAACTCCATCCCTGCTCCCCTACAAGGGAGCTTAAACACCTTTTTGGTGGGCCCGAACTGTCACGTAGGATTAAGCTCCCTCATAAGGAACTTTAACAGATTTTGCTCCAACCATGGTTTCTTATTTTACTTTTTGTTGGGTCCCACAGTATCACATTAATTAATGATTTTTATTTCCACCTACTTTTGATTTAAATTTAAATATTAATTCAACATTCTAATTTAAATATTAATTTAATTAATACTAATAACAATAATATTTTAATTAAAATTCAACAAAATTAAAATTGGGTAAAAATTTGATTTTCCATTTTCTGTTACTGGCCCAATCTGCCTTTTTTTCTGCAAAAAAAAAAAAGAAAAAAACTGGACCAACCATATTCTGACCGGCTGGGCCGGTCGAATCAGGGCCCAACGGCCAAAAACCGGTTCCAGCCGGTCAAAAGGGACCAACGAAACCGGCCGAGCCGGTGACCACGTTTAAATTCTTTTTTTTTCATTTTTCGTCTTCTCATCTTCTTCACTCTCTCTTTTCTCTCTTCTTCAAACCCTAGAACCCTCCCGCCGCCGCCACCTCTCTTCTCCTTTGACAAACCCTAACGCAGCACCACCACCACCCCACCACCTCACCGCCTCCGTCCGCCGCCTTCACACAATCTCTCTTCTCCTTTTCCAAACACCATCGCAGCACCACCAAACCCACCACTTCACCGCCTCCATCCGCCGCCATGCGTTACAACATATGCCGCGCCCTCACCCGCCTAGCCTCCGCGGCCACCACCCGGATCGGAGCTCCAGCCACCGAATCGGAGCACCCCACCACCGGATCGAAGGTTCCAAGCCAACATGCAACCCACTTTTGGGGTCCTTTTCCGTTTTGAATTTTTATGGTTCTGTACTAAATTTTTTATTTATTTTTAATTCTTTTGTTCTGTAATTTTTTTTGTTTTTTTGTTTAATAAATTTTCCATTTTTGTTCTGCATCTTGTTTTTCTCCTACCTCCTGTTGTTCTGTTCTTCTCCTTCTTCACTACCCTCTAATTTTAATTGATTTCTGGTTGATGAATGTGAGATGAATGAGAGAGAAAGAACAATTTTTTAATTTAAGGACCCATAAAGCAGAGTTCCTTGTGTAAGGAACTCTGCTTTAATTTTAAGGACCCTGCCTTCCACGTCATTCTGCTCCAAGGGGGAAAAAAAAATGAGGAACGGAGCATACAAGCTCCAGCTGGTTTAAGGAACCAGCGACGGAGTTGCTCTTACATAACGCGTTTTAGAAGATAAAATGTGAAATTGTAGTTACTGATAAAGAAATCGAACTTAACTTATTATTCATGTGTATCAGTTTATATATTTTATCATCATATTACCTATTGATTTATTGATCATGATACACATTTTTTTTACCAAAGTATCCTTATAACTGACAGTGATGACACTAATAGATCACATTAAGTGGACGACATTTCCTAATAAATCCTTCTCCATACTCCTGCCCAGAGGTCAAACCATCAACTAAATGCTAAATGCTTAAAGGGACCAGCTATCTAACGGTGTATGCAATAAATATTAGCGGTTCTTAAATAGTTAGGGTCACTACTCACTACGGTCATAACCACTAAAAAAATTAGCATATATTAAGATACGATTAAAAAAAGAAAATAATCATAATGAAAATTAAAATTATTATACTCAACAAACATTTGAACGATTAATTAATATGGAGAGCATGAAAAAAGCACACGCACCTTCTCCAGCTCTTTCTTCACTCTCATCCTCTTCTCTTCCTCAGTCTCCTCTTTGCCTTCTTCTCCCTCATCAGCTTTATTTTGCAACTCCTCCGCCATCTTCTCGAGCTCTCTCCTCTCCTCAAACTCCCCCACTCGCCGCCGCATTTCCTTCTTCCACTCATCCCCGTCCCAGAACCCCCCATCCTCGTCGCTCGCGTTGAAGTCCACGCCGTTCTTCTCCGAATTCGACTTCCCACGCGCCACCACCACGCGGCTCCGCGACTCTCCATCGGAACCAGCGTAGCCGCAGCTGCAGGAGGAGTCCCTCTTTAACGGCAAGCTCAAAAGCGCGTCTACCCCGACGTGACGAAGTTTCCTCTCGGAAATCAAGCTTCGAGGTGAAGCTATGTCTAGTAACAGCGCCAGGTTCCCCAGATTCACAGCCATCGTAGCAAAGACGAAGAAGAAGAAGAGAGAGAAAACGGGAAGGGACTGGTGATCGAAGATATTTATTGACGTGTGTGTGTTACGGATGAAGGCAGCCTTGAATCCTTGTCGTTTTTACGGACAAGATGGGAACGTGGCGCTGTGTAGCCAGTGCCGTGTGGCACCGTCTCTTGCTGAAACGCTGTCGTTTCATAAATGCCCAACCGCCTTCTTCACTTTTTTCATTCATTTTATATCTTCACATTTCACTTTTTTTCCTTCCAATTTCTCTTTTACTTCCTTATAGGATCGCATATTATATGGCTCATTTATCTTTTATTCTTTGTATCTCATTCAAGTATAAGTGAATGGAAATTTATGTTGTACAGGAGAAAAATTGTGGGTCTAGTACAGGAGTGACATGGTACCAGTAAAGTAATTACATCTGGATATATCATTAAACATAATTTTTGACTTCTTCTATTCCTGAATCGATCCCATGTATTTATTGTAATTAGAATAGAACCCCATATGTTGTATAGTTTGAATTTAGTCCTTATTTGAGGTGAAAAAATATGACATCATTGGGGTTAAAATTATGAACATTATACTAGTGTTCTTCATCTCATCTTAGTGATTTTTCTGTGAAGCATAGTTGATTTCCCCTCTGGTGTGATTCAATTGTTGAGGCTTTGACAATATTTGGTTCTTTATATGATCTTAGTCGTCATTTTGGGTTCGAAGTCAAGGGCTATTGCTGTTTGTTTAAAGCGAAGGCGAATTTTCCCATTCCTCTGACTTGGTCCTTAGGGTTTGAGAAATTGGAGTATCGTTGTCGATTTCTAGATTAGGGTTCGCTTTGAGCTTGTGTTCGTTGTTAGAAGTTATGCCCTTTAATCGATTTCATAAATTGGGGTTTCAAATCAAGTTTGTCTTTTCATTTATTTCAATGTAATCACTTTCTGATACTTTGATTGACTTATCGCGTTTTGGGAATTTTAATTGACGAAGTAATGTTGTTTTATCCCATTACAGGATAGACGAATCTACAAGCTTCATAGAACCTGCAAACTTCATAGTTTATGCTCCATAGTAGAGGTAAATAGTTCTACTTGTATGCAATAATCATTTTGATTTACAGTGATTAATTTCTCATAGGGAATGCATTTTAAGGTTTCAGATTTCATAGAATGGATAAGTTGAGCGAAGACGTCTGTGTGAACCTTGATGATGATGTTGTTGATTTTGTGACTGATAATGTAAACAATGAAGATGAGAATGAATAGGAGAAGGAGGGGAATTCTGATTTTGATGGTGAATGCTTGAAAAATATAAATGAGTTGACTGCAGATGACATAAGGGCCATGGATTTCTGTTCTGAGGAAGAAGCATGTAAGTTTTATACTAAATATGCCCGGTTTTGTGGGTTTGCTTCAAGAAAAGATGATGTGCATAAAGATGGAGATGTAAACATTGTTTCACGTGAATTGGTTTGTAAATAAGCTAGTCAGAGGCACGAGAAGCATTTTAAAAAGCATGGTCGTGTAAAACAACCGAAGCCAATTACTAGAGTAGGTTGTCCAGCCAGATTTTGAATTCAACATGATCATAATACTTTGAAGTGGAAGGTGTGTTTCTTTGAGGAAAAACACAATCATGAATTAACTCCAGCTGAACATGTGCACTTGATTCCGTCATACCAGGGCTTGATAGATGGAGACAAAGCTCAGGTTGACAGTTTGAAGTTATATGGTGTTAAGACTTGAAATATGTTGGGTCAAAAAGAGGGACATGAGTTGGTTGGTTTTATAGGTAAGGACCTAGCCAACCACATAGATAGGGAAAAAAGGCGAAGAGTGAAAAATGGTGATTCAATTGCTGCACTATCATACTTACAGGGCAAGGCTGAAAATGACCCACTATTCTTCTTCAAGTTCACCAAAACTAAGGATGGTAATATCGAGCACTTATTTTAGTGTGTCGGTGTTAGTCGGCTTGATTATAATATTTTTGGAGATGTGGTTGCATTTGATAGTACATATAGGAAAAACAAGTACAATAAGCCTTTGGTAATCTTTTGTGGGTATAACCATCATAAGGAAACAACAATCTTTGCGTCTTCCCTTGTTTCTAGTGAGACAACTGTTATTTATCAAAATATAGACAACTGATACCAATTTCGCTAAGTGTTGCTAACTTCTTAACAGTTTTCATGTTCAGGAACATTTGTTACTTGGAGATACACTGCGTGGACCTCGATAAAGCATTATCAAAAGCAGATATTCAAGTAAAGGACAATAGAGAAATCCGTCGGGTCACTGCCTTTGTGAATCAGTCTGCCACCTGAGAGAGTCTGTCCGCCTATGATGAACGTCTGGTTGATCAGTCACTGGATGTATTTATAAGAATAATGTTGGGTTGACTAAAGCAATGATTGAAGACTCGTGCAAAAAGTAATATCAGGAGGTAATCGTTTGTTCAACCTAAAGATGAGCTGTCAAGCACCTCTTGGCTCCTCAGTGCATTAATGGCGAAAGGGACAGAATTAAGCGCCTCATTCCCTGAAGATTCAAATCCTCTGACATTCCTTAATTCAAGCTGCTTTTACTGAATTAGTGGCGATGCTTTCTGATCATTGTATCTCCCCAACGGTCAAATTCAAATATCCTGGTCAGAACATTAATGACTCAATTAGCTGTAAGGCATGATCATTAATTGCAGACGCTATGGCTCAAGGTAAAATGTATCACCAGACGATATCGTCTTCTGTCGTTGAAGAAACATTCATTATCTGGCAGATTGCAGCGGCAGATGCAGAAGTATCCGTTACTCACAATCAAGCAGAAATTCAAACGGAACTATTTTGAAGATTTTCAGCAAAGCTTCCAGTAAACATCCTACTGAAGATATAAATAGTGGACTTAGCATCAGTTTCAGCTTGGCGACTTTTACACAATCAAAGCATTCAAACTTTTCAAGTTTATTATCTACGATCAAACAGCTCTAAGCCAAAACACTCAGCAATCTCAACTTATATATTATATGAGTACTGTCGCCAACTAGTGTGAAGTTCTTTACAGAGTGAAAAACTCTTATCCTTTCTCACACAAGCCCTTCAGAGAACCAACCTGTTCATTATCTCTGAATCCTGTTCTTCACATTTTCTACCCACTCTTACTGAAGAGATTTTGTAGAAACCAAGTCTTCTTGTAAAAGAACTGGGAGGAGTCCTGTCTAACACTCGAAAAAGGAGAAGTCCTGCTAGAATACTTGTAAAGGAGTAGTCCTAAGAATACTGGGAGACGTCCCTGAGAACACTTGTACTATTTTGTTTAAATAGTGGAAAATCTTGGTGAAGTCAAGGACTGGACGTAGCCCTGTCGATTAGGGGGGTGAACCAGGATAAACATTGTGTGTGCTTTATTGTTCAGTTGTAGGATTATTTCCGCTGCACTTCTTTAACAAACGTTTTTGAACTTATAACTGTTATTTCACGAAAAGAAGCTTATAAAAATCACACGCACAATTCAAACCCCTCTTTCTTGTGTGGTTTTATTATTATCAACAACTTAAGCATACAAATGGGTTTTGGAAACTTTATGTGAAGCAATGTTTAACAAGCATCCAAAATCAATTATCACGTATGGTGATGGTGCAACGAGAGAAGCTATTAAGGTTGTTTTTCCTAATGTGACACATAGACTTTGTTCTTGGCACATTTGTAAGACCCTCAATTTTGTGTAATTTCACCTTAGTCCCTATAATTCTTGTAATTATAGTTTGGATCTTTTTGAGTATATTGATTATACCTTGTCTTGAATTTTTTCAATAATTCGAGTTAGCTTTGGGTTGATATATTGAGTTCTATCTATGATAAATGTGTGATTGTGTATGGAATTATGTATTGTTTAAGCCTTGGCTGAAATGGTGACGTTTTGAAGAGAAAGTAGAGATCGTCTTGTAGGACTCGCCTTGTAGTACTCATCTTAGTTGGAAGACTAGTCTTACTCATCAAACTCGTCTTAGTTGGCAGACTAGTCTTACTCTTTAGACTGATTAGTTGGCAGACTAGTCTTAGTGATTGTTTAAGTCGGTTTTGTTTTCGTATTGCATGGTTTGGTCAGCCGCTATTGTTGACCTTATGAGATAAGTGTCAGATGTCCTTGGATATGATAAACTTCCATTTTTGTTGACTCAGAATATTTTAATATTTTCTGGAGTCAGTTTCCTCACTCTATAAATACATAACTCGTAACAGTGTGTTAATCTTTAATTCTTTCCTACACCTTTCTTCTCTTCGAAGTAAACCGTAATCCTTGAAACTCCCCAGAAGTATTGTTGTTGTTGTTGGTATGTTATTCAGACTCTTTCTATTTATGGAATTTCCTTTATACTCGATTCATTTCATTTTCTTGGGATTTGACTGGTTTGTTTCCAGTGCGTTCATATTCTTCGTGTCCGAGTTCTTCCTTTTCGTTGAAGGACAAAAGCTGATTCGTGTCCGAGTTCTTCTTGTTCGTTGAAGGACAAAGTTGAAGTTTCAAATCTCTTAAATCATCTAAGCCATACAAGGATGGTTTCCTTTCTAGTTCTTACATTAAAGCTTTGTTGTAATTTTTGTGTTTCTGAAAAATCCTTAGAATTCTAAAGAGAAACTATCTCAGATCAATTTTTGTAATTAATTTTATCTATGAGAAAGTTTAGGTCTCTAAGAAATGAGTTTAAAATGATTTTTACGTGGAAAACACTATTTCTGGGCTCTCAGGCCGAGAGCTGGCGCATGACCGCTGGGTTCCAACGCCCTGGCGTTGGAATTCTGCCAGAGTTGTAATTCCACCAGACGAGGCCAACGCATGAGCATTGGATTCCAATGCTCGAGCATTGGAGCATACTCTATTCTGCTATGTTTTACGAAAAATTCTGATTTTGACCGTTTTGAGTCCAGTTTTCTTTAAGATTGTATCCTACCCTTATAATAGTTAATTAAATGAGTTCATATGCTATTTCTAGGTTGAAGACCAAGTGTATACAACCAAAACGAAGGTAAGGGTAACTAAGTCTTAATGTTGTGTCATTTGTGATGTTTTTGTGACTCTGTCTTAGCACACTGATTGTGACTGGCTTTGAACTTGGATTGAATATGATAGTAATAAAGCACACAAGAAAGGGGGGTTTGAATTGTGTTTGTGATTTTTGAAAAATTCTTTGGGGTTAAAAGCAACTAATAGTTTCAAATATTATTAAGAGCAAGTGCAGAGGAAAATAGTTTAATACTGAAAAGTAAAGCACGCAAGATATTTATCCTGGTTCACCCCCTTAATCGACAGGGCTACGTCCAGTCTTTGGCTTCACCAAGATTTTCACTATTTTCACAAAATAGTACAAGTATTCTACAGGACTTCTCCTAGTATTCGAAGGACTTCTCCTTTACAAGTTTTGAACAGGACTTCTCCTAACTCAGTATTCGACAGGACTGCTCCTAGTTCTTTTAGCAAAGAAATTTTGTGTTTCTACTATTTCTCTTCAGCAAGAGTGGGTAGAAAGATGAAGTACAAAATACAGAGAGAATAGGGAAGTTGGTTCTCTGTTTTTGGTTGTGTGAGAAGGATGAGAATAGCACTCTATGAATACCTCACACTAGCAGACGACTTAACTCAGGTAAAAGATGACTTTGAGTTACTGAGTGCTTTGTATGTTTGGAAGTCGTCAATTGAATCCGGATGCTAAGTGCTCTATTTATATGTTCAGTAGGATGTGCCCTGTAAGCTTGATGAAGATTTGAAAATAGTTTCGTTTGAATTTTTGCTTCCTTGTGAGTAACAGATACTTCTGCATCCCTGAATCGGCATTAAATGCCTTCTGCCATGCATTTATTGCAGCATTAATTGCTTTTATTGAGGTCGTCTGGCTCTCCAATGCTTTCAGCCTTGAGTTCATGTTTGGACATTAAATGCTCGTGGATGCCAGCAAAGAGAACATTAAATGCTCTGAACAAGAGATTTGAATTTGATTGTTGAGGGGATCCGATGTTCAGGAAATCACGCTGTTGACTCTGAAAAGGTTGCATGATTTAAGGAATGTCAGAGATTTTGTAGGAACAAGGAATAAAGTATTAATTATGTCCCTTTCTTCATTCTGCGATCAACAGTGCTTCATTTAATGCGATGACGAGGTAGATAATCTTTAATACTTGAAACACTTTTGTCAAACGAACTCTTCAGCACTTTCTCTTCAGCACTTTTAGGCGAACGAACTCTTCATTAGTATTGGCAAACGAACTCTTTAGATAGATGCCCAACGTTCTCAAAAGCCGAACGTACTCCTTTAGGTGTGACGCCAGACGTACTCCATAGCCGGACGTACTCATTTGGTAGACGCACTCAACTGGCATAATAGGTCTTCGATAGGTTGCTAGATGTACACCTCTTCTTTGCTTTTCTTTGAAGATTAGCTTTTGATAATGCCTTGTATGTATGTATGCAAATTGTCTTCAAGTAGATAGATGTTCCTAGGTACGAAATATTCAAAGTATTAGAACATATTTATCTAACGATATTAAACCTTGAGTGAAATTGTTATTTATCAAAATATAATAATTTATGAAATCGTTTGAATCTAACAATCTCCCCCCTTTTTGATAATGACAATTTTATTTGAGAAAAAGGTTTAATATGTATTCTTTGGGGAAAAAATGTATATCAGAGCAAGTGTGAAATTTTCAATGTTAGATCGGTATCGGAAAAGTTGTGATGTTTTTCTTTATAGGGTTTCTTATCTAGGAAACCATGAGCGATCTTGAAAATACTTGCAGACGAAAACACTTCTATATCTTAGCATTATTTTTAGTAGATGAGGACGCTTTATAACTCAACATTATTTTTAACTCCCCCTGAGAAAGATAATTTACTAAGTTTTCTTTCTATTGCTCCCCCTAAACATGATATCTAGGTTTCTAGGTAGTCTTAAGCTTTTGCTCCCCCTAAGATAGTACTTCTCCTCTTAACTTTTTCTCTATATATTTTTCTCCCCCTTTGGCATTATCAAACGTACACAGTTAGGGTAGGAAAAATAAACAGATAATCAAACGTTAATTGAATTTCAACGAGTATATAGATAAGGAAAAAAAATTTAGCAAGATAATTGTTCAAGTGAAAATTAAGGAGATAGGGTTTAGAATTAGAAGGTTTTCTTGACGTGGTCGAACAGTTTGATGATCATGTCCTGCATCATTTCAAACTGGGAGTCCATGTGACCCTTCGTTTCTCTTTTCAGCTCATCAGCCTTCTGCTCTTGAGCGGCTTGCATGTCTTCAATTTTCTTCTCCAATAGAGCAACCCTATCCTTGAGGTCTGGCTGGACTGAGGTGATGGATTTCTCGTCGTCTCTTGCAGTTGCTTGTTCTACATGGTCTTCAGCCTTCTAATTTTGGACATCATCCTTAGGCAAGGCAACAGAAATAGGGTGAGTAGACGAGATCATAGCATCAGCAGAGTCAGCCTGAGGATCAACAATAAATATGGGCTCTGGAGAATGAACTTGCTCATCAGAAGACTGCACAAGAGGAATGGGAATGTAGTACGGAGCTGGGCATGTAACAGTTGGAATCGGAGGTGATGGACTGGAGAATTACAGAGGCAGACCAGGATACTTCTGTGGCCTTGGAAAATAGGGAATGAGGACAAGCGTCTAGTGTCCAAACCTCATGACAAGAGGATCAACACTGCCTACCAGAAATAAAGGGATGTGCGCCACATGTAAAGATGCAGAAATAATGACTTTCCATTCAAAATGGAACATGTCATCCTTGTTTTTGATTATGAGAGTGAGCTTGAGATCCGCACAGCCAGGGGGTGCCTATAATCCTCCAATGAAACAAAAGTTGAATCCTAGTAGTTTAGCAGACAAACCCGAAAAAATGTGTGCATTCTGCAGAGAGGCTGGCCGCTTCCGTTTGCTGATTTGGGGAGGCAGAGAGGATTGTGGCCTTCGGGAGAACTTTAGCATGAAGTGGATCAAACTGTTGGAAGGGTTGTATTGGCGTTCAGATGCCTCAGATGAATGTTGCTTTGATGGATTTGATTTGGCCATCTTTGTTGGTGGTTGAGATGAATGAGTAAGTGGCGGTGGCACTTGAAATGTGAGAGGAATGGAAGATGAAGGCTTTTGAAGCTTGGTCATAAGATCTGCTATGCAAGGCTCTTCTGGATCTTCACAAAGAGATACAAGATCTATATTGAGAGCGGCTGTGACTTTTGGCAGACTTTGTCCTTGGGCTTGGTCTTGGACTAGACTTGATTTCTCAGCCAGACTAGAAACTTTCTGACCAGCCAAAGTTGAACTGTTGTGATCAGCTAGACTTTGAACTTCCTCAACTTGTTGTTCAATTTCTTGTGCATGTTCCCCAGGCTCTTGAGCTATTTCTCCAGCCTCCTGAACATCCTTTGTAGTATCTTGCACTGCTTGAACAACTGGTTGGATTATGACCACATATTCTTGGACAACTTCTGCAGTTTCGAGTGTTGCTTCTGGGGTGGCTTCTTGCTCAGCAGCTTCTTGCGCAACAACTGGTCGTGGAGGAGAGACCATTTGATCTTCCTCTTCATAATAATCAGGAATTTCAATATGATGAATTACAGCAGGCACCTCGAATCAGCGATCCATGAACTTGTCAGGATCACCCTGAAGCAGTTGCTTGAAATGCTGAACTCGAGGGATGAGAGGGTTTCCCAAATCTTTTGCAGTTGTAGTGCCGTGGTGCCTCCTTTACAAGTTTTGAACAAGACTTCTCCTAACTCAGTCTTCGACAGGATTGCTCCCAATTCTTTTAGAAAAGTAATTTTATGTTTCTACTATTTCTCTTCAACAAGAGTGGGTAGAAACATGAAGTACAAAATACAGAGAGAATAGGGAAGTTGGTTCTCTGTTTTGGGTTGTGTGAGAAGGATTAGAGTAGCACTCTATCAATACTTCACTCTAGCAGACGACTTAACTCAGGTAAAAGATGACTTTGAGTTACTGAGTTATGGCTATAGCAAAGATTGTAATTGATGAACTTAAAAAAACTTGACTGCTTTGATTGTTTGGAAGTCGCCAATTGAATTTGGATGCTAAGTGCTCTATTTATATGTTCAGTAGGATGTGCCCTGTAAGCTTGATGAAGATTTGAAAATAGTTTCGTTTTAATTTTTGCTTCCTTGTGAGTAACAGATACTTCTGCATCCCTGAATCAGCATTAAATGCCTTCTGCCATGCATTTATTGCAGCATTAATTGCTTTTGTTGACGTCGTCTGGCTCTCCAATGCTTTCAGCCTTGAGTTCACGTTTGGACATTAAATGCTCGTGGATGTCAGCAAAGAGAACATTAAGTGCTCTGAACAAGAGATTTGAATTTGATCATTGAGGGGATCCGATGTTCAGGAAATCACGTTGTTGACTCTGAAAAGGTTGCATAATTTAAAGAATGTCAAAGCTTTTGCAGGAACGAGGAATAAAGTATTAATTATGTATGTTTCTTCATTCTGTGATCAACAGTGGTTCATTTAATGCGATGACGAGGTAGATAATCTTTAATGCTTGAAACACTTTTGTCAAACGAACTCTTTAGCACTTTTAGGCGAACAAACACTTCATTAGTATTGGCAAACGAACTCTTCAGATAGATGCCAAACGTTCTCAAAAGCCGGACGTACTCCTTTAGGTGTGAGGCCAGACGTACTCCTTTGGCAGACGCACTCAACTGGCATAATAGGTCTTCCATAGGTTGCCAGACATACACCTCTTCTTTGCTTTTCTTTGAAGATTAGCTTTTGATAATGCCTTGTATGTATGTATGTATGTATGTATGCAGATTGTCTTCAAGTAGATAGACGTTCCTGGGTACGAAATATTCAAAGTATTAGAACATCTTTATCTAACGATATTAAACCTTGAGTGAATTTGTTATTTATCAAAATATAATAATTTCTGAAATCGTTTGAATCTAACAGAATATTGTTGATGACTTTATAACATGTTGAATATGCTTATATGTTTGTTGAAACTGAATTGTTTGGATATAACATGATGAAAATGTTTCCAAGAAGAACTGACTATATTATGCGTATGTGGATACTATGACTATGAAACGAGTGAACCATTATTGTTCACGAGGATTTTGGAAATTGTGGGAACTGGTAGTTCCTGAGGATAATGATTATTTGTCATATTATATGCATTATATATAGGATTTTTAGGTTTTGATGTGGCAGCACTTTGTCTCGCGGGATCAAACCAAGGGTGATGTGGTGGGTTGTTATTCCATTTTATCGTCCTGGCCCAGTATAAGGCGTATTTTTGGCCATAGATTATGCATATAGTTATTGAGAACTAACAAACATGATTATGTGACATTTGAACATGAGATATTTGTGAGAATATTTGCTGTTATTATTACTGCCATTCATGCTCTGTTATTTATCACTTATTCTTTTTTCATTATGCTGTTGATTATTGCTTGTATTTGGAGGTAACCATTTTCTGCTTGTTGTTTTATTGTTTGGGCGCTTAAAGCCAGACAACCAGCGACGAGGGAATACTTGAAGACTAAACTGATGCAAGTTTGAGAAACTTTTGGGGACAGACTTGAAGATGATGTTTGATTCCGCTGTTTTTGTATAATTAGCACATGTGATGCAGAATATTACTTTCATTACGTCTTGTTTTCCTTGCTGTAATATTATTGATAATGGGCTACACTATATTAAATATATGAGAGACGTTGTTTTGGAAACTTTAGATGTTCTGAAAGGTTTTTAATTAAGTGTTATTTTCGTGTTTTACAATGTGACCCTCGACTTAAAAATCGGGCTGTTACAACATTTAACAAAAATTTATGGAGCATGTGAAGAATCAATATGGTTTGGATGAATTCAATTTTGTTCATTTATGGTAGTATGAGAACACAAAGGTTTGAGGAGAAATGGAAGATATTTATTAAGAAATATGGTATTGCGGATGAGAGGTGGACAAAGATGATGTATGGCATGAAGGAATACTGGGCAAGTTCTTACATGAAAGACAAGTTTTTTGGAGGCATCAGAATGACTTCAATGTATTAAGGTATTAACTCATTCATGAAGAAGTTTTTGCACTGTAAATCTTCCTTGTTTGATTTTTTGCACAATTTTGAGAAAGTTGTTAAGCAATACAGGCAGAATGAGCTTTGTTCTGATTTTAAGGCCACATATTTTGAGCCTGTTATAACGAAAGCTCTTTGTGGTATTGAACATGGTGATGCAAAAATTCTGACAAGAGATTTTTTTATGCAAGTGAAATATGAGATCGAAGATGCTTTAGGTATTAATATGGTTGAGCATTCAGAGGTGTATGATATTTTGATGATGAAAATGAAAAAAATTGCAATACCAAGAAACAATTTGTTGTTGTGTATGATAAGAGCCAGAAAAGGTTTGTTTGTGATTGTGGCATGCCTTGTCGTCACATTATAGCTGCAATGAAAACTGAGAATGTGGATAAATTCCCAACAAGTTTGATATCGAAAAGGTGGTTGAAGACAGTTAAGGTTGACCATGTGTATTCAATTCCTGCTGTGGATTTTGATTCTAAGAAGCTAGCAATGTTGCGTAAGGGGGAAATGTCTGCTGCGTGCAATATATTGAACTTAGTTGTGATAATGTTGATGATTTTGAAAGCGTTTTAGAAGAAATTTATAAGTTGGTATCCAAAATTCAGAATCGACGTAATCCTGGTTCAAATGAAAATAGCTCTGTGTTTGTGGTGGGTGATCCAACAGTTGTGAAATATAGGGGCGCTTCCCGAAATAAAATAAAAAATTGGTAAGAGGAAGAGACGTTGCCCAAATTGCAAACGAGGTGGACACACTATTAGGAAGTGTCCAGCCCTCTTAACCAAGAATAGAGTACCCAATACTGAAGGTGTTGAACCATCAGTTGAAATTGAGGAAGAAAGGACACATGAGAAGGTGACCATGTTGATTTTATATTTGTATCTACTATTTACACTAGGTAACTTGTTTTATTTAATATGTTTACTATTTTTGCAAGGTCAATGGGGACGTTCTAGTAATTGGAAAAAACAACATTGAGAATCCTGTGGGACAAATAGTCAAGCCTAAACCAGAGGTATTTTTCCTATACTTTTAACTATACAAATTTTTATGATGTGATAAGTGAGGAATTTCACATATGATTTTTTTGTTGCACTATGTTAGGATGTTAGTAGCATCGGTCATTGTTCTCAGAAGTTGAAATACCCACATGTGACTCCCTCAACTCAAGATTCTGTCAATGGATTGGTGATAATTCTTGGAAAATATATTTTTTGTATTTGAAATGAATGTAGTATTTTAATTAATTTGTGCTTCATCTACAGCAGGTTGTTAATAATAATATAGACTGCTTTTAAATAGAACACCTCGTCATTGAAAATATACTGCTTTTTCTATATTTGGTTGAAGTGATTTAATTTACTTTTGTATTATTTGGCTCTACAATACTTTTAACAAGTTAGATTTGTGTAAATCTGAAGAAGATACAAGTATAAATATCCATTCTAAACTACTTTTTCATTAACACGCTGAAATATAAAATACTTATAGTTAATAGATATAGTATAATGCTTGGCTTGAAAATGCAGTCTCAAGGAGTTAACTAACATAGGAATCCTTAGGTTAATCAATTAAACCTGTATCATTTTGGGCAAACCTAATCAGCAATTTATTGTGTATCCATGATTCCCAATTTTAGACTGAGAATGGCATACTGGACAAGATTTCAACTGCAATCTATTCCACTAAACCCACTATCTTTATTTCGTTGAAATGGCATATTTTTACTGTTAGTTTATTCACTTGCTTCAACCGTTTATAACTTCCTGTTCTGTCCCGCACCATTTGTATTTACTAAGATGTTTTTCTGCATTTAACATTTTAAGGCTCTTATATTTTTCCAAGCACATCAATGTCTATCAAGTTCTGAAATGACTGCCAGATCAATATGCAAACACCTTTGTTACGATTTGGAGGACCTCATTGAGTGGAATGTCCCAGGTGCTAATAATATTACAACATCTTCACTCAACTGCATCAATGCCCCAGAAGATCTTTACCAAACAGTGTTTGGCAGGAACCTCATCTCCCATGAGGATGCCAAAAAATTTAGTTGTCTGACCTCTACTGCGAAACTCATTAACATACTGATTGTGAATGTGTACTGCCCCAGAAGAGCACTCCACAGCTACATCATTGATAAGGATCTATTCATCATATACCACACCCTCAAGAACCTGCAATTAGATCCCGTACATCTTGTTTATGATCATCTCAAACTTGTCGTGTCAAACACCACCTTTCTCGACCCTTTCCAAGGAGCCAATTTATTCAAGAAACAAAGTGTTATTATCACAAAGGATTTCCTTGAACGTCGCGGCCTTGTCATACATGGACATGTCAATGGTGGTGCTGAGAATGAAGATGCTCATGGTGAGGATAAGGATGAGGATGAGGGTGGTGAAGATGACCATGCTGGCACTGAAGAAGATGATGCTAGATTGGAAGGTCAACATGTTGTTGCTGGGGGCTTCATTCATCATGATGTTGATTGGGCACCTGAAACTTCCACCTCTACATCCACCTCAACGTCAACCACCACTTCCTCCATTGGTGATTTGCAAGAGTTCAACGTCAGGAAGAAGAGGAGAGATGATCCTGAATCCTGTACTTCGTCCCCATAATTATTGTGATTGTTTTTCATCTGTATGTTGTTAATTTTAAGCACTTAGACAATTTAATTTGTGTTTTGAATCCCGTATTAGACAATTTGATGTGTTTGGTTTGATTTTGAATTGCAATTGAAGGTTTAATTTATGTTTCATTATATTGATGTGAGTTTATTATGCATGATATCAATTTGTATATGGTGGAACCATGCCATACTAGCACTCTAATATGAACCTAATGTTCTAGAGTGGTTATCCTACTTGAATTTCGAATAACAATATTTCAATTTGGTTATCCCCCTTTTGAATAATTTTTGGGCCATCAAATATCCATAATTTGATTTATTTGACATCTCAGTGATATTAATTATTTACAAAAAAACTAGAGTTTGCTTTTACGATTTATTGTAATGTCAATGGTTACATGCCTCTTCTAAATATATATTAAAAAAAATAGTCAATGGTGACGTACATCATGTTAATTTTTAAAATAATTTAACATAAGATATTTTACACAAGTAATTGTACAATATATATCAATGATGTCAGAACCGGACCGGACCGGCCGGTTCGACCGGAAAAATCGGGAACCGAAGGTCAGGCCGGTTCGGTTGACACACATAACTGTTTGGGTACAGAACCGGTATTGAACCGGGAAAACCGGGGCCAAACCGTGAAAACTGGTGAAAACCGGACAAAATCCGGTTCACACCGGTTCCCCTTCCATACCCTACTGCTGCACTCTGCTCGAGAACAGAAGCGCCGCGGAGAAGGCCACGGTGGAGAGGAGGTCGACGAGGAAGGAACGCGAGACGAGGAAGGGGAGGAAGAGGAGGAGGACGGAACGGCGGAGGACGTGGAAGGCGGCGTCGCTTGAGTCGACGGAGGACACGGAGACGGCGGCGCTGCTGCACTCTGCTCTGCGAGGGAGACTAGAAGCACCGTGGAGAAGGCCACGGCGGAGAGGAGGTCGAGGAGGAAGGAGCGCGGAACGAGGCAGTAAAGGTAGAGGAAGGGGAGGGAGAGGAGGAGGAAGGAGCGCAGGGGGCTGCTAGGGTTAATAGAAAGTATTTATTTGGTGGCTGCTAGGGTTAATAGAAAGGAGAAGAGGGTTTTCAGGCCTTTTTTTTTTTTTAATTGGGTCTGATGTGTTAGTTGGGCTCTTTTTTTCTACCTCTTTTTTTTTAAAATGGGTCAGATCCTAATTGCAGCACTTTTTTGTATGTATATAATTATATATTATATATATACATGTAATTAACTAATTATGTCTAAAATTGATAATTAAATATATTATTTAATCGTAATCGGTTCGACCACGGTTCAACCTCGGTTGAACCATAAAACCGTGAACCGGTAGCTCGAACGGTTCGATGTCCGGTTCGGTTCTGCGAACATTGATATATATACATATAATACTATTATTTAAGTGTTTTGAAATGAATAAATAAACATATGGTGTTGTTAAAAATTAAATGTCTATTAAATAATATTTTTTATATGAAAAAATGTTCATAATTAAAATTAAATTAATACACCTAATTTTTTATCCTTAATTACAATTTCTTTATTTAAGCCATTTCTTTACTAAGCTATTAAAACTATTTCTTTAAAACTAATTCTGATATTTCATTAGTAAAATTAAAATTTATAATATTACAAAAAAGTATAATGTTACTAAAATATACACATTAAAAATATAAAAGGCCGAAGTATATCATGCTAGCACAACATAAGTGCTGACGGTGGACTCATCAATTGAGGATCATTGATATAATTTCAACGGGCCACATCTCACCATCACTGCACAGAGGTCTAGAAGCTTTAGCCATTGGATTAAATCAATGGCTTCTGTTTGCGGTTTCGGTACACGCGATTGCACGTTGATTAAACGGCGATGTTACCCAAAACCATATGAAACGCTGATTGTTCTCCCCTAAAGCATCTCAAACGTTTGTCTTAGCTTGAAAATTTTGCCAAGTCTTAACTTGGTCGAAGGTGGCTTAGCAATATGGTTTCGACCAAAAGAGAAGATATGCAGTGAAGGTTGACAAAATGGTTTCTAATGCTTCGACTAAAATAGTATTATGAGTCAAAGTCGAATCCATGATTGGGAATAAGGCCCTAAAACGAACAAGTGTTGAGTCGACTTTCGACCCAGGTCCTATTGTGCACGAGAAGGTATTTTGATGGAGGTTACCAGGCAATTATGTGGAGCAGACGTGCGAAAGGCAAAACAGAAAGCATGTGACACGTGTCAAGTGCAGAGGATTCGTCCGTTAAGTAGCAGTTGAAGCTACAACCTATAAATATGGGAAGGCAGACAAGAAGAAGGGGTCTTTCGTCACATCACAACAGGTCCGGTAGCGGTAATTCTCAAATCTCACAGCCATAAGTCCAAGCAAACGCGACGTAGTGCGACGGGAACGAGTCAAACGTGAGTGACTGAGTGATGCTCGGCTGACCAAACCTTTACATTTCCCTGCAAACTCTTTTGTATTTCTTGCACTTTAATTTTAATGCAGTTTTTCGTTTTCTTTTGCTCTGCCTTTTCATTTACTTTAACTTTTGCACTTTCTTTTCTCTAAGACGATCAACCAGTTTGTTCGAACCACCTTCGACGAACATAATGCACACCCACTCCACTCACAGCACTTTGCGCACTCACATTTCCATATCCCAGAGCCCGTAAGAGGATCATGATCCAGCCTCGTCATCAACATTTGGATCACTTGTGGATTTTGTTAGTTCAGATAGCAACCTGAGAGGGGGGGGGGGTGAATCAGTGTTGCCCCGATTTTCGCCTTATTAAAAATGTTACTTTCAAGATGATGATAATCATGAAACGATTGTTGTGATTGCAGCGGAATTGAGTATTGCTTGAAAGTAAAAGATGAAGGAAGGAGGAAATAACACACAGAGTTTTATCCTGGTTCACCTTTAATCCACCGAAGGCTACGTCCAGTCCCTCAAGAAAACCCCTTGAGGATTTTTCCACTATTGATAAAAATCTCTTACAAGTTCCTAACCCAAGGAACCCAAGAATTTCTACCAATATCCTGTGAAAGCAAACCACTTTCAACAGCCCCTGAAAGCAAACCGCTTTCAGTTCCTGAAGGCAAACCACCCTCAGACCTTGAAGGCTAAACCACCTTCAATCAATACCCTGAAAGTATACCACTTTCAGTGACAACAACCCTTCACCGAATACCACGGTGAAAACTCAATCTTACAGAAAGAGATGAAGAAGAGTTTACAATTGGCTGTATCAATCCTTTAACATAGAAGTGGATTGATCATGAGAAATTATGCTTTAAGGCTTTTAAGCATAATATAATTCTGAGTTCCTCAAGATATGAACAACTAAAGTGTTCTTATAAACATGCAGATCATGAACTCAGAATTTAGGCTCTTGAAGGTTTAAGTTCTAAAAGATGAACTAATTTTGACAAAGCTTTGGCCTAATGTTGTATTCTCATGTGTTGTTGTGTTCTGGACTCAAATGGACTTTATATAGGCAAGGGAAATGTCCTTGAACCATCACAACCCTTTCCAAAAGGTTTGGGACACAATGGTTCATGAAAAGATATAACTTTTCGTTCTGGTAATCGATTACATCACTTAGTGTAATCAATTACACTAATAGCCGTTTCAGTTTGAATTTCAAATTCAAACATGTAATCGATTACAAACAACAAGTAATCGATTACCTGCCTAGGTGTAATCAATTACCAGAATCCTGAAATCGATTACACTGAAGTCCAACTTCCAGAAACTTGATCCTTTGAGATCGGCTTAAGGTTTTCTACTTCTTTTAAGTTATGAAAACACTTAGCTTGATTAGTTTAGGTGTTTTAAGAGCCTTTATGCTTTAATAGACCTTTAGAAGCATAACTCACCTAAACTAAGACTTCTAGACTATTGATGAACTTTGTAGCGTTGTTTCTTCGAAGTCTTCTTTTCTTCTTTTTGTCGATGAGTTTTTCGTCATCAAAACCACAGCCAGGGTCAGGAGCAAGACCTTCTTCACAATCTTCCCCTTTTTCATGTTACTTTTTTAAATGTCATACTCATCTAATATGCCTAATTTTCTTCTAATCTTAAAGAATGAATCTTTAGGAAGAGGCTTAG
Source organism: Acmispon strigosus (assembly GCA_030819835.1). Classification (NCBI taxonomy): domain Eukaryota; kingdom Viridiplantae; phylum Streptophyta; class Magnoliopsida; order Fabales; family Fabaceae; genus Acmispon; species Acmispon strigosus. Next base: position 47,070,960 of record JAUAMA010000002.1, read on the forward strand.
TAAAGATATCTGCTAATTGATTATGAGTATCTGTAACACCCCAATTTTGGGTTGAGGGTCACATAGTAATTACGCGGAAAATATACTTTGAAACCTCTCAAAACACTCAAGTTCCAAAGATCAACGTCACTCGATATTAATAATTAATAATTATCCCATAATAGAATTATAATCATCTCAACGCGATAAAGTTCCAAAATAATTAAAGTGGCACCGACATGTGCAAATAAACCAAACGTCGCTAAAATATAAGAAAATTACATCTCCTTTATTTTTCTTGAATCTTCCTCGCCACTTGTTCAATCTTCAAGTCACCGCTCCTGGACCTCATTGTCCTAATCATCTATGGCGTTAAGCGCCCAAACAAATCAAACAAACAAGCAGAAAGGGTTAACTCGGAAATCAAGAAAAAACATATACAACAATTGTGAATAAAAATAGAATGAGCACAATTGACCCAAAAGAAATCAATACAACGCAACAATAATATCAACATGAATTATTTTCTCATCTTACAACATCAATCAAGTTTATGCATGAACCTCAATTGCTAAATGCACAACTATGGCCAAATCATCGTTCCAAGAGGAACCGGACAATCTTGTGACTAACCGTCACCCCAATGTCCTCAGGCACAGTCCCGTGATTACCCATCACACCATCGGCCTGTTTGGTCACGTGGTTACACCGCCACCCCACCATTCTCAGCAGCTTTGTGGTTACCCACCACCCACTGCTTTGACAGTTCCGTGGTTAACCACCACCCCTGTCGTCAACCTACAACAATGCATATGCCATGACCACATAATCATCATCCTCATAATCATCATTTCATGAACATATACAGCATGCTAAATTCATTAACCATGATTCCAGCAACAAGTTCTTAAAGCTGCACGCAACCGAATTCACAAAACAACATACAACCAAATGCTTAAGCCTCAACCGCTAAGCCACAACTCATCTTGTTGCAATTCAAGCAAGGTAATTCAAATATTCTCAAGGTAAACAATCATGCTCTAGACAAGATCAAATAACCCAAGACTAACATCACATTAATTAACTCAAGGGTTAATGTACAAACAAAAGATGTCCGAGGACTAGAAAACAATTACAACCAAGTTCAGGGACTAAACTGTAATTACAAGAAATTAGGGGTCTTACAGTATCCACAAATGAAATCTCAATGTCTTTCCTCATAACATGATCTCGAAGAAAATGATGTCTTATATCAATATGCTTAGTTCGAGAATGCATGATAGGATTTTTAGTGAGATTTAAGGCACTTGTGTTGTCACATTTAATTGAAATGCAGCCCAGCTCTAAGCCATAATCTTTGAGTTGTTGTTTGAGCTATAGAGTTTGTGCACAACAACTTCCTGCAGCAATATATTCTGCTTCAGCAGTACTTAGAGCAACACATGCTTGTTTCTTGCAAGACCAAGAGACAAGGGCATTTCCTAACAAGTGACAAGTACCACTAGTACTTTTTCTTTCAGTTTTACAACCAGCATAATCAGAATCAGAATATCCAATCAAGTCACAATCACTCCCTTTGGGATACCACAAACCAACATTTGTAGTTCCTCTCAAGTATTTGAAAATCCGTTTAACGGAACTCAAATGTGATTCCCTAGGAGATGCTTGATATCTAGCACATAGACACACACTAAACATAATATCAGGTCTACTTGCAGTTAAGTATAGAAGAGATCCGATCATACCTCTATATTTAGTAATGTCTACTAGAACACCGGATACATCTTGATCTAGATATGTATTAGACCCCATTGGTGTGGCTATGGCTTTGCAATCATCCAAATCATATTTCTTTAATAATTCCTTGCAAAACTTTGATTGATTGATGAATATTCCATCACGTGATTGCTTGATTTGCAATCCTAGAAAGAAATTTAATTGTCCCATCATAGACATCTCAAATTCTTCTTGCATCATGTTAGAGAAACCCTTACAAAGAGATTCGTTAGTTGCACCAAAGATAATATCATCAACATAAATTTGAACTAATAAAGTATTACCTTTGGTCCTTTTGATGAACAAGGTTGTGTCAGCCTTACCCTTTTGGAATCTTTATCATAAAGGAATGTGCTTAATCTATCATACCATGCACGAGGGGCTTGCTTAAGACCATAGAGTGCCTTCTTTAATCTGAAGACATGTGAAGGGAACTTTGGATCTTCAAATCCTGGGGGTTGCTTCACATAGACTTCTTCTTGAATATATCCGTTCAGGAAAGCACTTTTGACGTCCATTTGATATAATGGGAAATTTAAAGAGCAAGCATACGCCAACAGAAGTCTTATAGCTTCCAACCTTGCTACTGGTGCATAGGTTTCATCAAAATCTATACCGTCTCCTTGATTATATCCTTGAGCAACCAATCTTGCTTTGTTCCTAACTATGATACCATTTTCATCTAACTTATTTCTAAATACCCACTTTGTTCCAATTATATGCTTATCACTAGGCTTTGGAACAAGTTCCCAAACTTGATTCCTTTCAAATTGGTTTAGTTCTTCCTGCATTGCTACAATCCAATACTCATCCTCCAGAGCATCATTTACTTTTGATGGTTCTATTTGAGAGACAAAGGCCATATTCAAAACTGAATCATTTAAGCGTAGCCTTGTAGAGACGCCTCTAGAAATATCACCAATAATATTATCAACTGGATGATCCCTATGGGTTCTCCATTCTTTTGGAAGTTGATAAGTATTATCTTCAATGTGCTCTTCTTGTATTGGATTTTGATCTCTATCCTTTTTAGAATCTTCATGGACAATGATATCTTCTTCTTCACTATCTGGAAGATTGACTTTATCTTCTATTGAAGATTTAGATTCATCAAAAGAGACATGTATGGATTCTTCCACAGATAGAGTTTTCTTGTTAAAGACTCTATATGCTTTGCTTGTTAGAGAATAACCAAGGAATATACCTTCATCAGATTTTTCATCAAACTTACCAAGGTTTTCCTTTCCATTATTCAAAACAAAGCATTTTGATCCAAAAGCATGTAGATGAGAGATATTTGGTTTCCTTCCTTTGTAGAGTTCATAGGAGGTTTTCTTCAGTATAGGTCTAATAAGAACTCTATTGGAAACATAGCAAGCAGTACTTACAGCATCAGCCCAGAAATATTTAGGAAGGCTTGATTCACTTAGCATGGTTCTTGCTAATTCTTCAAGTAATCTGTTCTTCCTTTCTACAACACCATTTTGTTGTGGTGTTCTCGGAGTAGAGAAATTATGTGATATTCCGTTTTCATCACATAGTTCTTGAAATTGTTGATTCTGAAATTCTCCACCATGATCACTTCTAATAGAAGAGATCTTTAAAGACTTCTCATTTTGAACTAGCCTTGCATATCTCTTGAATGCATTGAAGGCTTCATTCTTATGAGGCAAGAATAACGTCCATGTAAATCTAGAGAAATCATCAACAATAACAAGTGCATAGAAATTACCTCCGAGGCTTTTTGTTCTTGAAGGTCCAAACAAATCCATATGTAGCAATTGAAGGGGTCTTGAAGTCGAAACTATGTTCTTCGGTTTGAAAGACATTCTGGTTTGCTTCCCTTTTTGACATGCATCACAAAGCTTGTCTTTTTCGAATCTTATCTTTGGAAGCCCAACAACTAGATCATGCTTGACTAGTTTGTTTAAATGATCTATGTGTATATGAGCAAGTCTTCTATGCCATAGCCATGAATCACTATTGTTCTTGGACAAAAGGCATCTTACGTTTTGTGGAATTTCATCCAAGGAGATCATGAAGACTTTATTTACTTTATATCCAGAAAACTTAATTTCTTTAGTTTTCACATCTTTTACTACACATATATCATCAATGAAACCAACCTTCAAACCTTTGTCACATAGTTGACTGATACTCAGAAGATTATGCATCAAACCATCAACGTAAAGAACTTTATCGATGACTGTTTGAGGGGGTGTGCCTATTCTTCCAATACCGAGTATATTTCCCTTTTGATTGTTACTATATGTGAAAAAACCTTTTTCCCTAGGTATAAGAAAAGAAAACTTGGTTTTGTCTCCTGTCATGTGTGATGAGCAGCCACTATCAAGATACCATAAATCCTTTGCTGCTTTCATACACACCTACATGACAAAGTTCAGACATGGGTATTAGGAACCCAACAAGTTTTGGGTCCTTCTAAGTTAACATCCTTTCTAACCCAAATGTACTCCCTATTTGGTACTCCTACATGTTTGTAGTAACATCTACTAGGGGTATGTCCTATTTTGTTACAATAAGTACAAGAATAATGATTGTAACTAGATGTTTGCCTAGGAGTAGGATGAATCTTCTTAGGAGGTCTATTAGGATTGTTCTTCCTATTGTTCATATCCCTAAAATATTTGGTCTTAATGCTTTTAGAAGATCCTTCCATCATGTTTGGTTTTACAAACACAGTTTTCTTGACTTCCTTAGTCTTTGGGTAAGAAGTATATCCTAAACCTGACTTATTGTTTGAATGTCTTTGAACACTTAGAATATCATCTAACTTCTGTTTTCCTTTATTGAAGTTATGAACTCTTTGTTGAAGATTATCTATCTTTTCTTCTAAAGAACTACACTTAGTGCATTTATGAGTAATATCTAACTTAGATTTTACTATGTCTAGTTCTTCTTGTAAAGTTCTACACTTACTTTCTAAGGATGAAATCAAATCATTTTGCCTAGTGCTAACCTTAGAAAATTCTTGACATAATTTAAACATATTTTCCATGGTTAACTTTAAATCATGAAAAGATATAGAATTGTCACTAACCTGGGAATCTTTAACATCTGAATCATGTGAGGCCATCAAAGCAACTTGTGCTTCTTCTTTATCAGAGTCTGATGATGAACTTACTTCATTATCATACCAAGCCAAATATGCTCTTCGTGTGGGTTGATCCTTCTTTTCGAATTTTTCTCTTAGACCATGTTTCTTCTTCTGAAGATTTGGACATTCTGACTTGAAGTGTCCAGGCTTGCCACATTCGAAACATGTGATCTTTTGAGAGGAAGATGACTCATTGTTCCTTTGGAAAGATTTGTTGTTGTTGAATTTCACACCTTTTCTTTTAAGAAACTTTCCAAAATTATTTACTAGAAGATTCACATTCCCATTGTCTTCTTCTTCAGAATCTGCATCATAATCTTCTTTGATGCTTTCTTTTGCCTTTAGGGAAATGGATCGATACTTCTTCTCATGTTGTTCATTCTCTTCCAAACGATTCAATTCCAACTCGTGTTCTTGGAGTTTTCCAAAAAGAGTTGCAAGAGTCATTTTTGATAAACTCTTCTTCTCTGAGATGGCTGTTACTTTTGGTTGCCATACTCTTGTAAGTGATCTTAGAACTTTCATGTTCAAGTCACTGTTTGAAAATTGTCTACCAAGAGCAATCAAATGATTAATTAAATGCGCGAATCATTTTTGCATATCTAATACCTTTTCTCCTGGAAGCATTCTGAACATTTCATATTCTTGAGATAGAGTATTTATCTTTGATCTCTTGACTTCATCTGTCCCTTCATGAGTCACCATCAACGTATCCCATATTTCTTTCGATGTAGTGCACGTTGATACTCTGAAAAATTCATCCATCCCAAGGGCAGATGTAAGAATGTTCATTCCTTTGAGATCATATTAAACCTTCTTCTTTTCTTCTTCACTCCAAGTACTTTCTGGATTTACTTGTGAAGTTCCTTCTACTTCTGCTACAGGCACAAAGGGACCTTCTTCAATGGCTTTCCAAATTCCTGCGTCTAATGACTTTATGAATATCTTCATCTTGATTTTCCAGAAGTCATAGTGTTCTCCATTGAAGAATGGTGGCCTGTTTATGTTGTGTCCTTCACTGGTTCCATGATTGGAAGAGGATGCCATCTTTTCCCGGACCTTAGGAATAACTTACCTAAACTTCCGCTCTGATACCAATTGTTAGTTCAGATAGCAACCTGAGAGGGGGGTGAATCAGTGTTGCCCCGATTTTCGCCTAATTGAAAATGTTACTTTCAAGATGATGATAATCACGAAACGATTGTTGTGATTGCAGCGGAATTGAGTATTGCTTGAAAGTAAAAGATGAAGGAAGGAGGAAATAACACACAGAGTTTTATCCTGGTTCACCTTTAATCCACCAAAGGCTACGTCCAGTCCCTCAAGAAAACCCCTTGAGGATTTTTCCACTATTGATAAAAATCTCTTACAAGTTCCTAACCCAAGGACCCCAAGAATTTCTACCAATATCCTGTGAAAGCAAACCACTTTCAACAGCCCCTGAAAGCAAACCGCTTTCAGTTCCTGAAGGCAAACCACCCTCAGACCTTGAAGGCTAAACCACCTTCAATCAATACCCTGAAAGTATACCACTTTCAGTGACAACAACCCTTCACCGAATACCACGGTGAAAACTCAATCTTACAGAAAGAGATGAAGAAGAGTTTACAATTGGCTGTATCAATCCTTTAACATAGAAGTGGATTGATCATGAGAAATTATGCTTTAAGGCTTTTAAGCATAATATAATTCTGAGTTCCTCAAGATATGAACAACTAAAGTGTTCTTATAAACATGCAGATCATGAACTCAGAATTTAGGCTCTTGAAGGTTTAAGTTCTAAAAGATGAACTAATTTTGACAAAGCTTTGGCCTAATGTTGTATTCTCATGTGTTGTTGTGTTCTGGACTCAAATGGACTTTATATAGGCAAGGGAAATGTCCTTGAACCATCACAACCCTTTCCAAAAGGTTTGGGACACAATGGTTCATGAAAAGATATAACTTTTCGTTCTGGTAATCGATTACATCACTTAGTGTAATCAATTACACTAATAGCCGTTTCAGTTTGAATTTCAAATTCAAACATGTAATCGATTACAAACAACAAGTAATCGATTACCTGCCTAGGTGTAATCAATTACCAGAATCCTGAAATCGATTACACTGAAGTCCAACTTCCAGAAACTTGATCCTTTGAGATCGGCTTAAGGTTTTCTACTTCTTTTAAGTTATGAAAACACTTAGCTTGATTAGTTTAGGTGTTTTAAGAGCCTTTATGCTTTAATAGACCTTTAGAAGCATAACTCACCTAAACTAAGACTTCTAGACTATTGATGAACTTTGTAGCGCTGTTTCTTCGAAGTCTTCTTTTCTTCTTTTTTTCGATGAGTTTTTCATCATCAAAACCACAGCCAGGGTCAGGAGCAAGACCTTCTTCACAGATTTACGGGGTTTACCAAAAACCAACGTAAACAAATTGGCACACCTGGTGGGACCAAAGGGAGATGTTTCATTAGAAATCATTCCCAGTGCCTAAATTTTCTAAGTTCATTAGAAAATTATCACTAATCGGTGTATGCTATTACAGAGTGGTAAATTCGTAAGTATGACAAACTGTTCCAGAGGAAACCAGTCCCCAGGGTCTCAGGTTGAACCCAATAATGCTTCTAATGCCAGTATAGAATGTTCGATTAGCACTAGTCATAGTGTTGATCCTCAAAGGTTGGACACCGTTTCCATCCAAGACGTGGCGGATACAAGTGTCTCAATGAGTCCAAATTCTCAACCGGTTTCGACTGGTCAGAATTTGTCTCAAACGATTTCCTCGATGCCTATTGGAGTAAATCCTGGTCAGGCATCTAATCAATATACGTCAGGGCCAATATTAACGTCAGTTACGGCCCTGATTCCAATCCCAAGTCCGACAACTCCTGCGATTTCACAGGCTGTTGTTGGTCTTGGGATAATTATCGAATTCCCCACAATTTTATAAATCAACCTTATGGGGTGTCTTGGTCGATGATGCAAGGGATAGGAACTTACCCCATGATGTACTCAGAAAACATGGTTTCGAACCCCAAGAAAACAGTACGTAACATCAGGATCAGGAGCAGCTGGATCAAGAAATATGGGACTCCCTCTCCCTAATATGGATGGTTCCCCGTTTTCCTTGACCAACAACACAGTTAATGTTCTTAGGCAACAAATGGACAACAGTAACCATGAGTTAGTCAATACATTGACTCAATAAATTGGTACAGTCTTTAATCCCATGATTATAGACACTACAGTTGCCTACCAACAATTGACGACTCAATTGGGTTGAATTGCGGATATTTTTGGCGCGCCAGATCCTGTAATTAGACAAACTTCTCAGGCTGGTCGACAAGCGCCTCATCCGATCATTCAGCCCCAGATGTTGGAGATTCGACCTAATCAACAGGTTCATCATTATGAACCTTTTCATAATGTCAATCTTGGTCGAAACGAACAGGTTCCGCAAATGAACCTGTTCACCAAATTCACCTTGGTCGAAACAAACAAGTTCAACGAAATGAGCCTGTTCACCAAATCAACCTTGGTCGAATCGAACATGTTCCACAAAATGAGCCTGCGCACCAAGTTAATCTTGGTCGAAACGAAGGGGTTCCTTATAATGAACCATTCACCAAGTTAATCTTGGTCGAAACGAAGGAGCTCCGATTTTGGTTAACAGAAACTAGAAGGCTGAGCAAATCCTAGAAAGAGTTCGACCAAATAATTTCGAGGGGAAACAAAATGTTGCCAATATTGTCGAACAGTTGTTGAATCAACACGGATTCAATGTGGGCTACGCTAACAGACCACACTTCATCTCGGATTTTCCTGAGTTTGTTCTTTAAACTGAATTGCCAAGGGGATGGAAAGTCCCTAAGTTCACTAAATTCTCAGGGGACATCGAAGAGTCCGCGATCGAACACATTGCCAGATAGCAGGTCGAAGCGCGAGGTTTGGCAAACAAAGAATATTTAAAAATGAAATATTTTCCCAGTTCTCTAACGAAGAATGCATTTACTTGGTTCACAACATTACCACCAAACTCAATTTTTTAGTTGGAACCAATTAGAGCGAGTCTTCCACGATCAGTACTTTAGAGGCGAATCTAAAGTTACTCTCAAAGAACTGGCAAGTGTTAAAAGGGAGTTATCGGAATCATTCGATGATTATCTGAGCAGGTTCCGACATATGAAGTCGAAGTGCTTCATACAAGTCCCTGAACACGCACTGGTCGAATTCACTGCCGGTGGATTAGACTATTCGACCAGGAAGAAAATAGATACTCAACTTATAAGAGATTTGGCCCAACTGGCCAATAGGATCAAACAAGTTGAGTACCTTAGGCAAAAGAAATTAAAAAATAGTAAATTGCCTAAGAAAGAAAAGATAGCTTATATCGGAACAGGCGATATAAGTCGAGAAGATTCCACGAATTTCGAGCCGTATGAGGACTTCGTCTCCCATGACATTCAGTTAGCTGAACTCAAAGAAGGGTCTCCTTATGTTTGCAAAATGCTAGCAACTAATAAATGGAGACAAAATAGTGATACATCTTGAAATTCTAATTTTCCTGTTAAAATTTATAATTTTGATATTTCAAAGTGTGAGGCCATCTATGATATTTTGGTAAAAGATGGTCAAATCGACATTCCTGTTGATCAGAAGGTCCCTTCTATTGATCAAAGGAGAGGTCGATGTTTTTGTGAATATCATAATTATTTCGGCCATTGGACTAATCAGTGTACTAAATTCAGGGATTTGGTCCAAGCTGCTATCCAAGACAGGAGGTTGGTCTTCGAATCCAAAGAAAAGTCAACCATGAAGATCGACTCTAATCCGTTACAGGTCCAAAGCACAAATTTCGCTGAGCCTGTGGCAATATGTACCATAAATATTGCCAAAGTTCCTAACTCCAACGTCATGCCGGTTGAGGAGTTTGACAATGAGATACAGGTAGAGGTTTACCCAAAAGCAGGTGAGACTCTGCTGGAGTACCTGCAAAAGGTGCAAAGAAAAGGACGCTGAAAAAACCATGTGTCCTAGTTGCAGTTCCATCTTTGATCGAAATGCTGCTAAGGCCGTAGAAACGGCTAGAAGGGTGAACCGTAAAACTGCAATGGAAAGGTTAGGTCATCGACTACCTGCTACTCAACGCCTAGGTTCGAGGAATCTATTCGAGTCGAGATCACAGCCGAATCCCACCATAAGAGGAAGAGTTTTGTTCCTCCAACAGGGGTTCGACCTAACCAATGGGTTACTGCATTTCGACCCAAAAATTCTGTGAAATCAAGGGTCGAAATGAGACATTCTGCTTTTAGAAATGGGAATGCTCACACTACAAAAGATCTTTCCCACGTTCAAAATTCTTACTTCGGAACCAAGCCTATGACCAAAACCCAATGGAGGAGGTTCCAGAGAAAGAGAAAGGCCGCTTGAGAGAGAGAAGCTACTCGGAAAGGGAAGGCTATGGTCGAGGTTCCTAGAAGAAACGATCCTTTGACTAATGTAAGCAAAAGAGGCAAGTCTTTCCTCGAAAACGGACAATCAAGTCGAGGCAAGACTCTGCCTTACATGGACTTAGCGTACAAGCCTGATCTAAGTCTTGAAGCTGAATCATTCACACCTAAAACTACACCTCCTAAACCACTAACTGCTGAAGAGGAAGGTTTGGTCACTGATTACTTCGACAGTGACACCGAAAGTCTAGACATTATTTGTAATGTAGTGTCTATTCTTCCTTCTGAGTTCGACCAGACTATAGAGGTGACTGAAGATGAAGACGACTACTTTGTCGAGGATGAAGAAGATGATAACCCTTTATGCTACTACATAATGACTAAAGGAGGGGTCGAAGAGTAGAATGCGGTTTTCAAGAAGACGGATCCAGAAATGAAAAATCACTTGAAGCCACTGTTTGTGTGGGCTTGAGTTGAAGACAAGGGAATCAACAAGGTGCTAGTTGATGGAGGGGCAGCAGTAAATCCGATGCCTAAATTTTTAATGAAGAAATTGGGCAAGACCGAGGCAGATTTACAGCCTCATAACTTGGTTCTCACTGATTACGAGGGGAAAACAGACAAGTCACTTGGTGTTATTCCACTCAAAATTATCGTAGGTGTGGTGACAAGAACTACTCTGTTAGTAGTGGTTCCTGCTAAAGCAAACTATAATTTGCTTTTGGGCAGAGAGTGGATTCACGAAGTTGGAGCGGTTCCTTCGACTTTACACCAAAAGTCGTCCCTCAGGAGGGAAGACGACGTCCTCGAGAATGTTGATGCTGATCAAAGCTACTTCTTGGCCGAATGCGATCAGGTCAACAAAAATACCTTTGATAAGAAGCTGGCAAATATTCCACCTTACAATGATCTGAAGAATGAAATAAAAGGGGAATATAAACCAAGTTCATTCAGGCTCGACCCTGATTATGGTTTCTTCCGAAGAATGGAGTTCCATCAAAGAAAGGAAGGTTGTAGGAAGGGTTTGACCGAGAAGGACTTGACCGAGAATTTGGGATGACCAAAGGGAAGAGGGCTCAGGACGGGTTTTTTGTTTAATTGTGTAAAAATGTGGTTTTTTTATGACACTGGTCTTTTTTTTACAACGACTTTTAATTATGCCACAAATTGAAGTTGCAGTTAAACAGCTTGGCGTAGAGGAATTCAGACACTTTTTTGTTTCCTTCTACGTTTCTTTCCCTTCATCAGGAGGTATCTTAATATGAAGGGGTTGTCATGTTGTATGGTTATCTATCTCAGTGTCTCTATGGTATAATGTGTTTTAATATCATGATTCAAGTTAATAAGCATGATGTTATAAATCTTAATGATTGAACTATCTTAGAACTATCACTGTTAATAAAAGATTTCACATGTCTTTTTGGGCCATGAACTATGTCTTTGTGAAAATGGGATTGGGGAGCATGGTTGTTCAACTAAACATTTACTTTTAGGACATTCTACAATAGTTGCTAACTGAACATTATATTATTAGCTGATCTTCTATTCAAACAATGATCAGAGAGGTAGTAACTTTGTTGGAAATATGAAAAGAAAGTCCCACATTGCTAAGTTGGAGACTAAATCAATAGTATATAAGCTGGAGAGTTGCTATCCCAAATGCCTTAAGGTTTTTGGGTAAAAGCTTCTACTCCAGCATCTCAAGTCCACTCTTCCTGATCCAGTCCATCCATATGGGCCTCGCGCTTCCGTATCTAACAGTGGTATCAGAGCCCACTCGCACAACGGCCCACAATCCGAAAAAAAATATGGACTCAAAAAAAAAGGAAGAAAAAAAAACTAAAAATCAAAGATAGGCCCCTGAGACTCAGGTTCACGCAGAAGGAGCACAAGCCCACAACGACGGCCTCTGAGGTTCCCGCTTGAGTACAAGCCCAGACAGAGCAAGTCCAACCAAACAAGTTCAGTTGGACTTGAGGGGGAGTGTTGGAAATATGAAAAGAAAGTCCCACATTGCTAAGTTGGAAACTAAATCAATAGTATATAAGCTGGAGAGTTGCTATCCCAAATGCCTTAAGGTTTTTGGGTAAAAGCTTCTACTCCAGCATCTCAAGTCCACTCTCCCTAATCCAGTCCATCCATATGGGCCTTGCGCTTCCGTATCTAACAAACTTTAATGTATGAATTATCCACTACTTCATTGAATTAACAACATTATGGAGAGCTAGAGCCAGTGCAGAAGTTGGCTTATGTGCCTCTGAAATATGATATTGAAGATGAAAGTGAGTCATATGGAATTGATCCAAAACCATTTGATGCACTTAATGAGATACCAGAGAAGCAAACTTCCAGAACAAGCACTAGACTTGAGTGGCATTATGGATAATTTTTCTTTAACAGTTACTATAGTACTGTACCAACGTGCAATGGACATAGAGATTAAATTCACTCATAAATCTGTTATGGCATTCTTGATTCAGTGCGATTCGAGTTCAGTTATGGAGAGTCTTTAAGTAGGGGATGACCTGCAGGCGACGGAATTGCTTCACTACAATGTGATAGTAATAAAATCACACAAGAAAGGGGGGGTTTGAATTGTGTGTGTGACTTTTGAAAGTTTTACAAGAGAATACGAATTATGAGTTCGAAAACGGTTTATCTAACGTGCAGTGGAAATATACTTAGAGCATAAACAGTAAAGCACACAAGATATTTATCCTGGTTCACCCTCAAAATTGATAGGGCTACGTCCAGTCCTTGGCTATACCAAGATTTTCCACTATTTCGACTGAATAGTGCAAGTGTTCTCAGGGACTTCTCCCAGTATTCTTAGGACTACTCCTTTACAAGTTTTCTCAAGACTTCTCCTTTATCTCTCAAGTATTCGACAAGACTCCTCCCGAATTCTTTTACAAGAATGTTGGTTTTCTACAAAGATCTCTTCACAAAGAGTGGGTAGAAAATATGAGGTTCTAGGTTCAGAGATGATGGTTAAGTTTGGTTCTCTGAAGGGATAGTGTGAGAGTAATGAGAGTTTTCACTCTATGAGGATTTCACACTAATTGGCGACTAAACTCAGAAGGATAGAAAATTCTAAGGTTACTGAGTGTTCTTGGCAAAATCTTGTCTAAGTTATGAATTGACTTGAAGAATTTGAATGCTTAGATATAGTGTAAGTCGCCAAGTTGAAAGTGATGCAGAGGCAGCTATTTATATCTTCAATAAGGTGAGAGCTGGATGGACTGCTAAAGATCTTCAAAAATAGTTCCGTTGGAGATTTACCCGATTGTGAGTAGCGGATACTTCTGCATTTGTTGTTTGATAAAGTTTGCCATAGTGATGAGCATTTCTTCAACCGCTAGAGAGTGAGTTCGTCTGGCAATCCTTTTTCTTCTGGTTTCCAGAGACAGCAATTAATGTGAGTGGATTCCTGCTAATAGGGCAAATGCTTCTGACCAGAGGACTTGAATTCTACCGTTGAGGAGATACGATGATCAGAGGATTTCACCGTAAATTCAGTAAAAAGCAACTTGAATTAAGGAATGTCGGAAAATTTGAATCTTCAGGATATATGGCGCTTAATTCTGTCTCTTTCGTATTTAATGCTCTGATCCACAGGAGGTGCTTGACGACTTCTCTTGGTTTAGGCAAGCAATCTCTACTGAGCAGATTCCTTTCATGTCAGTCTTCAACCATTACTTCTCAGTTAACCTCTGTGTTTGACTTGGAGTGAACCGGTCAGATCTTTTAGGCGGACGAAGTCTACTGAGAGAGAGGCTCCAGTTCTCTTAGCCGGACGTACTTTTCCCTTGCTCTTTGATAATGATTGCAGCGTCCCTTCCGTATATAAGAGTTCCTGAATATAAAATACTTTAAAGAAAATTAGTGACTCTTTACGAAATTGTTATTTATCAAAATAGGTTAATTTATTTGGATAATTTTCTCTAACACAATGTCTGAATGTAAAACTAATTCTTGAATCTTTCTTAAATGCTTAGTGTACTGACTCTATAGATTTAATAATTACTTATTTTAAGTAATGTCTAATTCCCACATATTGATTGTTGAACTGTTTATTGTATGGTTCTTAGTTCTGCTTCATTTAGCTCACGAAGGCATGATACATGAGAGATGATGGCATGAGCAATGGTCTAATGTTACAATGTTATCATCAAAATTGTATTTACTGCAGCATATATATCATGTGTTAATTATTAATTCATATTAAGCTATTATTACAGTGATGGATAACTCTAAGTGTATCAATTGAATGATACTCATATACAGAAGTTAATGTTGTGAATGATGTGGTGTGATTATCAATTTAATATGACGGCGTTACTACATATGTTTGATTTATGCATACAAGTATTTAGTATGCGTTGTATGCCCGTGTATTGCACGAGTTAAACTCTCTCACCATGGCTGTTAGACCAGCTCATACAATTAGTTTTTGTTTATCCTTGGGTCAGGTTTTGCTTGCCACATTTGTGTGTCAAGTTGTTGATACATTGTTGACTCTTTAATTGCAACTTTGATGTTGGTTATGCATTTACCTCTGGTGTATCGATCACAGTTCTATTACAATGTATATTTACACTTACGTATGACAAGAATATAAATTATATGATGACAATACTGCAAATGTTGGTTTTAGTGATCTCAAATATATCATGCATGCATATTTTAATACATACTAGTCCTATACTTCATATATTCCCTTAGTCAATAGAAACATGGATTGTTCTTGATACTAATTTATTGGATCTCTATATATTAGTCATATGTGCCCTGAACTAATGTTTGATTTAGTGTTTTTGTTCCTATTTGTACATTAAACTTCTATTATGTTTTGCCCCATTTATCCCATTCACGCGCTGGATTTTAGTCATCCTGCACTATAGCAATTTTTTCATGTTAGTCATTTGTATGTGGGTAATATTGTGTTCCTATACTATACTGGGCAATATTCATCGTCTGCTACTGGAGGTTGATAAATGATAAGATTGATAATGTGGTTGAAGATGATACACATCATTTTAATAAAAACGATACAATGTTATCACGTATAGTCACAGATAAATCTGCTCTCACCCCTATTAAGCGTTTTATCCCATGTATCGCATGGATATAATCACTAATATACTATACTATACACTATATTATTAGAATATTGAGTGTTGAATTGCTCCATCATGTCTTTATTACTTATTTAATCATATGAATGACATATAATCGTATATAGATTTCTTAAGTTAACTATAATACAATGTTGAGGAAAAAAAATTTAGTAGTTGAGTACTTATTATATAGATTTCTCAAGAGTCAAGGACAAACACTATCTCATGTTGGTGTCTACCTTCTGAACCCAGTATTTTCTCATGGTCCATTATATGTTGCTATTTCTCGAGTTAGAAGCAAGTTCGGTTTAAAGATATTGATTTGTAATGAAGACATCAACCAACGATGTGTTACTAAGAACATTGTTTTCAAGGAAGTTTTCCAAAGGATCCACTATAATTAGTTGAAATAACTTTGTATAAGTTTGGTTGATTAATTTTATGAATGATACATTTATTTATATATATATATATATATATATATATATATATATATATATATTAATCTTTGAACAATATATTTCCTTTATACTTAATTATTATTGTTTTTTCTCACATCTATTAAAGGCACATGTTCATTCACTTCTTTTAAATTGTCAACTTTATGATTGCCTTTTACATTTCTTGCATACAAAAAAGCTTCTTCGATAAACACTGCATAACTCTAATCATATAAGTTAAGAATCAATTGTTCAATTAGAGTTGATCAATATTGTGCATATTTACCATAAAATTCTATTTATCCCATATAAAGCCTTATCTTATCCGATCCTTTTTTAAGCGCTGCTCTATTTATGTCTAACATGATCATCAACTCAACTTTATTTAGTAGAATTTTCATTTAAATACCACGTTATCTCCCTGTATTGAATTTGTCATTAATAAGATACTGCTATCATTGATAGAGCAATACTTTATTATATATATGTATATACTTTATTATATAGGGATGTATCACATGAGAAATGTGTTTCTATATGAGAAAATGAGAACAAATCACGATCGTTAGATCTAATCATGAATGGATTAAAACAACTTAATAATCACATGACTACTTAAAAATGTCATGTGACTTTTTAAAAAGTCACATGACTTCATGTTTTAATCTTAACCATTCATGATTAGATCTAACGGTCATGATTTATTCTTACTTTCTCATATAATCATCTTATTATATATATATATATAACTATATTACTACTTGACGAATAATTCCCCGTGCATCGCACGAGCCACGGGTTTTATCCTAGTTGCAATTCATCAGCAAGCCAGGGGAAGCTAGTTGAACCCTGGAATATCTTATGATTCTAGTCTAACTGCATATGCATCTTCTCCAAAATTGCGTGTATTTGGTCCATTTGTGGATTTTTTTTTCACCAGCAATGAACTCCCTGACAACCCCATCAATCTCAACCGAGCTGCAACCTGGTACCTTGTCTGCCCTTTTGTTTTTCATAACATCCCTCACCCTTCTGGCATCAGCATGTCTCCCAGATGCTGCATACAAATTAGAAATTAAAACATAGACCCCACTATGATTACCTAACCGTATAAGTCTTTCAGCTGCAAGTGTGGCCAGTTGAGCTTGACCATGATTGCAGCATGCACTCAGAAATGCCCTCCAAGCCCATGTTTCTTCAGAGCCATTCTTTTGGTTATTCTTCTGATTATAACCATAGCTTCTTCGAAGAGCCCCACTCGGCTTAGTAAGTCAACTAGACAACCATAATGTTCACTTTTTGGCTCAATGTTGTACACACTGCACATTTTATCTAACAACTTCAGACCTTCAGATGCCATTCCTGAATAACTACAAGCAGTAAAAACAGCTATGAATGTTATATCATCAGGTTTTATCCCAATCTTTTCCATATCTGAAAACAGCTTGAGTGCTCCTGTTCCATCTCCATGCATTGCCATACCAGAAATCATAGCATTCCAACACACAATGTCTCTCTCCGGCATCGAATAGAATAATCTCTTCGCCATGTCCAAATTCCCACATTTAGCATACATATCTAATAAACTAGTACTCAAACGAATGCTCAATGGTAGCCTTGCTCGATTCAAATATCTATGAATCCAAACGCCAATATCCAAAGCCCCCATATGAGCACAAGCAGAAAGAATGCTCACAAATATAGATTCATCAGGCACTATATCAGTCAGCTGCATCAAACGAAACAAATAAAGACCTTCCTAGAAGCAATTATTATGCACATACCCAGAAATCATAGCACCCCATATCCCCTTATCCTTCTCCGGTGTTTCATCAAAGAACAATCTAGCTGAATCAACATCACCTACCTTTGCATATCCCGAAATCATCACACTCCAAGATACTGCACTTAGGCTAGGCATTTCATCAAACACCTGCCTTGCAGCTAGCATATCACCACACACACAGTACATAGCCATCAAACTATTGCCCACAAAGATATCAAACAAAAAATCAAATTTTGAACAATATCCATGAATCATTTGCCCCAAAGAACGATCTCGAAGCGCGGCACAAGCCTTCAACACATAAGGGATGGTGTAGTTATCAGGGCTGAAATCATTCCGCAGCATCCTGGTAAAGACGTGAAGGGTGCTGTTGAGGTTACCATTGATGAGGAAAGCTTTGATGATGGTGTTGCATATGCAGACTGTGGGGTGCTGAATGCGTTGAAAAACTCTGCAAGCATAGGTGAGGCTTCCTTGATGAGGGTGTGAACAGAAAGCCAAAACCCTGCTCAGAGCAAAACTATTGTTGTCAAGGCCTGAGATGAACACTTGGGCATGTGCTTGCTTGAGTTGATTCATACTCTTACACTTTTCCAATAGTGTTAGACATCTCCTGCTGCAACTTGACATGGGAAGAAAAGGAACTGCATTCAAGTTACCACATTCATCTATCTTTCTCACTTGAACGTGGAACACGACATCAAGAAAGGTTCATTTTATGTCAACGAAGTTGAGCCTTGTGTTTTGTTTACAATCTTTTCAGTCCTTCTTATTACTTATGAGAACCTTATTCTATTGCCACTTATGGCAGATACAAAATAATAATTTTTCTCACAAACTAATTTATGTATTTAGTTTAATATTCTTTAATTCAAGTCAATTTTTTTAATAGTATTTGAAACTTTTGATATTTAACTCTATATTTTCTATATCTTGCATTTTAGTAATTTCATCATTATAATGTTATTGTAATATTAACTAATGTATTTTGAGAAAATATTATTTTTATATAAATAATTTCTGTAAAAAAAATTATTTCATCGTATAATATAGTAGTCACTTTATTTTTATTCCATTTTTAATAATTGCATTAAAAAATTAAATATTAAATAACATAAGAGTGTAACAAAAAATAAAAAAATAACATAATAGTATTTTATGAATTTCATTGCATATTCACGGGAAAATACATTTTTAATTAAACACATGTTATAATTATTTCAAGGAGTATTGGAAATGATTCCTAGGAATCGCTTAAGTTAACTAAATACATATTCAAAAGATATCATGGAATAACATTCTCATTCTAATATTCTCGGGAATAAGATTCCTGAGTATCATTCTCCAAATTTTGAAATAAACACCCCCTTAAAAATAATTAGTTAAATTTTTAAAATGTTTTCCTACTGTAAAAAAAAAAGTTTAAATTTTTGAAAACATTGAAAGAGGAAAAATAAACATTCTAAATTAAATAATTCCAATAAACAACAACAACAAAAACCTCACACCGCTAAGTAAAGTCGGCTATATGGATCACACTATGTCATTGAGCTCGATCAAAAACTAAATTATGAGGGATATTATTGATAATGAGATCATCTTTAACAATATATTCTCATGTTCTTTTCGGTTTCCCTCTTGCTCTTTTGCAGGACTAAAAACTATGTCATCAACACGTCTCACCAGTGTCTCCTTATGTTTCGTTACATATGTTCATAACACCTAAACCGATTTTTCATCAGTTTCTCCGCAATAGGCGTCACTTCAGCCCAACATCTTCTCTAATCCGCTCATTGTGTATTTTATCCTTTCTAGTGTGTTTACTCCTCCATCTTAACGTTCTAATTTCTTCTGCTCCAACTTTTATTCCATGTTCCTGTTAAAGTTGATCCAATAACGTGTTCTATACAACTTGTTCAAAGTGTTCTATACAACTTGTTCGTAATCTATTTATATATATAAATCTGATAAAGTAACGAACTTATTACAATTCGTTTGGTTTGACTTTCAAATTAAATGAATTAATTAAGGGAACAATACCCTTGGATTTAAATGTATTATTTGATGCAATTTATTTTAATTTCAATTATTTGAATGAATGAGATTTTTTAAAAATTATTCTAATTATTTTATCGATTGTGTATAAAGATAAACAAGTAAAGTTATTAAGAATGAGGTGAACTCAAAATAATCTTTAATGTATTTCAAATATTTAATATATTATAAGACTTTCAAAATGTAAAAGTTTTAAATAAGACCCTTCCAAAAGTGATATTTAAAGCATTGTGAGTCAACCCGGCTATCAACTGCTATTAAGCTATCAAGTCTGTTAAAAATATACATCACAAGCTGTAATATTATAAGGTTGGCTTAGATTTCAGCATTTTGGACATGGGTAAGATTTTTTTTTTTAATTTTGTTTCTAGTCTTAAGGGTGTTGCTGGTTCTTTTGTTAAGATAAGGAAAATGATTTTGTCAATTCTTTTTTAAGTCATTGGGAAGCTGGATTTTTAAGACAAGGAAATTCTTAGTAAAGAATTTTCCGTTAGATTATAGCTCTATTTTTAAAGCCATGAAATAAAGTCTCCGCAAAATGTTCTATATAAGCGTCATACTCTTAGAATAAATCATAGAATTTCTAGCAGAGTTTCTTTTCCATTACATTTCATAATGGTTATCAAAGTAACTTTGTGTTACATTCTTCTTTCATTATTTTCCATATCTTTAGCAGAAGATGTGAAGGTTATTGTGAAAGGAGTGACAACAATTGCTGAGACAGATGAAAATTTTATATGTGCAACTTTAGACTGGTGGCCTCCTAACAAGTGTGACTACAACCAATGTCCTTGGGGAAAATCTGGCATTCTGAACCTGGTACTCACTTTTTGTTTTGATATCTCAATGTGGAATTTATCACCATTACATATCATGCATACTTTCATCTTAAAAATTTTGTCACAAAGCAAACCACTCCATGACATGCATTCTCAATGTTTGCAGGATTTGGGAAACAGAATTTTTTCGAATGCTGTCAAAGGTACGCTATCTTTTTCTTAAGTCAGTTCACACTTGATAGAAAAATTTCATGCATAAATATATTGTTCACCTTTTAGGCTACTTGTAAGACTATAACTTTGTTTCAAAGTCATGTCTATTTAATTTTATTTATGTGCTATTCTCATCCTTATTCGTTAGTGGAGGCAACATGTGTCATTTCAATGGTATAAGGAAGGAGATTGAATAGCAGCCACAATAGGACTATAACCTTACATTTTACATGTATGTTTGAAAATTCTTCTAAAATCAATTTTGGGCAAAAGCTTCAGTGGGTAGCTTCTGCGTGTCAGAATTGATTCTGGTGGTAAATAAGGTGTGCAAACCTTGATTTTCATTCATATATCTAACTATTAGCTATTTTTTTGCAGCATTTAATCCCCTAAGAATCAGATTAGGTGGTTCACTACAAGATCAAATTATTTACCAATTTGGGAATCGAAATAAATGTCCTAGTATTAAAAAGCAAGAAGATGGTTTATTTGGTTTCAGCACAGGTTGTCTTCCCAAAATGAGATGGGATGAAGTAAACGATTTTTTCAACAAAACTGGGTATTACTTTCGCATCCTTTTTCTCAGAGAACTATGCATGCATGACTGTTTGTTAGCAAAATGTGTCTCACACGTTTTTATTTTGCAGAGTGAGATTAACCTTTGGGTTGAATGCCCTCATTGGAAAGCATAACACAAAGGAGGATAAGAAAAATTGGCTTGGGAATTGGAACCCAAAAAATGCCATGAATCTCATGAAATACACAATTTCAAAAGGATACAAAATAGATTCATATGAATTGGGTAGCTAAAGTCATTGATTTTGAAGTTTTAAATTACAAATCCGCCATTTTTTTATCTTTTTTCTTACACATTATAATTCCTAATGTTATGTTTATCAGGAAATGAGCTATGCTCTAAGGGCATTGGTGCTAGAGTAGATAGTGTCCAGTATGCTAAGGATATCACTAAGCTCAGACATATAGTTAACAAACTATACCAAAACCCGTCCACAAGGCCAAAGGTTCTAGGCCCCGGTGGTTTCTATAGTAAAGAGTGGTTTGATAGCTTCTTACAGAACGTAGGACCTGGTGTGGTTGATGCAGTGACCCACCACATATACAACCTTGGCCCTGGTATGTATAAATTATTATCCGTTTTAGGCTCTTGTATGATAATATGCGTTTGACTACTTTGCTTGTGTATATGGATAATGATTGCATTCTAAGATAATTATTCAAAATTTAGGTGATGATCCGGCTCTCATCAACAAAATTCAAGACCCATATTACTTGAGCGACGTTGCTCAAACTTTCAAAGATATCTCGCTAGCAGTTAAGGATTTTACACCATGGGCAGGAACATGGGTCGGGGAAGCCGGTGGAGCCTATAATAGTGGTGGCAAATATGTGTCACATACTTTTGTTAATGGCTTTTGGTTTGTCTAAACTCTCTTTGAATTGATCTCTTTGCTTCCTTTTTTATTTTCTTTTCAAAATTGTGAATTGACATGTCTATGTATTTTGAATTATTAATAACTAGGTACTTGGACCAGCTTGGCATGACATCAACCTTGAACCACAAGGTTTATTGTAGACAAACTCTGGTTGGTGGAAACTATGGTTTGCTAAACACCACAACCTTCATTCCTAACCCAGACTATTATGGGTGAGTGTTTGTGTAGTAAGTGGTGAAATGTATTTTTACTAGTTTCAACTTTCATATTTAGACACTCCTCTATTACCCTTACTAAAACCTTGTTTTCTCTCTCACTCTCTCTCTCTCTCTCTCATCACATCAGTTATCTCTTTTCTCTCCTTATCTCTCTCATTCCCAGTTTGGGTGTAGATACCCCATGGAAATTTTAAATGCATGTTTGAAAATCATTCTACAATTTATTCTAAAGTGAAAATCTAATTGGGGAGAAATTTCTATAAATAACTTCATAGTGTTTAAATTGATTCTAGGTATAGAAAATTTGATCCAAACCTACTATAAGTATCACTTTCCTTATAATTTACATGGATTTTTCAACAGAGCACTTTTGTGGCATCGACTTATGGGAAGCAAAGTGCTTTCTGTTTCTCATGAAGGGTCTCCATATTTACGTACATATGCTCATTGTTCTAAGAAAGGGGTAAGCCTGTTGATCTTAATGATATGTTTAGGCTATTTTTTCTTAATCATGGTCTTTTTAATTATTTGTTGATCGTAATTTCCAGCCTGGAATCACCGTGCTCCTCATAAACATGTCCAATTCCACTTTCAATGTTTCCCTTGTCAATGACATGAATATGTATGTAATGGAAAACACAAGAGAACAGACCAGGGAAGAGTATCATCTAACTCCAAAAGATGGAAACATTCAAAGTGATGTGGTGTTGTTGAATGGAACTCCATTGAAACTTACAGAATCACTGGATATTCCAGAAATGAAACCACAATTAGTTCTTTCTTCTTCTTCAATCAATGTGGGGGCTCATTCAATCGTGTTTGTACATCAACAGGGCTTCAAAGCACCTGCATGCTAATGATATCAATAACCACAAATTAAGGACACATTCATTTTTTCTTTTGATTTTTCATAAGCCGTTTAATTTCTTTTACATTTTTTTTTATTTACCTCATGTAAATTTTTTAATAATACTTTCACTACTTTTATAATCCACGTGCTAGAATGCAAGTTTCATTTACATTGTTTCTTAACATTGTCATATCTTACAAAGAAGAGAGAGAGGGACACTAATGCATTTGCGCTAAAAAAAATTTAGTACTCATGTAGTTGTTATTACTTCCACTTAAATATTTACACATGTTTTATGTATGGTTAATTTACATTTTAATTTCAATTTCTTCGATTTAAAATAAAATAAAATTAATATTTGTGGGAGAAAGAGTACCGAGTACAAAATAATGAAAATTTGTCCGACTCCACTTACGATCTAAATCTAATTTTTGTGTTCCCTATTTCAATCCTTATTTTTAATGCAAATTTAAATTATTATACTTAATATCTTAATGCATTTAAATATCACTTACTAATTTTTTTCAAAAGCAAAACATCTTGATATTATAAGGAATAAATGATAATGAGAACAACCTACTCATGATATATGTGAAAATATGACACCTTGTCAAACACAATTTTACACATCATTAGATTCTACCAAAACAACTCCCTAACCCTGCAGAATAATCAAAATACCAAATATTGCTCATCAAAATAGAAAAAGAAAGACAAAAATTATCAAACCCAACTAGCCTACAACCAACTACCCGCCGAAGCATAAAATGCACCAGCCCGTCTTCCTTGTTAACATTATCTGGGCAAGATTCACGCCATATTCCTCAAACGACTAGAGAGAACGGGAGCACAAGTCCCTAAGACACCGAGGATAGTAGGCCGAAGCGTGTCTATTAGTAATTGGTCATGCGGGTTTATCAACCTTAAAGAGTTACCATCATCGAGAAATATGAGATGACAGAAACAACACCCAAATTGTCCAGGACTAGGAAGCATTTTCCTAATCTACATACTTAAGGCTATGGTGGGATCTTGATTTTAAGTTAGATAACTAAAAAGGAAAGCACCACTGCAAAAAAAAATCATGTTCAGTGAGGATGATTTACGTAATTAATAGCTTAATAATCATCATTGTGAGTATTTTAAGATGAAATTTACGTTTGTCACTGGTCTTCACAACTACTCAAGTCACTAATGCATTAGTCACGATATTTTTAAATGTCACTAAGGTTGAATTTTATTGTGACAATAATATTGTCAGTAATTTTTAAACGCGATAATGTAAAAAAAAAAGTCATCACAAGCGTTAGCATTAATAGTGATCACTACTTATCATTACTAATAATTTTGTACATTAAGACAAAAATAAGTCACAAATACAAGTATCAATAGTGAATACTTAACCAACGAGGTGTAGCACATGCGGTAGATAGTTGGACTCCTTAAGCATTTAGTCCAGGGTTCAATCCCAGGGCGGTGCGTTTGGAGAAGCATTTGTTGGGAGGGGTCTATCCACTTAGTGTGATCTCAGTGCCTTAGTGGATTAGTCTCGTGGCTATCGGTTGTGACATACCTTGAGAAATGAAAAAAAATAGCGAATACTTAATCGACACTAAGATTTATACACAATAATGACAATCCAAACTATACAACTAAACCAACCTAACAGAGCAGCACTGACACCCACAACTAGAGACCTAAAGGGGGACGGAAACCCAAGCCCATCAAAAGAAAAGACCAGCCAAAAAGCCACTAAAGAAACATCCCAACACCCCTCAAACCAAGACAAATAAAACCTCTGCAAGAAGGAACATGAGCAGCAATCAGCCACCACCCTTAAGAAGTTCGTGCGCTTGAATCTGGGCCGCAATTTGCTTATGAGCAACCACATTCGTACAATGATGCACCATACCCAAGTGTTTCCCCATCAAGAGGACATTTCTCGCTCTAGTCATAACACCATATATTTCCGAAAACTCGGTCGGCAAGCATCAACTGGTCCCCTTCATGTGCCTCCAAGGAATTCGAGCCTTCCATTACAACATTGTCACTAGCGACCTTATCTAGAACCTTCTTCTTCCTTCCTCTCTTATCTACTTTCCAAGGTCTACCCCTAGGCCTAACGGCTTTTACTTCACAATCGCAAGACATATTAGTAATTGATACTAATATTGATACATAATAATGTGGAAAAAAAGTTGTCACAAATACTAGTAATTGCCTTGATATGAATATTGTAGCGAAATTTTTAATATAAATTATATATTACACTATTAAATCATATTATGTTTCCATAAATTTTAATATGCGATGACTAATGTCGCAACCGGGGTCGCGGCGGGACGGCGAAAAAACAATTTTGTATCAGACAGAGTCGCCACTAATGTTTATTAAAGGAAAACACTAGAAAAACCTAAAATTGATAAATTGCCTACGAAACCTAAAATCTAGGTTCGGAAGTCTATTACGCGTGGGGAAGGTGTTAGCACCCCACAGCGCCCGTCTAAACGGTACCTAAGATTATTTGTGTAATTCTCTTAGCTCTCTACATTATTAATTTTACCCTTATTTATTTTTATTATTTAATTCCTAATTACTCATAAAATAGAAAAGGAAAACAAAACTATTTTTATTATTTTACATTATTTAATCCCCTAATTATTTCTAAACAAAAAGAACAAAGTATTTTATTATTTACATTATTCAATCCTAGTTGTTTCTAAAAAAGGGAAAGACAAAAAGAAACACAAAATATTTTATATTTTTTATAGCCTGATAGGTGTGAACCCAGTCCTACGTACTCCCTTAAAATGGAAGATCAAGGCTTACGCAGTTCTTATTTTAATTTAGTTAAGTTTTTTTAGTTTTTTTCTCTTTTTTGTTACAACAAAAATTAAAATTAAAATGTCCTTATATCATGGACTTACAATATCTCGGAAAATAAAAATCAAAGCCAAAATAAGGACAAAAAACAGAATAAATGAAATACAATAGGCTTAAATGCACATTTTACCCCTGATAATTCTCAAAGTTGCAAATTGTAACCCACCAAAATTTTTGTCACCAAATGTACCCCCATGAATTTTGAAATGAGCACTTTATGCCCTTCCGTCAGTGTGCCGTTAAAAAATTGACGGAAGGGCTGACGTGGCATGCCACGTCATTAAATGACTTTCAGAAATTGAAAACAGGGGTGGGGGAGATTCGAACACAGGATCAAGAAGTGGCAAAACACACTTTTTACCAGTTGAGCTACACAATTAATTGTTAATATAATGAACAAAATTTAATTTATATCATCAAACATTAAAATAAAAAAAAACTATATCATCAACATTTGCACCAATGCAGTTTATCATGAAATCTGAAAAACCCAGAAAATCAACAAAAACAGGACAACAAAGGAAGAATGCAAACAACATTTGCAACAATCCAGTTCATCATCAAAACTGGAAAACTCAAAAAATCAACAAAAACAGAACAACGAAGAGGAAGAATGCAGATTATACCATCAACAGTTCATCATCAAAACTGAAAAACTCAGAAAATTAACAAAAACATAACAACAAAGGAAGAATGCAGATTTATGGTCTCTAGTTCCCCAAATCCTTCATTCCCCAAACCAGGTCTTCTATGTTCCTGAATCTAGCAAAACCCCAAACCTACATTTTTTTCAAACGGCCTTCACCATTGCTAAACCCCAAACCTACAAATCAAAGTTCAACCCAATTCAAGACCAAGTTAACAAGCAAAAATGGAGAGGGATTTAAGATACGAAGGAGGACGAGAAGTTCAAAGTTCACCAGTTCATGCTAAAAAGAAAAAGGCAGAGAAGTGATAAAAATTGAAAATCAACCACATCATGTCATTAATTGCTTGAAACGAAATTAGAAATGAACACAATCGCTCCTCTGCGCCGCCTCCACCATCAATTTGCCGCCAGCAATAGAGAAGGAGAGCGCGCGCGGCGATGATTGAAACGGTGAAACGGCGGCGCCGAAAGGTTTGGTGGCGGTGACCGGCGGTTGACGAAGAGAGAAGGAGTGGCGAGGAGGTTTTGGGCTGAGAGGGAGAATGGATGATGGAAGAAGAAGAAGAGCAGAGACCGATGTAGAGGTGAAGGGGTTCGGGAGTGAGGCTGGTGATCGATGGTTAAGGAAGAGGAACGGTGGCAGTGAAGAGAAAAGTGAGGGTGGTGAGGGGGAGAATGAGTGGTGGCGGCGGCTCGTGTGTTTGGGGAGAAGAGGATTAGGGTTTGATGGGTTAGGAAGAGAGCAGATGGTATAGTTTTTTTATTTTTTTATTTTTTGTAATGTTTGATAATATAAATTAAATTTTGTTCATTATATTATCAATTAATTGTGTAGCTCAACTGGCAATAGGTGTGTTTTGCTACTTCCTAATCCTGTGTTCGAATCTCCCCTACACCTTTTTCCAATTTCTGAAATTCATTTAATGACGTGGCATGCCACGTCAGCCCTTCCGTCAATTTTTTAACGGCACACTGACGGAAGGGCATAAAGTGCTCATTTCAAAATTCAGAGGGGTACATTTGGTGACAAAAATTTTGGTGGGTTACAATTTGCAACTTTGAGAATTATCAGGGGTAAAATGTGCATTTAAGCCAATACAATAATAATAAAAAAAACAACCAAAAGAAGAAAAAAAAAAAAGAACTAGCCAAAAAAAGAAAGAAAAAGAAACAGCAGCAGCTCGAGAATGATGAAGGAACCAGTGCTGCAGCGGCGGCGCAGGGGGGCTGAAACGTGGTGGCTTGGCCGCGGCGGCCAAGGGAAGCTCGAAGGAGGAGCAACGGTGATGGCGGTTGGAGGAGCACAGGAACAGACGGGAAGGACGAAGTGGTGGTGGCTATGAAGGATGACGGCGGTGGCTGGGACGTAGTGGCTCGGTCACGGCGGCCTAGGAGAGATCAGAGCGTGGTGGCTTGGCGGCGGCCAGGGAGGAAAGGAACAAGGGCGGCGGCGGCTTGGAGGGATGAGGAAGGAAGGACGGCGGCGTGA
This sequence comes from Acmispon strigosus, assembly GCA_030819835.1. Classification (NCBI taxonomy): domain Eukaryota; kingdom Viridiplantae; phylum Streptophyta; class Magnoliopsida; order Fabales; family Fabaceae; genus Acmispon; species Acmispon strigosus. The sequence continues at coordinate 47,099,204 of JAUAMA010000002.1, forward strand.
AGGTTGATGAGGGAGAAGGGCGGACGGTGGCTTATGGAGAGGTGGCGGCTAGGTGTGGAAAGGGGGCGGTGGTGTGTGGCGGCTGGATATGAGGGAGAGAGATGAAAGGGAGGAGGTTGGTGGCAGGGTTTAGGGAAGCGTGGCTGCTTCTTCCCCTTTTTTTTTGTTTTTTTTGTTTCTTTATTTTATTTTGGGAGATAGAAAATGAAGGGAGATTAGGGTTAGGAGTGGAGGCTAAAAGTATGAGTGGTGGCTAAGAATTGTGTGGGAGTGAGGAAATTAGGGTTTGAGAGAGTATGGAGGCTATTAGGGAATGATGAGTGGTTTTTAGGGTTAGTGAGGGTAGGCTTATATAGGGGAGAATTAGGGTTTCAGTGAGGGGGGAAAATGACTAAGTTGCCCTCCCTTCCTTGCTTCTGCTTCCTCTCTTTTCCTTCGGGCCGCGACCCATTTTTCTTCCTTTCTTCTTCATTTTCCTCTGCTGGGCCTTTCCTTCTTTTCTTCTTTTTTCTCTTTTTCTTTTTTTTTTCTTCTCTCTCTTTTTTTCTTTTTTTTTCTTTCCTTTTTCCTCTTTTTTTTTGCTTTTTCAAAATTGGGCCCGGACAAAAATAGGGGTCAACAGCTGCCCCTCATTACTTGTTTCTTACTAGGTAGTATGAGAATACTACTGTTGTAAGAAATGAGTAAAGACATGACACATTTTTGTCCGGGTGTCAAAAAGAACACAGCAAACTCGGGTTCAAAACCCGAGCCACTGTCAAGCAGGGATCGTCTAAGCGCCACCCTGGATCTGCTGAAAAGTAACACAGATCGTCTAAGCGCCACCGTGGATCTGCTGAAAAAGTAACAAGGATCGTCTAAGCGCCACCTTGGATCTGCTGAAAGGTAACAGGGATCGTCTAAGCGCCACCCTGGATCTGCTGGAAGGTAACACGGATCGTCTAAGCGCCACCGTGGATCTGCTGGAAAGTAACAAGGTTCGTCTAAGCGCCCCCTTGGATCTGCTGAAAGGTAACAGGGATCGTCTAAGCGCCACCCTGGATCTGCTGGAAGGTAACACGGATCGTCTTAGCGCCACCGTGGATCTGCTGGAAAGTAACAAGGTTCGTCTAAGCGCCCCCTTGGATCTGCTGAAAGGTAACAGGGATCGTCTAAGCGCCACCCTGGATCTGCTGGAAGGTAACACGGATCGTCTAAGCGCCACCGTGGATCTGCTGGAAAGTAACAAGGTTCGTCTAAGCGCCCCCTTGGATCTGCTGAAAGGTAACAGGGATCGTCTAAGCGCCACCCCGGATCTGCTAGAAGGTAACACGGATCGTCTAAGCGCCACCGTGGATCTGCTGGAAAGTAACAAGGTTCGTCTAAGCGCCCCCTTGGATCTGCTGAAAGGTAACAGGGATCGTCTAAGCGCCACCCTGGATCTGCTGGAGTAACACGGATCGTCTAAGCGCCACCGTGGATCTGCTGGAAAGTAACAAGGTTCGTCTAAGCGCCCCCTTGGATCTGCTGAAAGGTAACAGGGATCGTCTAAGCGCCACCCTGGATCTGCTGGAAGGTAACACGGATCGTCTTAGCGCCACCGTGGATCTGCTGGAAAGTAACAAGGTTCGTCTAAGCGCCCCCTTGGATCTGCTGGAAAGTAACACGGATCGTCTAAGCGCCACCGTGGATCTGCTGAAAAGTAACAGGGATCGTCTAAGCACCACCCTGGATCTGCTGGAAAGTGACAAGGATCGGTCTAAGCGCCACCTCGAACTCGCCAACTACAACTTTCAATATGTGACAAAGGTATGCATGGTATGAAATGTAATGCATGCTATGAAATGTAATGCATGATATGTACCATATGTGATGGGGTTATGCATATGATGTTGATGCTTTTGATGCAATGATGCAAATGATGCACAACTTATTAATTTGAAACTCAAACTTGAATTATGCTGTGTTAGAAAAGACTTTTGTTAGCTTCCTTGGAAAAATTTAGCTCAATAAGCACATGCGTGCTCAGAAACTCAAACAGACTCAAGCTTGTTTCACCTGGACAGCTCATGTGAATGGATGTGAAGATTGCTTCTTTTGCAAGATCTTCCTTTGAAACCTGACTGAGAAGGGTGGGTCACCTGCTTATCAAATGTTTATCTGAGTCGTCTGATGCCGACTTTGAATTTTTCTGACTGATGGAGGTCTTTGAGGCGCCCCCTCTTTTCTGTTGGTATTGAGTGGACCGCGATCCTTTGGTCTAACATGTTAAATGAGATGTTGAAATGCTAAGTCATGTTGTTGAACCTGTGATCTCTCGCTTTGAAGCGCTACCTAATTAATATGCATGACATGAGATGACACATGATGGAGTCAAATGACAGAGGATCACCCCAGTTTTGTTTAGGGCGGATGAAGAGAATGAGTGATGGACATCAGGCTGCCCCAGCTTGGGTATAATTATAAGACGTAGACTGGAAAATTGCCCCGGTTTATACTTTGAAGAATGAGCATCAGAAGACAATTGATTGCTCCAATTTGGAAGAAGTTGATGGAAAAACAAATGAACGCTCCAATCTAGACATTGAAAATAATTCATGACAAAATTTGGCGATTGCCCCAGTTTAGTCTTGGACGATGAGCATGAGGTAGCATATGATTGCCCCAATTTGGGAATATTGACAAAGCCTGGACTGGAAAATTACCTCATCTTGGATGAGCATCAGAAAACAAGTGATTGCTCCAGTTTGAAAGGAAATGCACTAGAATGATGAAGAGTGAAAGCTAGACAATCTCTCGGGTATAACAAGGATGACAAGGAGTGGAATGATCAATTGCTTCAGTGATGTCTCAATAGGTTGAAAGAATTTGTGAGAACAACCGAGGTAATACTTCAGCCTGAGAGTGGAAGAACAAGTAGTCTGCCCCGCTTTAGGAATTTAGATGAGCACATACCCCAGATCAGAGTACGCGGGAAGACTACTAAGAATAGGTAATTATCCCAGCCGAAGAATGACCAGGTACACAAAAGATATGAAGTGAAGCTTAGGATGTTTCCCTAGTCTGATTCGGGTGAAGAAAAAATGGCTTGAGTAACTGCCTCAGTTGTGACACAGAGAGATTGGGGAGAAACTAGAAAATGGGCCCAACTTCAGGGAAAGGGACAAGCAATGAGCTGAAAAGTTGCCCCAATTGAGACAACGAGTGGTAGTCCAACAATTGTTCTATTGACCTTGGCTCCCATTTGAGGTCTGCATGGGCATGGAAGAGATCTTTTCTTGATTTTCTTCTGACTGATTGGGCTTTGCCGCAGTGTCCATCCTTGAAAGAACTTTGTGGAGGCAACTATTCAGCAAGCATCCCTTTTTTTTCCCTTTTTTTATGAGCAAATGAATAAGGTTATTGTGTCTCAAAATCAAGTTCAAGAAAAAGTGGACAATCAATCCTTGATCGGAATGGACTTTGTTAGGGTTGTAATGTGGCTAAGGGCTAGTGGGTTATGAAAGGAGGTGTTTACGGGTTAATGAAGACGAAGGATATGTGGCTAAGGGCTAGTGGGTCATGAAGGGAAGGATATCAAAGGCACAAACAAGTGTTTACGGGTTAATGAAGACGAAGGATATGTGGCTAAGGGCTTGTGGGTTGTGAAAGGAAGGATATCAAAGTGTTTACGGATTAATGAATTAATGAAGACAAAGGATTTTTAGCACTTTGATCGAAACTTAGCACTGATTATCAAGACTTGCTCAAGCAATTTTTCTTTTGACATTTTCATCTTTTGGCATTTTTATTTCTTTTTCTTTGCTTCTCTCTTTTCTTCTTTTTTTTCTTGAAATGGAAATCTTAAGCAAGCTTGGTGCTAATATTGTGCTAACTCTAATGTAGAGTGATCCTTGTCTAGGGTTAAGGGGAAGGTTTTTTCGGCTCAAAGGGGTGTCAAGGGGTAAGGATAGAAAAAGAATACCAAACTTCATCTCAAGGCATGACTGATCACTTTCGAGAACCTAAGTCCAAAACAAATCTGTGGTGAACTTGATTCACTTGCTCTTTTTTTTTTTGCATGCCCTAACTTTTGCTTAGGTCGCCCTGGCGGGTTTTCAACCTAACAGGCCCTTTTTTTTTCTTTTTTTTTGTCGAGGGATGACTCTTGCGCTTTTCTGCATAAATGACCATGTGCTAAAGTTTTCCTATGAAATCGATCAACTTCTCTCAAATAAGCGCTTGCAACCGCCACAAAAGTTGCCTCCAGTGCTCCTAGTCTTCTTCCATGCCAGCCCATGTCCTTAAAAATCAAGCAAACAAGTTCTCCCGCACTTGAGACATTAGCCATTATGAGACGCTAGGAATGATTTGTGTGAGATGGAAATGGAAAATTGGAGAATGAGATTAAGATTGACAAAGGAAAAGACAATGAATGAAGCAAACAAACCAAAGAAAAAGAAAATGCCATGCATGGTTCTTAAATAATGCTTCAAAGAAAGTCAGCAAAGGTTCAACACTAACATGACAAAACAGAAAGCTTATGTTAACCACATCAATTAACAATGCTAGACCATTAAACTCAGGCGCCTTGATTGCTGAAAGATTGGCAGATGCCGCCTCCTCCTCCTTGAATAGGTGGCCAACAAGAGCAAACCGACAGATGGTCGGAAGCCTTTGCACTAAGCAGCTCATCACTGATGAAAACCAGACGACTTCAGTATTCTCTTGTGAAAGATCCATGAGGCCCACTGAGAGTATGATGCCAAAGCTCATCCTTGGAACTTGCCAAACTGGGGGATAATGGACGCTTCAACTTTGAGTCAAAACCACTTCAACCTCGAGGGAACAGATTATGCAAGTGCAGGTCATCATGGTCAAATGGCAGCAGAGAAGGTGACTTGATGAAATGAACAAGTGTTTTGGAAAAATGGTAGGATCATAGGGATGGTGGTTGAGTTGATATGTGATCATGGGATGGTTAAGGGAAATGTGATTGGAAAAATAGTCTTGGTGAGATGTATGGATAAAGCAAGTAAGGATCAACATAATATGAGGTGGGTGGATAGGGTGTCCTACGAATGAAATAGTCATATGGTGAAGAGGAGGGCGATTAGGTTGAGATGAGATGATGGGATTAGTGCTAGAAAGAAAGTAAAGTAACGAATGGATGGAGGGTCTAGAGATGAAAAGGAAGTGGTAAGCTGTATGGTGAGTAGGATGGGGACAAAATGAGGTGGGTAGGTAGGGGCCCACAGATTATATTGAAGTTAATTGCTTGTGTTAGCCATATGGTGAAAAAAATGGTGAAGGTTAATATAGCTGGTAATATGGGTGAATATGGGTAATGATCCTTACTGTTGCAACGGATGAGGAAGTGGGATAGGCATGAGGAGTGAAAATGAGCGGCTGACTATATGAGGATGCCGCCATTGCACAAATTCTGTTCTTGACTCAATCGTGATCGGTGTTGACCTGCTCTTTTGCACTATTGCCCTAATTTTTGCATGATAGCATCATACTCAACCTTCTCAAAGTCTGGTCTCTTGTAGGTTCAGATTCTGGTGTCAACTGCTTCTGTAGATTCCAGGGTTTCAACTTGAGCTTGTCAATGCCATTTCTTGTTTTTTCAAACTTATTGAGACTTAAATTCTCCAAGGAAATGCAAATGTGTTTGAAAGAAAAACAAATTTGTTAACGGGTCCAGCAGATGGTGGTTCCTCATGTTCTAACGCTAGAGAAAGACCCCTTGGGTTAAAACATGGTTGACAGTCATTCATGTGGGAAATACCCCTACAGAATTTATGTCTAAGGGGCAACACGAAACAATTCCATGTTCTAACACCAGAGAAAGACCCCTTGGGTTAAAACATGGTTGACAGTCATTCATGTGGGAAATACCCCTACTGAATTTATGTCTAAGCAGCAACACGAAACAATCCCATGTTCTAACGCCAGAGAAAGACCCCTTGGGTTAAAACATGGTAGACAGTCATTCATATGGGAAATACCCCTACTGAATTTATGTCTAAGCAGCAACACGGAACACCAAGGTTTTTGAACAAAACATCTTATTCATTCCATTCCAGATTTGTAGTACAATTTTCATCACAGAGCTTGCAATGTCCCTATTCGGGATACATCAATGAAAAGCGGAATCATTTAGTTCTCTTCTCCTCATTCCTCTGATGGTGCTGGCAAGATCTCGGGAAAGCCTCAAGAAACTCTTCAACTTCGGGGGAACCCCCAGGCGGGTAACTCGGACCTCAGTTGTCGCTTCATCAAACAATCTTGTCCACTACCTGGAGTAGCATTGGACACTCTGGGACAGTCTATGGTATTTGTTCATGTAGAGCTCTCTGTCAAAGTACTTGCCTCCACCCTCTTAGCAAACCCATGTTTTCCACTTGGAAGTAGTGGGCTTCTCTCTTCCAGCGATCTCTTTCCAAGGTCAAGCCTTTCACCTGTTCTGGGTAACTGAGTCTCTCTTTGCTGCGCTTTCAAGAATGATACTCCCTGCTCAAATCCCAACCCTGATTCGCATGCCTATGGGCCTCAGACAAATCCTATGGGCCACTTGGAAGTTTAAACCTCCCTGTTGCTCTTTAGACGGCATGATCTGAACACGCTTGAGCTGCCGGAGAACCATGACATGGGTGTAAGATATGCATCCTCTTATTCCCATCAAGGGTACATTAGAGAAAGGCCCACAGCTGAGGATCACGTCCCCGAGTATGAACCAAGGACAGGCCCAAATGAATGCTTTTGACTCCATTCTAGCAAACTCGTTTTTCCATTCTTGAGCCTCCATGAATCTTCTTGGAATTTTATGGAAATCTTTTAGTGCACTCGGATTGTGGCCCATGTAGCGCCGAGCATAACAATGAGTTATAAACTAGGCGTACAACAATTGGTAGCAGCATCGGAGTTTTGACTTTTTACTTTTGCGGCAGATATCTGCAGAAATTAGGGTTTCTGCAAGAATTGCCGGAACTGAGCACCTCCTGTTTTCTAAAAACTGATAATATGCGTCAATGGTTTCCTGTTCTATCACATCCTTCAGATATGGGAATAAGACCACTGACGAGACCACTGGAGTTTGTCGCAAAACAATGATCTGGTATGCCGAGGGAAGTTGCGACCTTTTGCACTTCTATGTAGCACCCCCTGTATTGATAAACACCGGCCCCATCTCTGATAGGGCAATCCAACATCTGGGTGTACTCCTCTATAGTTGGTACAATATCGAACTGGGGCAACTCGAAGCAACGGAAGTTTGGGTTCCAATACTGAACTAGAGCACTCAAAACCTCCTCTTCTACTTTGATGCTGAGTAGGCCCAACAAATTCCCGTATTTCTTTGAAAACTCAGCAAGCACTTCTCGCGGCACTTTTCTACATATTTCTTTGAGGTTCCCGAAATCATCTATTGAGGCTGAAACCTTGGTGTTTTTCTTCAGGACAAGCGCTGCTTGATCTTGAACCCCCTCCATTCGGACCGTTAACAGAATTTGATTTACTGTTAAAAAAAGAAGCATGTAAAATGCCATGAAATGCATGAACATGGAGTGATGAAATGCAAGAGTGTTTTTTTATAATTGTTTTTTATATATGATGAATGATGCATGAAAGGTGAATTTTTTTATGTTTTTTTTTTATATATAAGATGAATGATGCATGAAAATTTTTTTATGTTTTTTTTTATGAATGATGCATGAAAAATTTTATGTTTTTTTTTGTTTATAAGATGAATGATGCATGGAAGGTGAATTTTTTTATGTTTTTTTTTTCATATAAGATGAATGATGCATGAAAAATTTTTATGTTTTTTTTTTTATGAATGATGCATGAAAATTTTTATGTTTTTTTTTTATGAATGATGCATGAAAATTTTTATGTTTTTTTTTATGAATGATGCATGAAAGGTGAATTTTTTATGTTTTTTTTTTATATATAGGATGAGTGATGCATGAAAATGAATTTTTGTATTTTTTTTATGAATGATGCATGAAATTTTTTTATGTTTTTTTATATTTTTATGAATGATGCATGAAAGGTGAATTTTTTATGTTTTTTTTTTATATATAGGATGAATGATGCATGAAAATGAATTTTTGTATTTTTTTTTTTGTGATGGATGATGTATGGCATATTGGATGATGATGATATGACAATGAATAAAGAAGAGAATGCTCCCATTTGTCCTACGAGGGTAAAGACCTAAAGGATGGGATATACTACATTGGCCAAAACCCTAATTGGATGGGGACTATGGTCAAATTAAGTGCTCTCTTTATGGTAAGTTCTAGACTCCTAAAAGGTCCTCGAATTACCCCCATCACGAAGACAAGGTCCCGATGATCAAACTATTTGACGCGTAGACACTAGGCCTCTCACGACAAATAGCTTGATGACCGGTAATAATCTGAGTGGTGGCTTAATAGTTGACGCGTAGACACTAGGCCTCTCACGACAAGTACCAAGGCACCGCTACTCCTGGGCTCGCACGGGCTCGGGTATAGAGCCCAAAAAGTGTGTCTCACAAAGTGGAAGTGAAGTGTGTGCATTGGGAGCATACAAACCTTTTTCAAGAAACCCTAAAAAAACTACCCCACCTGCAACATAGCCAGAAAACCAAATATAGCAGTTTAAATTGGTCATCTACCCTAATACCGCATGCTGAAAACAAATTATATACAAGGTAGGGAAAAAATAAAATATATACATGGCAATCAAACAAAAAAAGCAAAATAATGAAGAGTAAAATAAAATAAAAAGAAAGACAAATTAAAGATAAATTAGAGGCAAATTATATACAAAGTAGGAAAAAAAATATGTACAAGGTAATTAAACAATAAAAAAGGCAAAATAGTGAAGGGTAAAAGAAAAAGAAAGACGAATTAAAGATAAATTATAGACAAATTAAAGACAAATTATATACAAAGTAGAAAAAATATGTACAAGACAATTAAATAAAAAAGCAAAATAATGAAGGGTAAAATAAAATAAAAAGAAAGACGAATTAAAGATAAATTAGAGACAAATTAAAGACAAATTATATACAAAGTAGAAAAAATATGTACAAAACAATTAGACAATAAAAATAAAGAAGGGTAAAATAAAAGAAAGCTAAAAAAAAACACAAACAATCAAGAAAGGCCTGACTCTCAAAGTTTCCCCAGCAGAGTCGCCATCTGTCGCAACCGGGGTCGCGGCGGGACGGCGAAAAAACAATTTTGTATCAGACAGAGTCGCCACTAATGTTTATTAAAGGAAAACACTAGAAAAACCTAAAATTGATAAATAGCCTACGAAACCTAAAATCTAGGTTCGGAAGTCTATTACGCGTGGGGAAGGTGTTAGCACCCCACAGCGCCCGTCTAAACGGTACCTAAGATTATTTGTGTAATTCTCTTAGCTCTCTACATTATTAATTTTACCCTTATTTATTTTTATTATTTAATTCCTAATTACTCATAAAAGAGAAAAGGAAAACAAAATTATTTTTATTATTTTACATTATTTAATCCCCTAATTATTTCTAAAAAAAAAAGAACAAAGTATTTTATTATTTACATTATTCAATCCTAGTTGTTTCTAGAAAAGGGAAAGACAAAAAGAAACACAAAATATTTTATATTTTTTATAGCCTGATAGGTGTGAACCCAGTCCTACGTACTCCCTTAAAATGGAAGATCAAGGCTTACGCAGTTCTTATTTTAATTTAATTAAGTTTTTTTAGTTTTTTTCTCTTTTTTGTTACAACAAAAATTAAAATTAAAATGTCCTTATATCATGGACTTACAATATCTCGGAAAATAAAAATCAAAGCCAAAATAAGGACAAAAAACAGAATAAATGAAATACAATAATAATAAAAAAAACAACCAAAAGAAGAAAAAATAAAAATAAAAAAAGAACTAGCCAAAAAAAGAAAGAAAAAGAAACAGCAGCAGCTCGAGAATGATGAAGGAACCAGTGCTGCAGCGGCGGCGCAGGGGGGCTGGAACGTGGTGGCTTGGCCGCGGCGGCCAAGGGAAGCTCGAAGGAGGAGCAACGGTGATGGCGGTTGGAGGAGCACAGGAACAGACGGGAAGGACGAAGTGGTGGTGGCTATGAAGGATGACGGCGGTGGCTGGGACGTAGTGGCTCGGTCACGGCGGCCTAGGAGAGATCAGAGCGTGGTGGCTTGGCGGCGGCCAGGGAGGAAAGGAACAAGGGCGGCGGCGGCTTGGAGGGATGAGGAAGGAAGGACGGCGGCGTGAAGGTTGATGAGGGAGAAGGGCGGCCGGTGGCTTATGGAGAGGTGGCGGCTAGGTGTGGAAAGGGGGCGGTGGTGTGTGGCGGCTGGATATGAGGGAGAGAGATGAAAGGGAGGAGGTTGGTGGCAGGGTTTAGGGAAGTGTGGCTGCTTCTTCCCCCTTTTTTTTGTTTTTTTTTTGTTTCTTTATTTTATTTTGGGAGATAGAAAATGAAGGGAGATTAGGGTTAGGAGTGGAGGCTAAAAGTATGAGTGGTGGCTAAGAATTGTGTGGGAGTGAGGAAATTAGGGTTTGAGAGAGTATGGAGGCTATTAGGGAATGATGAGTGGTTTTTAGGGTTAGTGAGGGTAGGCTTATATAGGGGAGAATTAGGGTTTCAGTGAGGGGGGAAAATGACTAAGTTGCCCTCCCTTCCTTGCTTCTGCTTCCTCTCTTTTCCTTCGGGCCGCGACCCATTTTTCTTACACTCTTCTTCATTTTCCTCTGCTGGGCCTTTCCTTCTTTTCTTCTTTTTTCTCTTTTTCTTTTTTTTTTCTTTTTTTTTTCTTCTCTCTTTTTTTTTCTTTTTTTTCTTTCCTTTTTCCTCTTTTTTTTTGCTTTTTCAAAATTGGGCCCGGACAAAAATAGGTGTCAACAACTAATGTAGCCAATTTTTTTAAATATTAAAACATAAATTAGAGTAATTAATAAAAACAAACATAACATTAGAAAATTATCCATTACACGTTCAACGATAAAAATTAAAATACAATATAATCATAAATACGAAACTCCTAACTAACACATTGCAAAGTCCCAAATAAATAAGTTCTAAGTGCTTTCATGAATTTTGATCCTGCTGACAATAAAAAATAAAGAATTAATTTGATGCAAAAAATACATAAATAATTTTTTAAAATGTATTTAAATAAAGAAAGATACGATAGAAATATTAAAAAAAAAAGACTTAAACAAAGCGTATGTTGAATGCCAATCCTCTTAATAATGTAGCCATTTGATGCTTTTAAAAAAAATGCAGCCATTTGACTATCATCACCTTAATTTCAAGATGCTGTCTCATTTTCTATTGTTGAGTTTCAAAATCTACTTGATGAGCATCAATTAACCCATGATGTGATTCCAATTCATTATGAAATTCAATATTAGTCTCTTCTTGTTTTTTATAATATTATTTAAATTTTGAACTCAAATTATCCTTAATGTATTTCAAATGTTTAATCTATTATAAGATTATTGATCAAAATGTAGAAGTTTTAAATAAGACCCTTCCAAAAGTGACATTCAAAGCATTGTGAATCAAGCTGGCTGTCAACAGGTATTAAGTCAAGGACGAGTGTTAAAAATATACATCACAAACTGTAATATTATAAGGTTGGCTTAGATTTCAGCATTTTGGACATGGGTAAGATTTTTTTTTTTAATTTTGTTTCTAGTCTTAAGGGTGTTGCTGGTTCTTTTGTTAAGATAAGGAAAATGATTTTGTCAATTCTTTTTTAAGTCATAGGGAAGCTGGATTTTTAAGACAAGGAAATTCTTAGTAAAGAATTTTCCGTTAGATTATAGCTCTATTTTTAAAGCCATGAAATAAAGTCTCCGCAAAATGTTCTATATAAGCGTCATACTCTTAGAATAAATCATAGAATTTCTAGCAGAGTTTCTTTTCCATTACATTTCATAATGGTTATCAAAGTAACTTTGTGTTACATTCTTCTTTCCTTATTTTCCATATCTTTAGCAGAAGATGTGTATGTTATTGTGAAAGGAGTGACAACAATTGCTGAGACAGATGAAAATTTTATATGTGCAACTTTAGACTGGTGGCCTCCTAACAAGTGTGACTACAACCAATGTCCTTGGGAAAAATCTGGCATTCTGAACCTGGTACTCACTTTTTGTTTTGATATCTCAATGTGGAATTTATCACCATTACATATCATGCATACTTTCATCTTAAAAATATTGTCACAAAGCAAACCACTCCATGACATGCATTCTCAATGTTTGCAGGATTTGGGAAACAGAATTTTTTCGAATGCTGTCAAAGGTACGCTATCTTTTTCTTAAGTCAGTTCACACTTGATAGAAAAATTTCATGCATAAATATATTGTTAACCTTTTAGGCTACTTGTAAGACTATAACTTTGTTTCAAAGTCATGTCTATTTAATTTTATTTATGTGCTATTCTCATCCTTCTTCGTCAGTGGAGGCAACATGTGTCATTTCAATGGTATAAGGAAGCAGATTGAATAGTAGCCACAATAGGACTATAACCTTACTTTTTACATGTATGTTTGAAAATTCTTCTAAAATCAATTTTGGGCAAAAGCTTCAGTGGGTAGCTTCTGCGTGTCAGAATTGATTCTGGTGGTAAATAAGGTGTGCAAACCTTGATTTTCATTCATATATCTAATTATTAGCTATTTTTTTGCAGCATTTAATCCCCTAAGAATCAGATTAGGTGGTTCACTACAAGATCAAATTATTTACCAATTTGGGAATCGAAATAAATGTCCTAGTATTAAAAAGCAAGAAGATGGTTTATTTGGTTTCAGCACAGGTTGTCTTCCCAAAATGAGATGGGATGAAGTAAACGATTTTTTCAACAAAACTGGGTATTACTTTCACATCCTTTATCTCAGAGAACTATGCATGCATGACTGTATGTTAGCAAAATGTGTCTCACACGTTTTTATTTTGCAGAGTGAGATTAACCTTTGGGTTGAATGCCCTCATTGGAAAGCATAACACAAAGGAGGATAAGAAAAATTGGCTTGGGAATTGGAACCCAAAAAATGCCATGAATCTCATGAAATACACAATTTCAAAAGGATACAAAATAGATTCATATGAATTGGGTAGCTAAAGTCATTGATTTTGAAGTTTTAAATTACAAATCCGCCATTTTTTTATCTTTTTTCTTACACATTATAATTCCTAATGTTATGTTTATCAGGAAATGAGCTATGCTCTGAGGGAATTGGTGCTAGAGTAGATAGTGTCCAATATGCTAAGGATATCACTAAGCTCAGACATATAGTTAACAAACTATACCAAAACCCGTCCACAAGGCCAAAGGTTCTAGGCCCCGGTGGTTTCTATAGTAAAGAGTGGTTTGATAGCTTCTTACAGAACGTAGGACCTGGTGTGGTTGATGCAGTGACCCACCACATATACAACCTTGGCCCTGGTATGTATAAATTATTATCCGTTTTAGGCTCTTGTATGATAATATGCGTTTGACTACTTTGCTTGTGTATATGGATAATGATTGCATTCTAAGACAATTATTCTAAATTTAGGTGATGATCCGGCTCTCATCAACAAAATTCAAGACCCATATTACTTGAGCGACGTTGCTCAAACTTTCAAAGATATCTCGCTAGCAGTTAAGGATTTTACACCATGGGCAGGAACATGGGTCGGGGAAGCCGGTGGAGCCTATAATAGTGGTGGAAAATATGTGTCACATACTTTTGTTAATGGCTTTTGGTTTGTCTAAACTCTCTTTGAATTGATCTCTTTGCTTCCTTTTTTATTTTCTTTTCAAAATTGTGAATTGACATGTCTATGTATTTTGAATTATTAATAACTAGGTACTTGGACCAGCTTGGCATGACATCAACCTTGAACCACAAGGTTTATTGTAGACAAACTCTGGTTGGTGGAAACTATGGTTTGCTAAACACCACAACCTTCATTCCTAACCCAGACTATTATGGGTGAGTGTTTGTGTAGTAAGTGGTGAAATGTATTTTTACTAGTTTCAACTTTCATATTTAGACACTCCTCTATTACCCTTACTAAAACCTTGTTTTCTCTCTCACTCTCTCTCTCTCTCTCTCTCTCTCTCTCATCACATCAGTTATCTCTTTTCTCTCCTTATCTCTCTCATTCCCAGTTTGGGTGTAGATACCCCATGGAAATTTTAAATGCATGTTTGAAAATCATTCTACAATTTATTCTAAAGTGAAAATCTAATTGGGGAGAAATTTCTATAAATAACTTCATAGTGTTTAAATTGATTCTAGGTATAGAAAATTTGATCCAAACCTACTATAAGTATCACTTTCCTTATAATTTACATGGATTTTTCAACAGAGCACTTTTGTGGCATCGACTTATGGGAAGCAAAGTGCTTTCTGTTTCTCATGAAGGGTCTCCATATTTACGTACATATGCTCATTGTTCTAAGAAAGGGGTAAGCCTGTTGATCTTAATGATATGTTTAGGCTATTTTTTCTTAATCATGGTCTTTTTAATTATTTGTTGATCGTAATTTCCAGCCTGGAATCACCGTGCTCCTCATAAACATGTCCAATTCCACTTTCAATGTTTCCCTTGTCAATGACATGAATATGTATGTAATGGAAAACACAAGAGAACAGACCAGGGAAGAGTATCATCTAACTCCAAAAGATGGAAACATTCAAAGTGATGTGGTGTTGTTGAATGGAACTCCATTGAAACTTACAGAATCACTGGATATTCCAGAAATGAAACCACAATTAGTTCTTTCTTCTTCTTCAATCAATGTGGGGGCTCATTCAATCGTGTTTGTACATCAACAGGGCTTCAAAGCACCTGCATGCTAATGATATCAATAACCACAAATTAAGGACACATTCATTTTTTCTTTTGATTTTTCATAAGCCATTTAATTTCTTTTACATTTTTTTTATTTACCTCATGTAAATTTTTTTATAATACTTTCACTACTTTTATAATCCACGTGCTAGAATGCAAGTTTCATTTACATTGTTTCTTAACATTGTCATATCTTACAAAGAAGAGAGAGAGGGACACTAATGCATTTGCGCTAAAAAAAATTTAGTACTCATGTAGTTGTTATTACTTCCACTTAAATATTTACACATGTTTTATGTATGGTTAATTTACATTTTAATTTCAATTTCTTCGATTTAAAATAAAATAAAATTAATATTTGTGGGAGAAAGAGTACCGAGTACAAAATAATGAAAATTTGTCCGACTCCACTTACGATCTAAATATAATTTTTGTGTTCCCTATTTCAATCCTTATTTTTAATGCAAATTTAAATTATTATACTTAATATCTTAATGCATTTAAATATCACTTACTAATTTTTTTCAAAAGCAAAACATCTTGATATTATAAAGAATAAATGATAATGAGAACAACCTACTCATGATATATGTGAAAATATGACACCTTGTCAAACACAATTTTACACATCATTAGATTCTACCAAAACAACTCCCTAACCCTGCAGAATAATCAAAATACCAAATATTGCTCATCAAAATAGAAAAAGAAAGACAAAAATTATCAAACCCAACTAGCCTACAACCAACTACCCGCCGAAGCATAAAATGCACCAGCCCGTCTTCCTTGTTAACATTATCTGGGCAAGATTCACGCCATATTCCTCAAACGACTAGAGAGAACGGGAGCACAAGTCCCTAAGACACCGAGGATAGTAGGCCGAAGCTTGTCTATTTGTAATTGGTCATGCGGGTTTATCAACCTTAAAGAGTTACCATCATCGAGAAATATGAGATGACAGAAACAACACCCAAATTGTCCAGGACTAGGAAGCATTTTCCTAATCTACATACTTAAGGCTATGGTGGGATCTTGATTTTAAGTTAGATAACTAAAAAGGAAAGCACCACTGCAAAAAAAAATCATGTTCAGTGAGGATGATTTACGTAATTAATAGCCTTATAATCATCATTGTGAGTATTTTAAGATGAAATTTACGTTTGTCACTGGTCTTCACAACTACTCAAGTCACTAGTGCATTAGTCACGATATTTTTAAATGTCACTAAGGTTGAATTTTATTGTGACAATAATATTGTCATTAATTTTTAAACGCGATAATGTAAAAAAAAAAGTCATCACAAGCGTTAGCATTAATAGTGATCACTACTTATCATTACTAATAATTTTGTACATTAAGACAAAAATAAGTCACAAATACAAGTATCAATAGTGAATACTTAACCAACGAGGTGTAGCACATGCGGTAGATAGTTGGACTCCTTAAGCATTTAGTCAAGGGTTCAATCCCAGGGCGGTGCGTTTGGAGAAGCATTTGTTGGGAGGGGTCTATCCACTTAGTGTGATCTCAGTGCCTTAGTGGATTAGTCTCGTGGCTATCGGTTGTGACATACCTTGAGAAATGAAAAAAAATAGCGAATACTTAATCGACACTAAGATTTATACACAATAATGACAATCCAAACTATACAACTAAACCAACCTAACAGAGCAGCACTGACACCCACAACTAGAGACCTAAAGGGGGACGGAAACCCAAGCCCATCAAAAGAAAAGACCAGCCAAAAAGCCACTAGAGAAACATCCCAACACCCCTCAAAGCAAGACAAATAAAACCTCTGCAAAGGAACATGAGCAACAATCAGCCACCACCCTTAAGAAGTTCGTGCGCTTGAATCTGGGCCGCAATTTGCTTATGAGCAACCACATTCGTACAATGATGCACCATACCCAAGTGTTTCCCCATCAAGAGGACATTTCTCGCTCTAGTCATAACACCATATATTTCCGAAAACTTGGTCGGCAAGCATCAACTGGTCCCCTTCATGTGCCTCCAAGGAATTCGAGCCTTCCATTACAACATTGTCACTAGCGACCTTATCTAGAACCTTCTTCTTCCTTCCTCTCTTATCTACTTTCCAAGGTCTACCCCTAGGCCTAACGGCTTTTACTTCACAATCGCAAGACATATTAGTAATTGATACTAATATTGATACATAATAATGTGGAAAAAAAGTTGTCACAAATACTAGTAATTGCCTTGATATGAATATTGTAGCGAAATTTTTAATATAAATTATATATTACACTATTAAATCACATTATGTTTTCATAAATTTTAATATGCGATGACTAATGTAGCCAATTTTTTTAAATATTAAAACATAAATTAGAGTAATTAATAAAAACAAACATAACATTAGAAAATTATCCATTACACGTTCAACGATAAAAATTAAAATACAATATAATCATAAATACGAAACTCCTAACTAACACATTGCAAAGTCCCAAATAAATAAGTTCTAAGTGCTTTCATGAATTTTGATCCTGCTGACAATAAAAAATAAAGAATTAATTTGATGCAAAAAATACATAAATAATTTTTTAAAATGTATTTAAATTAAGAAAGATACGATAGAAATATTAAAAAAAAAGACTTAAACAAAGCGTATGTTGAATGCCAATCCTCTTAATAATGTAGCCATTTGATGCTTTTAAAAAAAATGCAGCCATTTGACTATTATCACCTTAATTTCAAGATGCTGTCTCATATTCTATTGTTGAGTTTCAAAATCTACTTGATGAGCATCAATTAACCCATGATGTGATTCCAATTCATTATGAAATTCAATATTAGTCTCTTCTTGTTTTTTATAATATTATTTAAATTTTGAACTCAAATTATCCTTAATGTATTTCAAATGTTTAATCTATTATAAGATTATTGATCAAAATGTAGAAGTTTTAAATAAGACCCTTCCAAAAGTGACATTCAAAGCATTGTGAATCAAGCTGGCTGTCAACAGGTATTAAGTCAAGGACGAGTGTTAAAAATATACATCACAAACTGTAATATTATAAGGTTGGCTTAGATTTCAGCATTTTGGACATGGGTAAGATTTTTTTTTTTAATTTTGTTTCTAGTCTTAAGGGTGTTGCTGGTTCTTTTGTTAAGATAAGGAAAATGATTTTGTCAATTCTTTTTTAAGTCATTGGGAAGCTGGATTTTTAAGACAAGGAAATTCTTAGTAAAGAATTTTCCGTTAGATTATAGCTCTATTTTTAAAGCCATGAAATAAAGTCTCCGCAAAATGTTCTATATAAGCGTCATACTCTTAGAATAAATCATAGAATTTCTAGCAGAGTTTCTTTTCCATTACATTTCATAATGGTTATCAAAGTAACTTTGCGTTACATTCTTCTTTCATTATTTTCCATATCTTTAGCAGAAGATGTGAATGTTATTGTGAAAGGAGTGACAACAATTGCTGAGACAGATGAAAATTTTATATGTGCAACTTTAGACTGGTGGCCTCCTAACAAGTGTGACTACAACCAATGTCCTTGGGGAAAATCTGGCATTCTGAACCTGGTACTCACTTTTTGTTTTGATATCTCAATGTGGAATTTATCACCATTACATATCATGCATACTTTCATCTTAAAAATATTGTCACAAAGCAAACCACTCCATGACATGCATTCTCAATGTTTGCAGGATTTGGGAAACAGAATTTTTTCGAATGCTGTCAAAGGTACGCTATCTTTTTCTTAAGTCAGTTCACACTTGATAGAAAAATTTCATGCATAAATATATTTTTAACCTTTTAGGCTACTTGTAAGACTATAACTTTGTTTCAAAGTCATGTCTATTTAATTTTATTTATGTGCTATTCTCATCCTTATTCGTTAGTGGAGGCAACATGTGTCATTTCAATGGTATAAGGAAGCAGATTGAATAGCAGCCACAATAGGACTATAACCTTACATTTTACATGTATGTTTGAAAATTCTTCTAAAATCAATTTTGGGCAAAAGCTTCAGTGGGTAGCTTCTGCGTGTCAGAATTGATTCTGGTGGTAAATAAGGTGTGCAAACCTTGATTTTCATTCATATATCTAATTATTAGCTATTTTTTTGCAGCATTTAATCCCCTAAGAATCAGATTAGGTGGTTCACTACAAGATCAAATTATTTACCAATTTGGGAATCGAAATAAATGTCCTAGTATTAAAAAGCAAGAAGATGGTTTATTTGGTTTCAGCACAGGTTGTCTTCCCAAAATGAGATGGGATGAAGTAAACGATTTTTTCAACAAAACTGGGTATTACTTTCACATCCTTTTTCTCAGAGAACTATGCATGCATGACTGTATGTTAGCAAAATGTGTCTCACACGTTTTTATTTTGCAGAGTGAGATTAACCTTTGGGTTGAATGCCCTCATTGGAAAGCATAACACAAAGGAGGATAAGAAAAATTGGCTTGGGAATTGGAACCCAAAAAATGCCATGAATCTCATGAAATACACAATTTCAAAAGGATACAAAATAGATTCATATGAATTGGGTAGCTAAAGTCATTGATTTTGAAGTTTTAAATTACAAATCTGCCATTTTTTTATCTTTTTTCTTACACATTATAATTCCTAATGTTATGTTTATCAGGAAATGAGCTATGCTCTGAGGGAATTGGTGCTAGAGTAGATAGTGTCCAATATGCTAAGGATATCACTAAGCTCAGACATATAGTTAACAAACTATACCAAAACCCGTCCACAAGGCCAAAGGTTCTAGGCCCCGGTGGTTTCTATAGTAAAGAGTGGTTTGATAGCTTCTTACAGAACGTAGGACCTGGTGTGGTTGATGCAGTGACCCACCACATATACAACCTTGGCCCTGGTATGTATAAATTATTATCCGTTTTAGGCTCTTGTATGATAATATGCGTTTGACTACTTTGCTTGTGTATATGGATAATGATTGCATTCTAAGACAATTATTCTAAATTTAGGTGATGATCCGGCTCTCATCAACAAAATTCAAGACCCATATTACTTGAGCGACGTTGCTCAAACTTTCAAAGATATCTCGCTAGCAGTTAAGGATTTTGCACCATGGGCAGGAACATGGGTCGGGGAAGCCGGTGGAGCCTATAATAGTGGTGGCAAATATGTGTCACATACTTTTGTTAATGGCTTTTGGTTTGTCTAAACTCTCTTTGAATTGATCTCTTTGCTTCCTTTTTTATTTTCTTTTCAAAATTGTGAATTGACATGTCTATGTATTTTGAATTATTAATAACTAGGTACTTGGACCAGCTTGGCATGACATCAACCTTGAACCACAAGGTTTATTGTAGACAAACTCTGGTTGGTGGAAACTATGGTTTGCTAAACACCACAACCTTCATTCCTAACCCAGACTATTATGGGTGAGTGTTTGTGTAGTAAGTGGTGAAATGTATTTTTACTAGTTTCAACTTTCATATTTAGACACTCCTCTATTACCCTTACTAAAACCTTGTTTTCTCTCTCACTCTCTCTCTCTCTCTCTCTCTCTCATCACATCAGTTATCTCTTTTCTCTCCTTATCTCTCTCATTCCCAGTTTGGGTGTAGATACCCCATGGAAATTTTAAATGCATGTTTGAAAATCATTCTACAATTTATTCTAAAGTGAAAATCTAATTGGGGAGAAATTTCTATAAATAACTTCATAGTGTTTAAATTGATTCTAGGTATAGAAAATTTGATCCAAACCTACTATAAGTATCACTTTCCTTATAATTTACATGGATTTTTCAACAGAGCACTTTTGTGGCATCGACTTATGGGAAGCAAAGTGCTTTCTGTTTCTCATGAAGGGTCTCCATATTTACGTACATATGCTCATTGTTCTAAGAAAGGGGTAAGCCTGTTGATCTTAATGATATGTTTAGGCTATTTTTTCTTAATCATGGTCTTTTTAATTATTTGTTGATCGTAATTTCCAGCCTGGAATCACCGTGCTCCTCATAAACATGTCCAATTCCACTTTCAATGTTTCCCTTGTCAATGACATGAATATGTATGTAATGGAAAACACAAGAGAACAGACCAGGGAAGAGTATCATCTAACTCCAAAAGATGGAAACATTCAAAGTGATGTGGTGTTGTTGAATGGAACTCCATTGAAACTTACAGAATCACTGGATATTCCAGAAATGAAACCACAATTAGTTCTTTCTTCTTCTTCAATCAATGTGGGGGCTCATTCAATCGTGTTTGTACATCAACAGGGCTTTAAAGCACCTGCATGCTAATGATATCAATAACCACAAATTAAGGACACATTCATTTTTTCTTTTGATTTTTCATAAGCCGTTTAATTTCTTTTACATTTTTTTTTATTTACCTCATGTAAATTTTTTAATAATACTTTCACTACTTTTATAATCCACGTGCTAGAATGCAAGTTTCATTTACATTGTTTCTTAACATTGTCATATCTTACAAAGAAGAGAGAGAGGGACACTAATGCATTTGCGCTAAAAAAAATTTAGTACTCATGTAGTTGTTATTACTTCCACTTAAATATTTACACATGTTTTATGTATGGTTAATTTACATTTTAATTTCAATTTCTTCGATTTAAAATAAAATAAAATTAATATTTGTGGGAGAAAGAGTACCAAGTACAAAATAATGAAAATTTGTCCGACTCCACTTACGATCTAAATCTAATTTTTGTGTTCCCGATTTCAATCCTTATTTTTAATGCAAATTTAAATTATTATACTTAATATCTTAATGCATTTAAATATCACTTACTAATTTTTTTCAAAAGCAAAACATCTTGATATTATAAAGAATAAATGATAATGAGAACAACCTACTCATGATATATGTGAAAATATGACACCTTGTCAAACACAATTTTACACATCATTAGATTCTACCAAAACAACTCCCTAACCCTGCAGAATAATCAAAATACCAAATATTGCTCATCAAAATAGAAAAAGAAAGACAAAAATTATCAAACCCAACTAGCCTACTACCAACTACCCGCCGAAGCATAAAATGCACCAGCCCGTCTTCCTTGTTAACATTATCTGGGCAAGATTCACGCCATATTCCTCAAACGACTAGAGAGAACGGGAGCACAAGTCCCTAAGACACCGAGGATAGTAGGCCGAAGCGTGTCTATTAGTAATTGGTCATGCGGGTTTATCAACCTTAAAGAGTTACCATCATCGAGAAATATGAGATGACAGAAACAACACCCAAATTGTCCAGGACTAGGAAGCATTTTCCTAATCTACATACTTAAGGCTATGGTGGGATCTTGATTTTAAGTTACATAACTAAAAAGGAAAGCACCACTGCAAAAAAAAATCATGTTCAGTGAGGATGATTTACGTAATTAATAGCTTAATAATCATCATTGTGAGTATTTTAAGATGAAATTTACGTTTGTCACTGGTCTTCACAACTACTCAAGTCACTAATGCATTAGTCACGATATTTTTAAATGTCACTAACGTTGAATTTTATTGTGACAATAATATTGTCAGAAATTATTAAACGCGATAATGTAAAAAAAAAAGTCATCACAAGCGTTAGCATTAATAGTGATCACTACTTATCATTACTAATAATTTTGTACATTAAGACAAAAATAAGTCACAAATACAAGTATCAATAGTGAATACTTAACCAACGAGGTGTAGCACATGCGGTAGATAGTTGGACTCCTTAAGCATTTAGTCCAGGGTTCAATCCCAGGGCGGTGCGTTTGGAGAAGCATTTGTTGGGAGGAGTCTATCCACTTAGTGTGATCTCAGTGCCTTAGTGGATTAGTCTCGTGGCTATCGGTTGTGACATACCTTGAGAAATGAAAAAAATTAGCGAATACTTAATCGACACTAAGATTTATACACAATAATGACAATACAAACTATACAACTAAACCAACCTAACAGAGCAGCACTGACACCCACAACTAGAGACCTAAAGGGGGACGGAAACCCAAGCCCATCAAAAGAAAAGAGCAGCCAAAAAGCCACTAGAGAAACATCCCAACACCCCTCAAACCAAGACAAATAAAACCTCTGCAAGAAGGAACATGAGCAGCAATCAGCCACCACCCTTAAGAAGTTCGTGCGCTTGAATCTGGGCCGCAATTTTCTTATGAGCAACCACATTCGTACAATGATGCACCATACCCAAGTGTTTCCCCATCAAGAGGACATTTCTCGCTCTAGTCATAACACCATATATTTCCGAAAACTCGATCGGCAAGCATCAACTGGTCCCCTTCATGTGCCTCCAAGGAATTCGAGCCTTCCATTACAACATTGTCACTAGCGACCTTATCTAGAACCTTCTTCTTCCTTCCTCTCTTATCTACTTTCCAAGGTCTACCCCTAGGCCTAACGACTTTTACTTCACAATCGCAAGACATATTAGTAATTGATACTAATACAGATACATAATAATGTGGAAAAAAAGTTGTCACAAATACTAGTAATTGCCTTGATATGAATATTGTAGCGAAATTTTTAATATAAATTATATATTACACTATTAAATCACATTATGTTTTCATAAATTTTAATATGCGATGACTAATGTAGCCAATTTTTTTAAATATTAAAACATAAATTAGAGTAATTAATAAAAACAAACATAACATTAGAAAATTATCCATTACACGTTCAACGATAAAAATTAAAATACAATATAATCATAAATACGAAACTCCTAACTAACACATTGCAAAGTCCCAAATAAATAAGTTCTAAGTGCTTTCATGAATTTTGATCCTGCTGACAATAAAAAATAAAGAATTAATTTGATGCAAAAAATACATAAATAATTTTTTAATATGTATTTAAATAAAGAAAGATACGATAGAAATATTAAAAAAAAAAAGACTTAAACAAAGCGTATGTTGAATGCCAATCCTCTTAATAATGTAGCCATTTGATGCTTTTAAAAAAAATGCAGCCATTTGACTATCATCACCTTAATTTCAAGATGCTGTCTCATTTTCTATTGTTGAGTTTCAAAATATACTTGATGAGGATCAATTAACCCATGATGTGATTCCAATTCATTATGAAATTCAATATTAGTCTCTTCTTGATTTTTATAATATTATTTAAATTTTGAACTCAAATTATCCTTAATGTATTTCAAATGTTTAATCTATTATAAGATTATTGATCAAAATGTAGAAGTTTTAAATAAGACCCTTCCAAAAGTGACATTCAAAGCATTGTGAATCAAGCTGGCTGTCAACAGGTATTAAGTCAAGGACGAGTGTTAAAAATATACATCACAAACTGTAATATTATAAGGTTGGCTTAGATTTCAGCATTTTGGACATGGGTAAGATTTTTTTTTTTAATTTTGTTTCTAGTCTTAAGGGTGTTGCTGGTTCTTTTGTTAAGATAAGGAAAATGATTTTGTCAATTCTTTTTTAAGTCATTGGGAAGCTGGATTTTTAAGACAAGGAAATTCTTAGTAAAGAATTTTCCGTTAGATTATAGCTCTATTTTTAAAGCCATGAAATAAAGTCTCCGCAAAATGTTCTATATAAGCGTCATACTCTTAGAATAAATCATAGAATTTCTAGCAGAGTTTCTTTTCCATTACATTTCATAATGGTTATCAAAGTAACTTTGTGTTACATTCTTCTTTCATTATTTTCCATATCTTTAGCAGAAGATGTGAATGTTATTGTGAAAGGAGTGACAACAATTGCTGAGACAGATGAAAATTTTATATGTGCAACTTTAGACTGGTGGCCTCCTAACAAGTGTGACTACAACCAATGTCCTTGGGGAAAATCTGGCATTCTGAACCTGGTACTCACTTTTTGTTTTGATATCTCAATGTGGAATTTATCACCATTACATATCATGCATACTTTCATCTTAAAAATATTGTCACAAAGCAAACCACTCCATGACATGCATTCTCAATGTTTGCAGGATTTGGGAAACAGAATTTTTTCGAATGCTGTCAAAGGTACGCTATCTTTTTCTTAAGTCAGTTCACACTTGATAGAAAAATTTCATGCATAAATATATTGTTAACCTTTTAGGCTACTTGTAAGACTATAACTTTGTTTCAAAGTCATGTCTATTTAATTTTATTTATGTGCTATTCTCATCCTTATTCGTTAGTGGAGGCAACATGTGTCATTTCAATGGTATAAGGAAGCAGATTGAATAGCAGCCACAATAGGACTATAACCTTACATTTTACATGTATGTTTGAAAATTCTTCTAAAATCAATTTTGGGCAAAAGCTTCAGTGGGTAGCTTCTGCGTGTCATAATTGATTCTGGTGGTAAATAAGGTGGGCAAACCTTGATTTTCATTCATATATCTAACTATTAGCTATTTTTTTGCAGCATTTAATCCCCTAAGAATCAGATTAGGTGGTTCACTACAAGATCAAATTATTTACCAATTTGGGAATCGAAATAAATGTCCTAGTATTAAAAAGCAAGAAGATGGTTTATTTGGTTTCAGCACAGGTTGTCTTCCCAAAATGAGATGGGATGAAGTAAACGATTTTTTCAACAAAACTGGGTATTACTTTCGCATCCTTTTTCTCAGAGAACTATGCATGCATGACTGTTTGTTAGCAAAATGTGTCTCACACGTTTTTATTTTGCAGAGTGAGATTAACCTTTGGGTTGAATGCCCTCATTGGAAAGCATAACACAAAGGAGGATAAGAAAAATTGGCTTGGGGATTGGAACCCAAAAAATGCCATGAATCTCATGAAATACACAATTTCAAAAGGATACAAAATAGATTCATATGAATTGGGTAGCTAAAGTCATTGATTTTGAAGTTTTAAATTACAAATCCGCCATTTTTTTATCTTTTTTCTTTCACATTATAATTCCTAATGTTATGTTTATCAGGAAATGAGCTATGCTCTGAGGGCATTGGTGCTAGAGTAGATAGTGTCCAATATGCTAAGGATATCACTAAGCTCAAACATATAGTTAACAAACTATACCAAAACCCGTCCACAAGGCCAAAGGTTCTAGGCCCCGGTGGTTTCTATAGTAAAGAGTGGTTTGATAGCTTCTTACAGAACGTAGGACCTGGTGTGGTTGATGCAGTGACCCACCACATATACAACCTTGGCCCTGGTATGTATAAATTATTATCCGTTTTAGGCTCTTGTATGATAATATGCGTTTGACTACTTTGCTTGTGTATATGGATAATGATTGCATTCTAAGACAATTATTCTAAATTTAGGTGATGATCCGGCTCTCATCAACAAAATTCAAGACCCATATTACTTGAGCGACGTTGCTCAAACTTTCAAAGATATCTCGCTAGCAGTTAAGGATTTTACACCATGGGCAGGAACATGGGTCGGGGAAGCCGGTGGAGCCTATAATAGTGGTGGCAAATATGTGTCACATACTTTTGTTAATGGCTTTTGGTTTGTCTAAACTCTCTTTGAATTGATCTCTTTGCTTCCTTTTTTATTTTCTTTTCAAAATTGTGAATTGACATGTCTATGTATTTTGAATTATTAATAACTAGGTACTTGGACCAGCTTGGCATGACATCAACCTTGAACCACAAGGTTTATTGTAGACAAACTCTGGTTGGTGGAAACTATGGTTTGCTAAACACCACAACCTTCATTCCTAACCCAGACTATTATGGGTGAGTGTTTGTGTAGTAAGTGGTGAAATGTATTTTTACTAGTTTCAACTTTCATATTTAGACACTCCTCTATTACCCTTACTAAAACCTTGTTTTCTCTCTCACTCTCTCTCTCTCTCTCTCTCATCACATCAGTTATCTCTTTTCTCTCCTTATCTCTCTCATTCCCAGTTTGGGTGTAGATACCCCATGGAAATTTTAAATGCATGTTTGAAAATCATTCTACAATTTATTCTAAAGTGAAAATCTAATTGGGGAGAAATTTCTATAAATAACTTCATAGTGTTTAAATTGATTCTAGGTATAGAAAATTTGATCCAAACCTACTATAAGTATCACTTTCCTTATAATTTACATGGATTTTTCAACAGAGCACTTTTGTGGCATCGACTTATGGGAAGCAAAGTGCTTTCTGTTTCTCATGAAGGGTCTCCATATT
The DNA here is from genome assembly GCA_030819835.1 of Acmispon strigosus. Taxonomy (NCBI): domain Eukaryota; kingdom Viridiplantae; phylum Streptophyta; class Magnoliopsida; order Fabales; family Fabaceae; genus Acmispon; species Acmispon strigosus. The sequence continues at coordinate 47,126,102 of JAUAMA010000002.1, forward strand.
TACGTACATTATCTCATTGTTCTAAGAAAGGGGTAAGCCTGTTGATCTTAATGATATGTTTAGGCTATTTTTTCTTAATCATGGTCTTTTTAATTATTTGTTGATCGTAATTTCCAGCCTGGAATCACCGTGCTCCTCATAAACATGTCCAATTCCACTTTCAATGTTTCCCTTGTCAATGACATGAATATGTATGTAATGGAAAACACAAGAGAACAGACCAGGGAAGAGTATCATCTAACTCCAAAAGATGGAAACATTCAAAGTGATGTGGTGTTGTTGAATGGAACTCCATTGAAACTTACAGAATCACTGGATATTCCAGAAATGAAACCACAATTAGTTCTTTCTTCTTCTTCAATCAATGTGGGGGCTCATTCAATCGTGTTTGTACATCAACAGGGCTTCAAAGCACCTGCATGCTAATGATATCAATAACCACAAATTAAGGACACATTCATTTTTTCTTTTGATTTTTCATAAGCCGTTTAATTTCTTTTACATTTTTTTTTATTTACCTCATGTAAATTTTTTAATAATACTTTCACTACTTTTATAATCCACGTGCTAGAATGCAAGTTTCATTTACATTGTTTCTTAACATTGTCATATCTTACAAAGAAGAGAGAGAGGGACACTAATGCATTTGCGCTAAAAAAAATTTAGTACTCATGTAGTTGTTATTACTTCCACTTAAATATTTACACATGTTTTATGTATGGTTAATTTACATTTTAATTTCAATTTCTTCGATTTAAAATAAAATAAAATTAATATTTGCGGGAGAAAGAGTACCGAGTACAAAATAATGAAAATTTGTCCGACTCCACTTACGATCTAAATCTAATTTTTGTGTTCCCTATTTCAATCCTTATTTTTAATGCAAATTTAAATTATTATACTTAATATCTTAATGCATTTAAATATCACTTACTAATTTTTTTCAAAAGCAAAACATCTTGATATTATAAAGAATAAATGATAATGAGAACAACCTACTCATGATATATGTGAAAATATGACACCTTGTCAAACACAATTTTACACATCATTAGATTCTACCAAAACAACTCCCTAACCCTGCAGAATAATCAAAATACCAAATATTGCTCATCAAAATAGAAAAAGAAAGACAAAAATTATCAAACCCAACTAGCCTACTACCAACTACCCGCCGAAGCATAAAATGCACCAGCCCGTCTTCCTTGTTAACATTATCTGGGCAAGATTCACGCCATATTCCTCAAACGACTAGAGAGAACGGGAGCACAAGTCCCTAAGACACCGAGGATAGTAGGCCGAAGCGTGTCTATTAGTAATTGGTCATGCGGGTTTATCAACCTTAAAGAGTTACCATCATCGAGAAATATGAGATGACAGAAACAACACCCAAATTGTCCAGGACTAGGAAGCATTTTCCTAATCTACATACTTAAGGCTATGGTGGGATCTTGATTTTAAGTTAGATAACTAAAAAGGAAAGCACCACTGCAAAAAAAAATCATGTTCAGTGAGGATGATTTACGTAATTAATAGCTTAATAATCATCATTGTGAGTATTTTAAGATGAAATTTACGTTTGTCACTGGTCTTCACAACTACTCAAGTCACTAATGCATTAGTCACGATATTTTTAAATGTCACTAAGGTTGAATTTTATTGTGACAATAATATTGTCGGTAATTTTTAAACGCGATAATGTAAAAAAGAAAGTCATCACAAGCGTTAGCATTAATAGTGATCACTACTTATCATTACTAATAATTTTGTACATTAAGACAAAAATAAGTCACAAATACAAGTATCAATAGTGAATACTTAACCAACGAGGTGTAGCACATGCGGTAGATAGTTGGACTCCTTAAGCATTTAGTCCAGGGTTCAATCCCAGGGCGGTGCGTTTGGAGAAGCATTTGTTGGGAGGGGTCTATCCACTTAGTGTGATCTCAGTGCCTTAGTGGATTAGTCTCGTGGCTATCGGTTGTGACATACCTTGAGAAATGAAAAAAATTAGCGAATACTTAATCGACACTAAGATTTATACACAATAATGACAATCCAAACTATACAACTAAACCAACCTAACAGAGCAGCACTGACACCCACAACTAGAGACCTAAAGGGGGACGGAAACCCAAGCCCATCAAAAGAAAAGAGCAGCCAAAAAGCCACTAGAGAAACATCCCAACACCCCTCAAACCAAGACAAATAAAACCTCTGCAAGAAGGAACATGAGCAGCAATCAGCCACCACCCTTAAGAAGTTCGTGCGCTTGAATCTGGGCCGCAATTTTCTTATGAGCAACCACATTCGTACAATGATGCACCATACCCAAGTGTTTCCCCATCAAGAGGACATTTCTCGCTCTAGTCATAACACCATATATTTCCGAAAACTCGATCGGCAAGCATCAACTGGTCCCCTTCATGTGCCTCCAAGGAATTCGAGCCTTCCATTACAACATTGTCACTAGCGACCTTATCTAGAACCTTCTTCTTCCTTCCTCTCTTATCTACTTTCCAAGGTCTACCCCTAGGCCTAACGGCTTTTACTTCACAATCGCAAGACATATTAGTAATTGATACTAATATTGATACATAATAATGTGGAAAAAAAGTTGTCACAAATACTAGTAATTGCCTTGATATGAATATTGTAGCGAAATTTTTAATATAAATTATATATTACACTATTAAATCACATTATGTTTTCATAAATTTTAATATGCGATGACTAATGTAGCCAATTTTTTTAAATATTAAAACATAAATTAGAGTAATTAATAAAAACAAACATAACAATAGAAAATTATCCATTACACGTTCAACGATAAAAATTAAAATACAATATAATCATAAATACGAAACTCCTAACTAACACATTGCAAAGTCCCAAATAAATAAGTTCTAAGTGCTTTCATGAATTTTGATCCTCCTGACAATAAAAAATAAAGAATTAATTTGATGCAAAAAGTACATAAATAATTTTTTAAAATGTATTTAAATTAAGAAAGATACGATAGAAATATTAAAAAAAAAAGACTTAAACAAAGCGTATGTTGAATGCCAATCCTCTTAATAATGTAGCCATTTGATGCTTTTAAAAAAAATGCAGCCATTTGACTATCATCACCTTAATTTCAAGATGCTGTCTCATTTTCTATTGTTGAGTTTCAAAATATACTTGATGAGCATCAATTAACCCATGATGTGATTCCAATTCATTATGAAATTCAATATTAGTCTCTTCTTGTTTTTTATAATATTATTTAAATTTTGAACTCAAATTATCCTTAATGTATTTCAAATGTTTAATCTATTATAAGATTATTGATCAAAATGTAGAAGTTTTAAATAAGACCCTTCCAAAAGTGACATTCAAAGCATTGTGAATCAAGCTGGCTGTCAACAGGTATTAAGTCAAGGACGAGTGTTAAAAATATACATCACAAACTGTAATATTATAAGGTTGGCTTAGATTTCAGCATTTTGGACATGGGTAAGATTTTTTTTTTTAATTTTGTTTCTAGTCTTAAGGGTGTTGCTGGTTCTTTTGTTAAGATAAGGAAAATGATTTTGTCAATTCTTTTTTAAGTCATTGGGAAGCTGGATTTTTAAGACAAGGAAATTCTTAGTAAAGAATTTTCCGTTAGATTATAGCTCTATTTTTAAAGCCATGAAATAAAGTCTCCGCAAAATGTTCTATATAAGCGTCATACTCTTAGAATAAATCATAGAATTTCTAGCAGAGTTTCTTTTCCATTACATTTCATAATGGTTATCAAAGTAACTTTGTGTTACATTCTTCTTTCATTATTTTCCATATCTTTAGCAGAAGATGTGAATGTTATTGTGAAAGGAGTGACAACAATTGCTGAGACAGATGAAAATTTTATATGTGCAACTTTAGACTGGTGGCCTCCTAACAAGTGTGACTACAACCAATGTCCTTGGGGAAAATCTGGCATTCTGAACCTGGTACTCACTTTTTGTTTTGATATCTCAATGTGGAATTTATCACCATTACATATCATGCATACTTTCATCTTAAAAATATTGTCACAAAGAAACCACTCCATGACATGCATTCTCAATGTTTGCAGGATTTGGGAAACAGAATTTTTTCGAATGCTGTGAAAGGTACGCTATCTTTTTCTTAAGTCAGTTCACACTTGATAGAAAAATTTCATGCATAAATATATTGTTAACCTTTTAGGCTACTTGTAAGACTATAACTTTGTTTCAAAGTCATGTCTATTTAATTTTATTTATGTGCTATTCTCATCCTTATTCGTTAGTGGAGGCAACATGTGTCATTTCAATGGTATAAGGAAGCAGATTGAATAGCAGCCACAATAGGACTATAACCTTACATTTTACATGTATGTTTGAAAATTCTTCTAAAATCAATTTTGGGCAAAAGCTTCAGTGGGTAGCTTCTGCGTGTCAGAATTGATTCTGGTGGTAAATAAGGTGTGCAAACCTTGATTTTCATTCATATATCTAATTATTAGCTATTTTTTTGCAGCATTTAATCCCCTAAGAATCAGATTAGGTGGTTCACTACAAGATCAAATTATTTACCAATTTGGGAATCGAAATAAATGTCCTAGTATTAAAAAGCAAGAAGATGGTTTATTTGGTTTCAGCACAGGTTGTCTTCCCAAAATGAGATGGGATGAAGTAAACGATTTTTTCAACAAAACTGGGTATTACTTTCACATCCTTTTTCTCAGAGAACTATGCATGCATGACTGTATGTTAGCAAAATGTGTCTCACACGTTTTTATTTTGCAGAGTGAGATTAACCTTTGGGTTGAATGCCCTCATTGGAAAGCATAACACAAAGGAGGATAAGAAAAATTGGCTTGGGAATTGGAACCCAAAAAATGCCATGAATCTCATGAAATACACAATTTCAAAAGGATACAAAATAGATTCATATGAATTGGGTAGCTAAAGTCATTGATTTTGAAGTTTTAAATTACAAATCCGCCATTTTTTTATCTTTTTTCTTACACATTATAATTCCTAATGTTATGTTTATCAGGAAATGAGCTATGCTCTGAGGGCATTGGTGCTAGAGTAGATAGTGTCCAATATGCTAAGGATATCACTAAGCTCAGACATATAGTTAACAAACTATACCAAAACCCGTCCACAAGGCCAAAGGTTCTAGGCCCCGGTGGTTTCTATAGTAAAGAGTGGTTTGATAGCTTCTTACAGAACGTAGGACCTGGTGTGGTTGATGCAGTGACCCACCACATATACAACCTTGGCCCTGGTATGTATAAATTATTATCCGTTTTAGGCTCTTGTATGATAATATGCGTTTGACTACTTTGCTTGTGTATATGGATAATGATTGCATTCTAAGACAATTATTCTAAATTTAGGTGATGATCCGGCTCTCATCAACAAAATTCAAGACCCATATTACTTGAGCGACGTTGCTCAAACTTTCAAAGATATCTCGCTAGCAATTAAGGATTTTACACCATGGGCAGGAACATGGGTCGGGGAAGCCGGTGGAGCCTATAATAGTGGTGGCAAATATGTGTCACATACTTTTGTTAATGGCTTTTGGTTTGTCTAAACTCTCTTTGAATTGATCTCTTTGCTTCCTTTTTTATTTTCTTTTCAAAATTGTGAATTGACATGTCTATGTATTTTGAATTATTAATAACTAGGTACTTGGACCAGCTTGGCATGACATCAACCTTGAACCACAAGGTTTATTGTAGACAAACTCTGGTTGGTGGAAACTATGGTTTGCTAAACACCACAACCTTCATTCCTAACCCAGACTATTATGGGTGAGTGTTTGTGTAGTAAGTGGTGAAATGTATTTTTACTAGTTTCAACTTTCATATTTAGACACTCCTCTATTACCCTTACTAAAACCTTGTTTTCTCTCTCACTCTCTCTCTCTCTCTCTCTCATCACATCAGTTATCTCTTTTCTCTCCTTATCTCTCTCATTCCCAGTTTGGGTGTAGATACCCCATGGAAATTTTAAATGCATGTTTGAAAATCATTCTACAATTTATTCTAAAGTGAAAATCTAATTGGGGAGAAATTTCTATAAATAACTTCATAGTGTTTAAATTGATTCTAGGTATAGAAAATTTGATCCAAACCTACTATAAGTATCACTTTCCTTATAATTTACATGGATTTTTCAACAGAGCACTTTTGTGGCATCGACTTATGGGAAGCAAAGTGCTTTCTGTTTCTCATGAAGGGTCTCCATATTTACGTACATTATCTCATTGTTCTAAGAAAGGGGTAAGCCTGTTGATCTTAATGATATGTTTAGGCTATTTTTTCTTAATCATGGTCTTTTTAATTATTTGTTGATCGTAATTTCCAGCCTGGAATCACCGTGCTCCTCATAAACATGTCCAATTCCACTTTCAATGTTTCCCTTGTCAATGACATGAATATGTATGTAATGGAAAACACAAGAGAACAGACCAGGGAAGAGTATCATCTAACTCCAAAAGATGGAAACATTCAAAGTGATGTGGTGTTGTTGAATGGAACTCCATTGAAACTTACAGAATCACTGGATATTCCAGAAATGAAACCACAATTAGTTCTTTCTTCTTCTTCAATCAATGTGGGGGCTCATTCAATCGTGTTTGTACATCAACAGGGCTTCAAAGCACCTGCATGCTAATGATATCAATAACCACAAATTAAGGACACATTCATTTTTTCTTTTGATTTTTCATAAGCCGTTTAATTTCTTTTACATTTTTTTTTATTTACCTCATGTAAATTTTTTAATAATACTTTCACTACTTTTATAATCCACGTGCTAGAATGCAAGTTTCATTTACATTGTTTCTTAACATTGTCATATCTTACAAAGAAGAGAGAGAGGGACACTAATGCATTTGCGCTAAAAAAAATTTAGTACTCATGTAGTTGTTATTACTTCCACTTAAATATTTACACATGTTTTATGTATGGTTAATTTACATTTTAATTTCAATTTCTTCGATTTAAAATAAAATAAAATTAATATTTGTGGGAGAAAGAGTACCGAGTACAAAATAATGAAAATTTGTCCGACTCCACTTACGATCTAAATCTAATTTTTGTGTTCCCTATTTCAATCCTTATTTTTAATGCAAATTTAAATTATTATACTTAATATCTTAATGCATTTAAATATCACTTACTAATTTTTTTCAAAAGCAAAACATCTTGATATTATAAAGAATAAATGATAATGAGAACAACCTACTCATGATATATGTGAAAATATGACACCTTGTCAAACACAATTTTACACATCATTAGATTCTACCAAAACAACTCCCTAACCCTGCAGAATAATCAAAATACCAAATATTGCTCATCAAAATAGAAAAAGAAAGACAAAAATTATCAAACCCAACTAGCCTACTACCAACTACCCGCCGAAGCATAAAATGCACCAGCCCGTCTTCCTTGTTAACATTATCTGGGCAAGATTCACGCCATATTCCTCAAACGACTAGAGAGAACGGGAGCACAAGTCCCTAAGACACCGAGGATAGTAGGCCGAAGCGTGTCTATTAGTAATTGGTCATGCGGGTTTATCAACCTTAAAGAGTTACCATCATCGAGAAATATGAGATGACAGAAACAACACCCAAATTGTCCAGGACTAGGAAGCATTTTCCTAATCTACATACTTAAGGCTATGGTGGGATCTTGATTTTAAGTTAGATAACTAAAAAGGAAAGCACCACTGCAAAAAAAAATCATGTTCAGTGAGGATGATTTACGTAATTAATAGCTTAATAATCATCATTGTGAGTATTTTAAGATGAAATTTACGTTTGTCACTGGTCTTCACAACTACTCAAGTCACTAATGCATTAGTCACGATATTTTTAAATGTCACTAAGGTTGAATTTTATTGTGACAATAATATTGTCGGTAATTTTTAAACGCGATAATGTAAAAAAAAAAAGTCATCACAAGCGTTAGCATTAATAGTGATCACTACTTATCATTACTAATAATTTTGTACATTAAGACAAAAATAAGTCACAAATACAAGTATCAATAGTGAATACTTAACCAACGAGGTGTAGCACATGCGGTAGATAGTTGGACTCCTTAAGCATTTAGTCCAGGGTTCAATCCCAGGGCGGTGCGTTTGGAGAAGCATTTGTTGGGAGGGGTCTATCCACTTAGTGTGATCTCAGTGCCTTAGTGGATTAGTCTCGTGGCTATCGGTTGTGACATACCTTGAGAAATGAAAAAAATTAGCGAATACTTAATCGACACTAAGATTTATACACAATAATGACAATCCAAACTATACAACTAAACCAACCTAACAGAGCAGCACTGACACCCACAACTAGAGACCTAAAGGGGGACGGAAACCCAAGCCCATCAAAAGAAAAGAGCAGCCAAAAAGCCACTAGAGAAACATCCCAACACCCCTCAAACCAAGACAAATAAAACCTCTGCAAGAAGGAACATGAGCAGCAATCAGCCACCACCCTTAAGAAGTTCGTGCGCTTGAATCTGGGCCGCAATTTTCTTATGAGCAACCACATTCGTACAATGATGCACCATACCCAAGTGTTTCCCCATCAAGAGGACATTTCTCGCTCTAGTCATAACACCATATATTTCCGAAAACTCGGTCGGCAAGCATCAACTGGTCCCCTACATGTGCCTCCAAGGAATTCGAGCCTTCCATTACAACATTGTCACTAGCGACCTTATCTAGAACCTTCTTCTTCCTTCCTCTCTTATCTACTTTCCAAGGTCTACCCCTAGGCCTAACGGCTTTTACTTCACAATCGCAAGACATATTAGTAATTGATACTAATATTGATACATAATAATGTGGAAAAAAAGTTGTCACAAATACTAGTAATTGCCTTGATATGAATATTGTAGCGAAATTTTTAATATAAATTATATATTACACTATTAAATCACATTATGTTTTCATAAATTTTAATATGCGATGACTAATGTAGCCAATTTTTTTAAATATTAAAACATAAATTAGAGTAATTAATAAAACCAAACATAACATTAGAAAATTATCCATTACACGTTCAACGATAAAAATTAAAATACAATATAATCATAAATACGAAACTCCTAACTAACACATTGCAAAGTCCCAAATAAATAAGTTCTAAGTGCTTTCATGAATTTTGATCCTGTTGACAATAAAAAATAAAGAATTAATTTGATGCAAAAAGTACATAAATAATTTTTTAAAATGTATTTAAATTAAGAAAGATACGATAGAAATATTCAAAAAAAAAGACTTAAACAAAGCGTATGTTGAATGCCAATCCTTTTAATAATGTAGCCATTTGATGCTTTTAAAAAAAATGCAGCCATTTGACTATCATCACCTTAATTTCAAGATGCTGTCTCATTTTCTATTGTTGAGTTTCAAAATCTACTTGATGAGCATCAATTAACCCATGATGTGATTCCAATTCATTATGAAATTCAATATTAGTCTCTTCTTGTTTTTTATAATATTATTTAAATTTTGAACTCAAATTATCCTAAATGTATTTCAAATGTTTAATCTATTATAAGATTATTGATCAAAATGTAGAAGTTTTAAATAAGACCCTTCCAAAAGTGACATTCAAAGCATTGTGAATCAAGCTGGCTGTCAACAGGTATTAAGTCAAGGACGAGTGTTAAAAATATACATCACAAACTGTAATATTATAAGGTTGGCTTAGATTTCAGCATTTTGGACATGGGTAAGATTTTTTTTTTTAATTTTGTTTCTAGTCTTAAGGGTGTTGCTGGTTCTTTTGTTAAGATAAGGAAAATGATTTTGTCAATTCTTTTTTAAGTCATTGGGAAGCTGGATTTTTAAGACAAGGAAATTCTTAGTAAAGAATTTTCCGTTAGATTATAGCTCTATTTTTAAAGCCATGAAATAAAGTCTCCGCAAAATGTTCTATATAAGCGTCATACTCTTAGAATAAATCATAGAATTTCTAGCAGAGTTTCTTTTCCATTACATTTCATAATGGTTATCAAAGTAACTTTGTGTTACATTCTTCTTTCATTATTTTCCATATCTTTAGCAGAAGATGTGAATGTTATTGTGAAAGGAGTGACAACAATTGCTGAGACAGATGAAAATTTTATATGTGCAACTTTAGACTGGTGGCCTCCTAACAAGTGTGACTACAACCAATGTCCTTGGGGAAAATCTGGCATTCTGAACCTGGTACTCACTTTTTGTTTTGATATCTCAATGTGGAATTTATCACCATTACATATCATGCATACTTTCATCTTAAAAATATTGTCACAAAGCAAACCACTCCATGACATGCATTCTCAATGTTTGCAGGATTTGGGAAACAGAATTTTTTCGAATGCTGTGAAAGGTACGCTATCTTTTTCTTAAGTCAGTTCACACTTGATAGAAAAATTTCATGCATAAATATATTGTTAACCTTTTAGGCTACTTGTAAGACTATAACTTTGTTTCAAAGTCATGTCTATTTAATTTTATTTATGTGCTATTCTCATCCTTATTCGTTAGTGGAGGCAACATGTGTCATTTCAATGGTATAAGGAAGCAGATTGAATAGCAGCCACAATAGGACTATAACCTTACATTTTACATGTATGTTTGAAAATTCTTCTAAAATCAATTTTGGGCAAAAGCTTCAGTGGGTAGCTTCTGCGTGTCAGAATTGATTCTGGTGGTAAATAAGGTGTGCAAACCTTGATTTTCATTCATATATCTAATTATTAGCTATTTTTTTGCAGCATTTAATCCCCTAAGAATCAGATTAGGTGGTTCACTACAAGATCAAATTATTTACCAATTTGGGAATCGAAATAAATGTCCTAGTATTAAAAAGCAAGAAGATGGTTTATTTGGTTTCAGCACAGGTTGTCTTCCCAAAATGAGATGGGATGAAGTAAACGATTTTTTCAACAAAACTGGGTATTACTTTCACATCCTTTTTCTCAGAGAACTATGCATGCATGACTGTATGTTAGCAAAATGTGTCTCACACGTTTTTATTTTGCAGAGTGAGATTAACCTTTGGGTTGAATGCCCTCATTGGAAAGCATAACACAAAGGAGGATAAGAAAAATTGGCTTGGGAATTGGAACCCAAAAAATGCCATGAATCTCATGAAATACACAATTTCAAAAGGATACAAAATAGATTCATATGAATTGGGTAGCTAAAGTCATTGATTTTGAAGTTTTAAATTACAAATCCGCCATTTTTTTATCTTTTTTCTTACACATTATAATTCCTAATGTTATGTTTATCAGGAAATGAGCTATGCTCTGAGGGCATTGGTGCTAGAGTAGATAGTGTCCAATATGCTAAGGATATCACTAAGCTCAGACATATAGTTAACAAACTATACCAAAACCCGTCCACAAGGCCAAAGGTTCTAGGCCCCGGTGGTTTCTATAGTAAAGAGTGGTTTGATAGCTTCTTACAGAACGTAGGACCTGGTGTGGTTGATGCAGTGACCCACCACATATACAACCTTGGCCCTGGTATGTATAAATTATTATCCGTTTTAGGCTCTTGTATGATAATATGCGTTTGACTACTTTGCTTGTGTATATGGATAATGATTGCATTCTAAGACAATTATTCTAAATTTAGGTGATGATCCGGCTCTCATCAACAAAATTCAAGACCCATATTACTTGAGCGACGTTGCTCAAACTTTCAAAGATATCTCGCTAGCAGTTAAGGATTTTACACCATGGGCAGGAACATGGGTCGGGGAAGCCGGTGGAGCCTATAATAGTGGTGGCAAATATGTGTCACATACTTTTGTTAATGGCTTTTGGTTTGTCTAAACTCTCTTTGAATTGATCTCTTTGCTTCCTTTTTTATTTTCTTTTCAAAATTGTGAATTGACATGTCTATGTATTTTGAATTATTAATAACTAGGTACTTGGACCAGCTTGGCATGACATCAACCTTGAACCACAAGGTTTATTGTAGACAAACTCTGGTTGGTGGAAACTATGGTTTGCTAAACACCACAACCTTCATTCCTAACCCAGACTATTATGGGTGAGTGTTTGTGTAGTAAGTGGTGAAATGTATTTTTACTAGTTTCAACTTTCATATTTAGACACTCCTCTATTACCCTTACTAAAACCTTGTTTTCTCTCTCACTCTCTCTCTCTCTCTCTCTCTCTCTCTCTCATGACATCAGTTATCTCTTTTCTCTCCTTATCTCTCTCATTCCCAGTTTGGGTGTAGATACCCCATGGAAATTTTAAATGCATGTTTGAAAATCATTCTACAATTTATTCTAAAGTGAAAATCTAATTGGGGAGAAATTTCTATAAATAACTTCATAGTGTTTAAATTGATTCTAGGTATAGAAAATTTGATCCAAACCTACTATAAGTATCACTTTCCTTATAATTTACATGGATTTTTCAACAGAGCACTTTTGTGGCATCGACTTATGGGAAGCAAAGTGCTTTCTGTTTCTCATAAAGGGTCTCCATATTTACGTACATATGCTCATTGTTCTAAGAAAGGGGTAAGCCTGTTGATCTTAATGATATGTTTAGGCTATTTTTTCTTAATCATGGTCTTTTTAATTATTTGTTGATCGTAATTTCCAGCCTGGAATCACCGTGCTCCTCATAAACATGTCCAATTCCACTTTCAATGTTTCCCTTGTCAATGACATGAATATGTATGTAATGGAAAACACAAGAGAACAGACCAGGGAAGAGTATCATCTAACTCCAAAAGATGGAAACATTCAAAGTGATGTGGTGTTGTTGAATGGAACTCCATTGAAACTTACAGAATCACTGGATATTCCAGAAATGAAACCACAATTAGTTCTTTCTTCTTCTTCAATCAATGTGGGGGCTCATTCAATCGTGTTTGTACATCAACAGGGCTTCAAAGCACCTGCATGCTAATGATATCAATAACCACAAATTAAGGACACATTCATTTTTTCTTTTGATTTTTCATAAGCCGTTTAATTTCTTTTACATTTTTTTTTATTTACCTCATGTAAATTTTTTAATAATACTTTCACTACTTTTATAATCCACGTGCTAGAATGCAAGTTTCATTTACATTGTTTCTTAACATTGTCATATCTTACAAAGAAGAGAGAGAGGGACACTAATGCATTTGCGCTAAAAAAAATTTAGTACTCATGTAGTTGTTATTACTTCCACTTAAATATTTACACATGTTTTATGTATGGTTAATTTACATTTTAATTTCAATTTCTTCGATTTAAAATAAAATAAAATTAATATTTGTGGGAGAAAGAGTACCGAGTACAAAATAATGAAAATTTGTCCGACTCCACTTACGATCTAAATCTAATTTTTGTGTTCCCTATTTCAATCCTTATTTTTAATGCAAATTTAAATTATTATACTTAATATCTTAATGCATTTAAATATCACTTACTAATTTTTTTCAAAAGCAAAACATCTTGATATTATAAAGAATAAATGATAATGAGAACAACCTACTCATGATATATGTGAAAATATGACACCTTGTCAAACACAATTTTACACATCATTAGATTCTACCAAAACAACTCCCTAACCCTGCAGAATAATCAAAATACCAAATATTGCTCATCAAAATAGAAAAAGAAAGACAAAAATTATCAAACCCAACTAGCCTACTACCAACTACCCGCCGAAGCATAAAATGCACCAGCCCGTCTTCCTTGTTAACATTATCTGGGCAAGATTCACGCCATATTCCTCAAACGACTAGAGAGAACGGGAGCACAAGTCCCTAAGACACCGAGGATAGTAGGCCGAAGCGTGTCTATTAGTAATTGGTCATGCGGGTTTATCAACCTTAAAGAGTTACCATCATCGAGAAATATGAGATGACAGAAACAACACCCAAATTGTCCAGGACTAGGAAGCATTTTCCTAATCTACATACTTAAGGCTATGGTGGGATCTTGATTTTAAGTTAGATAACTAAAAAGGAAAGCACCACTGCAAAAAAAAATCATGTTCAGTGAGGATGATTTACGTAATTAATAGCTTAATAATCATCATTGTGAGTATTTTAAGATGAAATTTACGTTTGTCACTGGTCTTCACAACTACTCAAGTCACTAATGCATTAGTCACGATATTTTTAAATGTCACTAAGGTTGAATTTTATTGTGACAATAATATTGTCGGTAATTTTTAAACGCGATAATGTAAAAAAAAAAAGTCATCACAAGCGTTAGCATTAATAGTGATCACTACTTATCATTACTAATAATTTTGTACATTAAGACAAAAATAAGTCACAAATACAAGTATCAATAGTGAATACTTAACCAACGAGGTGTAGCACATGCGGTAGATAGTTGGACTCCTTAAGCATTTAGTCCAGGGTTCAATCCCAGGGCGGTGCGTTTGGAGAAGCATTTGTTGGGAGGGGTCTATCCACTTAGTGTGATCTCAGTGCCTTAGTGGATTAGTCTCGTGGCTATCGGTTGTGACATACCTTGAGAAATGAAAAAAATTAGCGAATACTTAATCGACACTAAGATTTATACACAATAATGACAATCCAAACTATACAACTAAACCAACCTAACAGAGCAGCACTGACACCCACAACTAGAGACCTAAAGGGGGACGGAAACCCAAGCCCATCAAAAGAAAAGAGCAGCCAAAAAGCCACTAGAGAAACATCCCAACACCCCTCAAACCAAGACAAATAAAACCTCTGCAAGAAGGAACATGAGCAGCAATCAGCCACCACCCTTAAGAAGTTCGTGCGCTTGAATCTGGGCCGCAATTTTCTTATGAGCAACCACATTCGTACAATGATGCACCATACCCAAGTGTTTCCCCATCAAGAGGACATTTCTCGCTCTAGTCATAACACCATATATTTCCGAAAACTCGGTCGGCAAGCATCAACTGGTCCCCTACATGTGCCTCCAAGGAATTCGAGCCTTCCATTACAACATTGTCACTAGCGACCTTATCTAGAACCTTCTTCTTCCTTCCTCTCTTATCTACTTTCCAAGGTCTACCCCTAGGCCTAACGGCTTTTACTTCACAATCGCAAGACATATTAGTAATTGATACTAATATTGATACATAATAATGTGG
Source organism: Acmispon strigosus (assembly GCA_030819835.1). Lineage (NCBI taxonomy): Eukaryota > Viridiplantae > Streptophyta > Magnoliopsida > Fabales > Fabaceae > Acmispon > Acmispon strigosus. Next base: position 47,141,232 of record JAUAMA010000002.1, read on the forward strand.
AAAAAAAGTTGTCACAAATACTAGTAATTGCCTTGATATGAATATTGTAGCGAAATTTTTAATATAAATTATATATTACACTATTAAATCACATTATGTTTTCATAAATTTTAATATGCGATGACTAATGTAGCCAATTTTTTTAAATATTAAAACATAAATTAGAGTAATTAATAAAACCAAACATAACATTAGAAAATTATCCATTACACGTTCAACGATAAAAATTAAAATACAATATAATCATAAATACGAAACTCCTAACTAACACATTGCAAAGTCCCAAATAAATAAGTTCTAAGTGCTTTCATGAATTTTGATCCTGTTGACAATAAAAAATAAAGAATTAATTTGATGCAAAAAGTACATAAATAATTTTTTAAAATGTATTTAAATTAAGAAAGATACGATAGAAATATTCAAAAAAAAAGACTTAAACAAAGCGTATGTTGAATGCCAATCCTTTTAATAATGTAGCCATTTGATGCTTTTAAAAAAAATGCAGCCATTTGACTATCATCACCTTAATTTCAAGATGCTGTCTCATTTTCTATTGTTGAGTTTCAAAATCTACTTGATGAGCATCAATTAACCCATGATGTGATTCCAATTCATTATGAAATTCAATATTAGTCTCTTCTTGTTTTTTATAATATTATTTAAATTTTGAACTCAAATTATCCTTAATGTATTTCAAATGTTTAATCTATTATAAGATTATTGATCAAAATGTAGAAGTTTTAAATAAGACCCTTCCAAAAGTGACATTCAAAGCATTGTGAATCAAGCTGGCTGTCAACAGGTATTAAGTCAAGGACGAGTGTTAAAAATATACATCACAAACTGTAATATTATAAGGTTGGCTTAGATTTCAGCATTTTGGACATGGGTAAGATTTTTTTTTTTAATTTTGTTTCTAGTCTTAAGGGTGTTGCTGGTTCTTTTGTTAAGATAAGGAAAATGATTTTGTCAATTCTTTTTTAAGTCATTGGGAAGCTGGATTTTTAAGACAAGGAAATTCTTAGTAAAGAATTTTCCGTTAGATTATAGCTCTATTTTTAAAGCCATGAAATAAAGTCTCCGCAAAATGTTCTATATAAGCGTCATACTCTTAGAATAAATCATAGAATTTCTAGCAGAGTTTCTTTACCATTACATTTCATAATGGTTATCAAAGTAACTTTGTGTTACATTCTTCTTTCATTATTTTCCATATCTTTAGCAGAAGATGTGAATGTTATTGTGAAAGGAGTGACAACAATTGCTGAGACAGATGAAAATTTTATATGTGCAACTTTAGACTGGTGGCCTCCTAACAAGTGTGACTACAACCAATGTCCTTGGGGAAAATCTGGCATTCTGAACCTGGTACTCACTTTTTGTTTTGATATCTCAATGTGGAATTTATCACCATTACATATCATGCATACTTTCATCTTAAAAATATTGTCACAAAGCAAACCACTCCATGACATGCATTCTCAATGTTTGCAGGATTTGGGAAACAGAATTTTTTCGAATGCTGTGAAAGGTACGCTATCTTTTTCTTAAGTCAGTTCACACTTGATAGAAAAATTTCATGCATAAATATATTGTTAACCTTTTAGGCTACTTGTAAGACTATAACTTTGTTTCAAAGTCATGTCTATTTAATTTTATTTATGTGCTATTCTCATCCTTATTCGTTAGTGGAGGCAACATGTGTCATTTCAATGGTATAAGGAAGCAGATTGAATAGCAGCCACAATAGGACTATAACCTTACATTTTACATGTATGTTTGAAAATTCTTCTAAAATCAATTTTGGGCAAAAGCTTCAGTGGGTAGCTTCTGCGTGTCAGAATTGATTCTGGTGGTAAATAAGGTGTGCAAACCTTGATTTTCATTCATATATCTAATTATTAGCTATTTTTTTGCAGCATTTAATCCCCTAAGAATCAGATTAGGTGGTTCACTACAAGATCAAATTATTTACCAATTTGGGAATCGAAATAAATGTCCTAGTATTAAAAAGCAAGAAGATGGTTTATTTGGTTTCAGCACAGGTTGTCTTCCCAAAATGAGATGGGATGAAGTAAACGATTTTTTCAACAAAACTGGGTATTACTTTCACATCCTTTTTCTCAGAGAACTATGCATGCATGACTGTATGTTAGCAAAATGTGTCTCACACGTTTTTATTTTGCAGAGTGAGATTAACCTTTGGGTTGAATGCCCTCATTGGAAAGCATAACACAAAGGAGGATAAGAAAAATTGGCTTGGGAATTGGAACCCAAAAAATGCCATGAATCTCATGAAATACACAATTTCAAAAGGATACAAAATAGATTCATATGAATTGGGTAGCTAAAGTCATTGATTTTGAAGTTTTAAATTACAAATCCGCCATTTTTTTATCTTTTTTCTTACACATTATAATTCCTAATGTTATGTTTATCAGGAAATGAGCTATGCTCTGAGGGCATTGGTACTAGAGTAGATAGTGTCCAATATGCTAAGGATATCACTAAGCTCAGACATATAGTTAACAAACTATACCAAAACCCGTCCACAAGGCCAAAGGTTCTAGGCCCCGGTGGTTTCTATAGTAAAGAGTGGTTTGATAGCTTCTTACAGAACGTAGGACCTGGTGTGGTTGATGCAGTGACCCACCACATATACAACCTTGGCCCTGGTATGTATAAATTATTATCCGTTTTAGGCTCTTGTATGATAATATGCGTTTGACTACTTTGCTTGTGTATATGGATAATGATTGCATTCTAAGACAATTATTCTAAATTTAGGTGATGATCCGGCTCTCATCAACAAAATTCAAGACCCATATTACTTGAGCGACGTTGCTCAAACTTTCAAAGATATCTCGCTAGCAGTTAAGGATTTTACACCATGGGCAGGAACATGGGTCGGGGAAGCCGGTGGAGCCTATAATAGTGGTGGCAAATATGTGTCACATACTTTTGTTAATGGCTTTTGGTTTGTCTAAACTCTCTTTGAATTGATCTCTTTGCTTCCTTTTTTATTTTCTTTTCAAAATTGTGAATTGACATGTCTATGTATTTTGAATTATTAATAACTAGGTACTTGGACCAGCTTGGCATGACATCAACCTTGAACCACAAGGTTTATTGTAGACAAACTCTGGTTGGTGGAAACTATGGTTTGCTAAACACCACAACCTTCATTCCTAACCCAGACTATTATGGGTGAGTGTTTGTGTAGTAAGTGGTGAAATGTATTTTTACTAGTTTCAACTTTCATATTTAGACACTCCTCTATTACCCTTACTAAAACCTTGTTTTCTCTCTCACTCTCTCTCTCTCTCTCTCTCTCTCATGACATCAGTTATCTCTTTTCTCTCCTTATCTCTCTCATTCCCAGTTTGGGTGTAGATACCCCATGGAAATTTTAAATGCATGTTTGAAAATCATTCTACAATTTATTCTAAAGTGAAAATCTAATTGGGGAGAAATTTCTATAAATAACTTCATAGTGTTTAAATTGATTCTAGGTATAGAAAATTTGATCCAAACCTACTATAAGTATCACTTTCCTTATAATTTACATGGATTTTTCAACAGAGCACTTTTGTGGCATCGACTTATGGGAAGCAAAGTGCTTTCTGTTTCTCATAAAGGGTCTCCATATTTACGTACATATGCTCATTGTTCTAAGAAAGGGGTAAGCCTGTTGATCTTAATGATATGTTTAGGCTATTTTTTCTTAATCATGGTCTTTTTAATTATTTGTTGATCGTAATTTCCAGCCTGGAATCACCGTGCTCCTCATAAACATGTCCAATTCCACTTTCAATGTTTCCCTTGTCAATGACATGAATATGTATGTAATGGAAAACACAAGAGAACAGACCAGGGAAGAGTATCATCTAACTCCAAAAGATGGAAACATTCAAAGTGATGTGGTGTTGTTGAATGGAACTCCATTGAAACTTACAGAATCACTGGATATTCCAGAAATGAAACCACAATTAGTTCTTTCTTCTTCTTCAATCAATGTGGGGGCTCATTCAATCGTGTTTGTACATCAACAGGGCTTCAAAGCACCTGCATGCTAATGATATCAATAACCACAAATTAAGGACACATTCATTTTTTCTTTTGATTTTTCATAAGCCGTTTAATTTCTTTTACATTTTTTTTTATTTACCTCATGTAAATTTTTTAATAATACTTTCACTACTTTTATAATCCACGTGCTAGAATGCAAGTTTCATTTACATTGTTTCTTAACATTGTCATATCTTACAAAGAAGAGAGAGAGGGACACTAATGCATTTGCGCTAAAAAAAATTTAGTACTCATGTAGTTGTTATTACTTCCACTTAAATATTTACACATGTTTTATGTATGGTTAATTTACATTTTAATTTCAATTTCTTCGATTTAAAATAAAATAAAATTAATATTTGTGGGAGAAAGAGTACCGAGTACAAAATAATGAAAATTTGTCCGACTCCACTTACGATCTAAATCTAATTTTTGTGTTCCCTATTTCAATCCTTATTTTTAATGCAAATTTAAATTATTATACTTAATATCTTAATGCATTTAAATATCACTTACTAATTTTTTTCAAAAGCAAAACATCTTGATATTATAAAGAATAAATGATAATGAGAACAACCTACTCATGATATATGTGAAAATATGACACCTTGTCAAACACAATTTTACACATCATTAGATGCTACCAAAAAAACTCCCTAACCCTGCAGAATAATCAAAATACCAAATATTGCTCATCAAAATAGAAAAAGAAAGACAAAAATTATCAAACCCAACTAGCCTACTACCAACTACCCGCCGAAGCATAAAATGCACCAGCCCGTCTTCCTTGTTAACATTATCTGGGCAAGATTCACGCCATATTCCTCAAACGACTAGAGAGAACGGGAGCACAAGTCCCTAAGACACCGAGGATAGTAGGCCGAAGCGTGTCTATTAGTAATTGGTCATGCGGGTTTATCAACCTTAAAGAGTTACCATCATCGAGAAATATGAGATGACAGAAACAACACCCAAATTGTCCAGGACTAGGAAGCATTTTCCTAATCTACATACTTAAGGCTATGGTGGGATCTTGATTTTAAGTTAGATAACTAAAAAGGAAAGCACCACTGCAAAAAAAAATCATGTTCAGTGAGGATGATTTACGTAATTAATAGCTTAATAATCATCATTGTGAGTATTTTAAGATGAAATTTACGTTTGTCACTGGTCTTCACAACTACTCAAGTCACTAATGCATTAGTCACGATATTTTTAAATGTCACTAAGGTTGAATTTTATTGTGACAATAATATTGTCGGTAATTTTTAAACGCGATAATGTAAAAAAAAAAAGTCATCACAAGCGTTAGCATTAATAGTGATCACTACTTATCATTACTAATAATTTTGTACATTAAGACAAAAATAAGTCACAAATACAAGTATCAATAGTGAATACTTAACCAACGAGGTGTAGCACATGCGGTAGATAGTTGGACTCCTTAAGCATTTAGTCCAGGGTTCAATCCCAGGGCGGTGCGTTTGGAGAAGCATTTGTTGGGAGGGGTCTATCCACTTAGTGTGATCTCAGTGCCTTAGTGGATTAGTCTCGTGGCTATCGGTTGTGACATACCTTGAGAAATGAAAAAAATTAGCGAATACTTAATCGACACTAAGATTTATACACAATAATGACAATCCAAACTATACAACTAAACCAACCTAACAGAGCAGCACTGACACCCACAACTAGAGACCTAAAGGGGGACGGAAACCCAAGCCCATCAAAAGAAAAGAGCAGCCAAAAAGCCACTAGAGAAACATCCCAACACCCCTCAAACCAAGACAAATAAAACCTCTGCAAGAAGGAACATGAGCAGCAATCAGCCACCACCCTTAAGAAGTTCGTGCGCTTGAATCTGGGCCGCAATTTTCTTATGAGCAACCACATTCGTACAATGATGCACCATACCCAAGTGTTTCCCCATCAAGAGGACATTTCTCGCTCTAGTCATAACACCATATATTTCCGAAAACTCGGTCGGCAAGCATCAACTGGTCCCCTACATGTGCCTCCAAGGAATTCGAGCCTTCCATTACAACATTGTCACTAGCGACCTTATCTAGAACCTTCTTCTTCCTTCCTCTCTTATCTACTTTCCAAGGTCTACCCCTAGGCCTAACGGCTTTTACTTCACAATCGCAAGACATATTAGTAATTGATACTAATATTGATACATAATAATGTGGAAAAAAAGTTGTCACAAATACTAGTAATTGCCTTGATATGAATATTGTAGCGAAATTTTTAATATAAATTATATATTACACTATTAAATCACATTATGTTTTCATAAATTTTAATATGCGATGACTAATGTAGCCAATTTTTTTAAATATTAAAACATAAATTAGAGTAATTAATAAAACCAAACATAACATTAGAAAATTATCCATTACACGTTCAACGATAAAAATTAAAATACAATATAATCATAAATACGAAACTCCTAACTAACACATTGCAAAGTCCCAAATAAATAAGTTCTAAGTGCTTTCATGAATTTTGATCCTGTTGACAATAAAAAATAAAGAATTAATTTGATGCAAAAAGTACATAAATAATTTTTTAAAATGTATTTAAATTAAGAAAGATACGATAGAAATATTCAAAAAAAAAGACTTAAACAAAGCGTATGTTGAATGCCAATCCTCTTAATAATGTAGCCATTTGATGCTTTTAAAAAAAATGCAGCCATTTGACTATCATCACCTTAATTTCAAGATGCTGTCTCATTTTCTATTGTTGAGTTTCAAAATCTACTTGATGAGCATCAATTAACCCATGATGTGATTCCAATTCATTATGAAATTCAATATTAGTCTCTTCTTGTTTTTTATAATATTATTTAAATTTTGAACTCAAATTATCCTTAATGTATTTCAAATGTTTAATCTATTATAAGATTATTGATCAAAATGTAGAAGTTTTAAATAAGACCCTTCCAAAAGTGACATTCAAAGCATTGTGAATCAAGCTGGCTGTCAACAGGTATTAAGTCAAGGACGAGTGTTAAAAATATACATCACAAACTGTAATATTATAAGGTTGGCTTAGATTTCAGCATTTTGGACATGGGTAAGATTTTTTTTTTTAATTTTGTTTCTAGTCTTAAGGGTGTTGCTGGTTCTTTTGTTAAGATAAGGAAAATGATTTTGTCAATTCTTTTTTAAGTCATTGGGAAGCTGGATTTTTAAGACAAGGAAATTCTTAGTAAAGAATTTTCCGTTAGATTATAGCTCTATTTTTAAAGCCATGAAATAAAGTCTCCGCAAAATGTCCTATATAAGCGTCATACTCTTAGAATAAATCATAGAATTTCTAGCAGAGTTTCTTTTCCATTACATTTCATAATGGTTATCAAAGTAACTTTGTGTTACATTCTTCTTTCATTATTTTCCATATCTTTAGCAGAAGATGTGAATGTTATTGTGAAAGGAGTGACAACAATTGCTGAGACAGATGAAAATTTTATATGTGCAACTTTAGACTGGTGGCCTCCTAACAAGTGTGACTACAACCAATGTCCTTGGGGAAAATCTGGCATTCTGAACCTGGTACTCACTTTTTGTTTTGATATCTCAATGTGGAATTTATCACCATTACATATCATGCATACTTTCATCTTAAAAATATTGTCAAAAAGCAAACCACTCCATGACATGCATTCTCAATGTTTGCAGGATTTGGGAAACAGAATTTTTTCGAATGCTGTCAAAGGTACGCTATCTTTTTCTTAAGTCAGTTCACACTTGATAGAAAAATTTCATGCATAAATATATTGTTAACCTTTTAGGCTACTTGTAAGACTATAACTTTGTTTCAAAGTCATGTCTATTTAATTTTATTTATGTGCTATTCTCATCCTTATTCGTTAGTGGAGGCAACATGTGTCATTTCAATGGTATAAGGAAGCAGATTGAATAGCAGCCACAATAGGACTATAACCTTACATTTTACATGTATGTTTGAAAATTCTTCTAAAATCAATTTTGGGCAAAAGCTTCAGTGGGTAGCTTCTGCGTGTCAGAATTGATTCTGGTGGTAAATAAGGTGTGCAAACCTTGATTTTCATTCATATATCTAATTATTAGCTATTTTTTTGCAGCATTTAATCCCCTAAGAATCAGATTAGGTGGTTCACTACAAGATCAAATTATTTACCAATTTGGGAATCGAAATAAATGTCCTAGTATTAAAAAGCAAGAAGATGGTTTATTTGGTTTCAGCACAGGTTGTCTTCCCAAAATGAGATGGGATGAAGTAAACGATTTTTTCAACAAAACTGGGTATTACTTTCACATCCTTTTTCTCAGAGAACTATGCATGCATGACTGTATGTTAGCAAAATGTGTCTCACACGTTTTTATTTTGCAGAGTGAGATTAACCTTTGGGTTGAATGCCCTCATTGGAAAGCATAACACAAAGGAGGATAAGAAAAATTGGCTTGGGAATTGGAACCCAAAAAATGCCATGAATCTCATGAAATACACAATTTCAAAAGGATACAAAATAGATTCATATGAATTGGGTAGCTAAAGTCATTGATTTTGAAGTTTTAAATTACAAATCCGCCATTTTTTTATCTTTTTTCTTACACATTATAATTCCTAATGTTATGTTTATCAGGAAATGAGCTATGCTCTGAGGGCATTGGTGCTAGAGTAGATAGTGTCCAATATGCTAAGGATATCACTAAGCTCAGACATATAGTTAACAAACTATACCAAAACCCGTCCACAAGGCCAAAGGTTCTAGGCCCCGGTGGTTTCTATAGTAAAGAGTGGTTTGATAGCTTCTTACAGAACGTAGGACCTGGTGTGGTTGATGCAGTGACACACCACATATACAACCTTGGCCCTGGTATGTATAAATTATTATCCGTTTTAGGCTCTTGTATGATAATATGCGTTTGACTACTTTGCTTGTGTATATGGATAATGATTGCATTCTAAGACAATTATTCTAAATTTAGGTGATGATCCGGCTCTCATCAACAAAATTCAAGACCCATATTACTTGAGCGACGTTGCTCAAACTTTCAAAGATATCTCGCTAGCAGTTAAGGATTTTACACCATGGGCAGGAACATGGGTCGGGGAAGCCGGTGGAGCCTATAATAGTGGTGGCAAATATGTGTCACATACTTTTGTTAATGGCTTTTGGTTTGTCTAAACTCTCTTTGAATTGATCTCTTTGCTTCCTTTTTTATTTTCTTTTCAAAATTGTGAATTGACATGTCTATGTATTTTGAATTATTAATAACTAGGTACTTGGACCAGCTTGGCATGACATCAACCTTGAACCACAAGGTTTATTGTAGACAAACTCTGGTTGGTGGAAACTATGGTTTGCTAAACACCACAACCTTCATTCCTAACCCAGACTATTATGGGTGAGTGTTTGTGTAGTAAGTGGTGAAATGTATTTTTACTAGTTTCAACTTTCATATTTAGACACTCCTCTATTACCCTTACTAAAACCTTGTTTTCTCTCTCACTCTCTCTCTCTCTCTCTCTCTCATCACATCAGTTATCTCTTTTCTCTCCTTATCTCTCTCATTCCCAGTTTGGGTGTAGATACCCCATGGAAATTTTAAATGCATGTTTGAAAATCATTCTACAATTTATTCTAAAGTGAAAATCTAATTGGGGAGAAATTTCTATAAATAACTTCATAGTGTTTAAATTGATTCTAGGTATAGAAAATTTGATCCAAACCTACTATAAGTATCACTTTCCTTATAATTTACATGGATTTTTCAACAGAGCACTTTTGTGGCATCGACTTATGGGAAGCAAAGTGCTTTCTGTTTCTCATAAAGGGTCTCCATATTTACGTACATATGCTCATTGTTCTAAGAAAGGGGTAAGCCTGTTGATCTTAATGATATGTTTAGGCTATTTTTTCTTAATCATGGTCTTTTTAATTATTTGTTGATCGTAATTTCCAGCCTGGAATCACCGTGCTCCTCATAAACATGTCCAATTCCACTTTCAATGTTTCCCTTGTCAATGACATGAATATGTATGTAATGGAAAACACAAGAGAACAGACCAGGGAAGAGTATCATCTAACTCCAAAAGATGGAAACATTCAAAGTGATGTGGTGTTGTTGAATGGAACTCCATTGAAACTTACAGAATCACTGGATATTCCAGAAATGAAACCACAATTAGTTCTTTCTTCTTCTTCAATCAATGTGGGGGCTCATTCAATCGTGTTTGTACATCAACAGGGCTTCAAAGCACCTGCATGCTAATGATATCAATAACCACAAATTAAGGACACATTCATTTTTTCTTTTGATTTTTCATAAGCCGTTTAATTTCTTTTACATTTTTTTTTATTTACCTCATGTAAATTTTTTAATAATACTTTCACTACTTTTATAATCCACGTGCTAGAATGCAAGTTTCATTTACATTGTTTCTTAACATTGTCATATCTTACAAAGAAGAGAGAGAGGGACACTAATGCATTTGCGCTAAAAAAAATTTAGTACTCATGTAGTTGTTATTACTTCCACTTAAATATTTACACATGTTTTATGTATGGTTAATTTACATTTTAATTTCAATTTCTTCGATTTAAAATAAAATAAAATTAATATTTGTGGGAGAAAGAGTACCGAGTACAAAATAATGAAAATTTGTCCGACTCCACTTACGATCTAAATCTAATTTTTGTGTTCCCTATTTCAATCCTTATTTTTAATGCAAATTTAAATTATTATACTTAATATCTTAATGCATTTAAATATCACTTACTAATTTTTTTCAAAAGCAAAACATCTTGATATTATAAAGAATAAATGATAATGAGAACAACCTACTCATGATATATGTGAAAATATGACACCTTGTCAAACACAATTTTACACATCATTAGATGCTACCAAAAAAACTCCCTAACCCTGCAGAATAATCAAAATACCAAATATTGCTCATCAAAATAGAAAAAGAAAGACAAAAATTATCAAACCCAACTAGCCTACTACCAACTACCCGCCGAAGCATAAAATGCACCAGCCCGTCTTCCTTGTTAACATTATCTGGGCAAGATTCACGCCATATTCCTCAAACGACTAGAGAGAACGGGAGCACAAGTCCCTAAGACACCGAGGATAGTAGGCCGAAGCGTGTCTATTAGTAATTGGTCATGCGGGTTTATCAACCTTAAAGAGTTACCATCATCGAGAAATATGAGATGACAGAAACAACACCCAAATTGTCCAGGACTAGGAAGCATTTTCCTAATCTACATACTTAAGGCTATGGTGGGATCTTGATTTTAAGTTAGATAACTAAAAAGGAAAGCACCACTGCAAAAAAAAATCATGTTCAGTGAGGATGATTTACGTAATTAATAGCTTAATAATCATCATTGTGAGTATTTTAAGATGAAATTTACGTTTGTCACTGGTCTTCACAACTACTCAAGTCACTAATGCATTAGTCACGATATTTTTAAATGTCACTAAGGTTGAATTTTATTGTGACAATAATATTGTCGGTAATTTTTAAACGCGATAATGTAAAAAAAAAAGTCATCACAAGCGTTAGCATTAATAGTGATCACTACTTATCATTACTAATAATTTTGTACATTAAGACAAAAATAAGTCACAAATACAAGTATCAATAGTGAATACTTAACCAACGAGGTGTAGCACATGCGGTAGATAGTTGGACTCCTTAAGCATTTAGTCCAGGGTTCAATCCCAGGGCGGTGCGTTTGGAGAAGCATTTGTTGGGAGGGGTCTATCCACTTAGTGTGATCTCAGTGCCTTAGTGGATTAGTCTCGTGGCTATCGGTTGTGACATACCTTGAGAAATGAAAAAAATTAGCGAATACTTAATCGACACTAAGATTTATACACAATAATGACAATCCAAACTATACAACTAAACCAACCTAACAGAGCAGCACTGACACCCACAACTAGAGACCTAAAGGGGGACGGAAACCCAAGCCCATCAAAAGAAAAGAGCAGCCAAAAATCCACTAGAGAAACATCCCAACACCCCTCAAACCAAGACAAATAAAACCTCTGCAAGAAGGAACATGAGCAGCAATCAGCCACCACCCTTAAGAAGTTCGTGCGCTTGAATCTGGGCCGCAATTTTCTTATGAGCAACCACATTCGTACAATGATGCACCATACCCAAGTGTTTCCCCATCAAGAGGACATTTCTCGCTCTAGTCATAACACCATATATTTCCGAAAACTCGGTCGGCAAGCATCAACTGGTCCCCTACATGTGCCTCCAAGGAATTCGAGCCTTCCATTACAACATTGTCACTAGCGACCTTATCTAGAACCTTCTTCTTCCTTCCTCTCTTATCTACTTTCCAAGGTCTACCCCTAGGCCTAACGGCTTTTACTTCACAATCGCAAGACATATTAGTAATTGATACTAATATTGATACATAATAATGTGGAAAAAAAGTTGTCACAAATACTAGTAATTGCCTTGATATGAATATTGTAGCGAAATTTTTAATATAAATTATATATTACACTATTAAATCACATTATGTTTTCATAAATTTTAATATGCGATGACTAATGTAGCCAATTTTTTTAAATATTAAAACATAAATTAGAGTAATTAATAAAACCAAACATAACATTAGAAAATTATCCATTACACGTTCAACGATAAAAATTAAAATACAATATAATCATAAATACGAAACTCCTAACTAACACATTGCAAAGTCCCAAATAAATAAGTTCTAAGTGCTTTCATGAATTTTGATCCTGTTGACAATAAAAAATAAAGAATTAATTTGATGCAAAAAGTACATAAATAATTTTTTAAAATGTATTTAAATTAAGAAAGATACGATAGAAATATTCAAAAAAAAAGACTTAAACAAAGCGTATGTTGAATGCCAATCCTCTTAATAATGTAGCCATTTGATGCTTTTAAAAAAAATGCAGCCATTTGACTATCATCACCTTAATTTCAAGATGCTGTCTCATTTTCTATTGTTGAGTTTCAAAATCTACTTGATGAGCATCAATTAACCCATGATGTGATTCCAATTCATTATGAAATTCAATATTAGTCTCTTCTTGTTTTTTATAATATTATTTAAATTTTGAACTCAAATTATCCTTAATGTATTTCAAATGTTTAATCTATTATAAGATTATTGATCAAAATGTAGAAGTTTTAAATAAGACCCTTCCAAAAGTGACATTCAAAGCATTGTGAATCAAGCTGGCTGTCAACAGGTATTAAGTCAAGGACGAGTGTTAAAAATATACATCACAAACTGTAATATTATAAAGTTGGCTTAGATTTCAGCATTTTGGACATGGGTAAGATTTTTTTTTTTAATTTTGTTTCTAGTCTTAAGGGTGTTGCTGGTTCTTTTGTTAAGATAAGGAAAATGATTTTGTCAATTCTTTTTTAAGTCATTGGGAAGCTGGATTTTTAAGACAAGGAAATTCTTAGTAAAGAATTTTCCGTTAGATTATAGCTCTATTTTTAAAGCCATGAAATAAAGTCTCCGCAAAATGTTCTATATAAGCGTCATACTCTTAGAATAAATCATAGAATTTCTAGCAGAGTTTCTTTTCCATTACATTTCATAATGGTTATCAAAGTAACTTTGTGTTACATTCTTCTTTCATTATTTTCCATATCTTTAGCAGAAGATGTGAATGTTATTGTGAAAGGAGTGACAACAATTGCTGAGACAGATGAAAATTTTATATGTGCAACTTTAGACTGGTGGCCTCCTAACAAGTGTGACTACAACCAATGTCCTTGGGGAAAATCTGGCATTCTGAACCTGGTACTCACTTTTTGTTTTGATATCTCAATGTGGAATTTATCACCATTACATATCATGCATACTTTCATCTTAAAAATATTGTCACAAAGCAAACCACTCCATGACATGCATTCTCAATGTTTGCAGGATTTGGGAAACAGAATTTTTTCGAATGCTGTCAAAGGTACGCTATCTTTTTCTTAAGTCAGTTCACACTTGATAGAAAAATTTCATGCATAAATATATTGTTAACCTTTTAGGCTACTTGTAAGACTATAACTTTGTTTCAAAGTCATGTCTATTTAATTTTATTTATGTGCTATTCTCATCCTTATTCGTTAGTGGAGGCAACATGTGTCATTTCAATGGTATAAGGAAGCAGATTGAATAGCAGCCACAATAGGACTATAACCTTACATTTTACATGTATGTTTGAAAATTCTTCTAAAATCAATTTTGGGCAAAAGCTTCAGTGGGTAGCTTCTGCGTGTCAGAATTGATTCTGGTGGTAAATAAGGTGTGCAAACCTTGATTTTCATTCATATATCTAATTATTAGCTATTTTTTTGCAGCATTTAATCCCCTAAGAATCAGATTAGGTGGTTCACTACAAGATCAAATTATTTACCAATTTGGGAATCGAAATAAATGTCCTAGTATTAAAAAGCAAGAAGATGGTTTATTTGGTTTCAGCACAGGTTGTCTTCCCAAAATGAGATGGGATGAAGTAAACGATTTTTTCAACAAAACTGGGTATTACTTTCACATCCTTTTTCTCAGAGAACTATGCATGCATGACTGTATGTTAGCAAAATGTGTCTCACACGTTTTTATTTTGCAGAGTGAGATTAACCTTTGGGTTGAATGCCCTCATTGGAAAGCATAACACAAAGGAGGATAAGAAAAATTGGCTTGGGAATTGGAACCCAAAAAATGCCATGAATCTCATGAAATACACAATTTCAAAAGGATACAAAATAGATTCATATGAATTGGGTAGCTAAAGTCATTGATTTTGAAGTTTTAAATTACAAATCCGCCATTTTTTTATCTTTTTTCTTACACATTATAATTCCTAATGTTATGTTTATCAGGAAATGAGCTATGCTCTGAGGGAATTGGTGCTAGAGTAGATAGTGTCCAATATGCTAAGGATATCACTAAGCTCAGACATATAGTTAACAAACTATACCAAAACCCGTCCACAAGGCCAAAGGTTCTAGGCCCCGGTGGTTTTTATAGTAAAGAGTGGTTTGATAGCTTCTTACAGAACGTAGGACCTGGTGTGGTTGATGCAGTGACCCACCACATATACAACCTTGGCCCTGGTATGTATAAATTATTATCCGTTTTAGGCTCTTGTATGATAATATGCGTTTGACTACTTTGCTTGTGTATATGGATAATGATTGCATTCTAAGACAATTATTCTAAATTTAGGTGATGATCCGGCTCTCATCAACAAAATTCAAGACCCATATTACTTGAGCGACGTTGCTCAAACTTTCAAAGATATCTCGCTAGCAGTTAAGGATTTTACACCATGGGCAGGAACATGGGTCGGGGAAGCCGGTGGAGCCTATAATAGTGGTGGCAAATATGTGTCACATACTTTTGTTAATGGCTTTTGGTTTGTCTAAACTCTCTTTGAATTGATCTCTTTGCTTCCTTTTTTATTTTCTTTTCAAAATTGTGAATTGACATGTCTATGTATTTTGAATTATTAATAACTAGGTACTTGGACCAGCTTGGCATGACATCAACCTTGAACCACAAGGTTTATTGTAGACAAACTCTGGTTGGTGGAAATTATGGTTTGCTAAACACCACAACCTTCATTCCTAACCCAGACTATTATGGGTGAGTGTTTGTGTAGTAAGTGGTGAAATGTATTTTTACTAGTTTCAACTTTCATATTTAGACACTCCTCTATTACCCTTACTAAAACCTTGTTTTCTCTCTCACTCTCTCTCTCTCTCTCTCTCATCACATCAGTTATCTCTTTTCTCTCCTTATCTCTCTCATTCCCAGTTTGGGTGTAGATACCCCATGGAAATTTTAAATGCATGTTTGAAAATCATTCTACAATTTATTCTAAAGTGAAAATCTAATTGGGGAGAAATTTCTATAAATAACTTCATAGTGTTTAAATTGATTCTAGGTATAGAAAATTTGATCCAAACCTACTATAAGTATCACTTTCCTTATAATTTACATGGATTTTTCAACAGAGCACTTTTGTGGCATCGACTTATGGGAAGCAAAGTGCTTTCTGTTTCTCATAAAGGGTCTCCATATTTACGTACATATGCTCATTGTTCTAAGAAAGGGGTAAGCCTGTTGATCTTAATGATATGTTTAGGCTATTTTTTCTTAATCATGGTCTTTTTAATTATTTGTTGATCGTAATTTCCAGCCTGGAATCACCGTGCTCCTCATAAACATGTCCAATTCCACTTTCAATGTTTCCCTTGTCAATGACATGAATATGTATGTAATGGAAAACACAAGAGAACAGACCAGGGAAGAGTATCATCTAACTCCAAAAGATGGAAACATTCAAAGTGATGTGGTGTTGTTGAATGGAACTCCATTGAAACTTACAGAATCACTGGATATTCCAGAAATGAAACCACAATTAGTTCTTTCTTCTTCTTCAATCAATGTGGGGGCTCATTCAATCGTGTTTGTACATCAACAGGGCTTCAAAGCACCTGCATGCTAATGATATCAATAACCACAAATTAAGGACACATTCATTTTTTCTTTTGATTTTTCATAAGCCGTTTAATTTCTTTTACATTTTTTTTTATTTACCTCATGTAAATTTTTTAATAATACTTTCACTACTTTTATAATCCACGTGCTAGAATGCAAGTTTCATTTACATTGTTTCTTAACATTGTCATATCTTACAAAGAAGAGAGAGAGGGACACTAATGCATTTGCGCTAAAAAAAATTTAGTACTCATGTAGTTGTTATTACTTCCACTTAAATATTTACACATGTTTTATGTATGGTTAATTTACATTTTAATTTCAATTTCTTCGATTTAAAATAAAATAAAATTAATATTTGTGGGAGAAAGAGTACCGAGTACAAAATAATGAAAATTTGTCCGACTCCACTTACGATCTAAATCTAATTTTTGTGTTCCCTATTTCAATCCTTATTTTTAATGCAAATTTAAATTATTATACTTAATATCTTAATGCATTTAAATATCACTTACTAATTTTTTTCAAAAGCAAAACATCTTGATATTATAAAGAATAAATGATAATGAGAACAACCTACTCATGATATATGTGAAAATATGACACCGTGTCAAACACAATTTTATACATCATTAGATTCTACCAAAACAACTCCCTAACCCTGCAGAATAATCAAAATACCAAATATTGCTCATCAAAATAGAAAAAGAAAGACAAAAATTATCAAACCCAACTAGCTTACAACCAACTACCCGCCGAAGCATAAAATGCACCAGCCCGTCTTCCTTGTTAACATTATCTGGGAAAGATTCACGCCATATTCCTCAAACGACTAGAGAGAACGGGAGCACAAGTCCCTAAGACACCGAGGATAGTAGGCCGAAGCGTGTCTATTAGTAATTGGTCATGCGGGTTTATCAACCTTAAAGAGTTACCATCATCGAGAAATATGAGATGACAGAAACAACACCCAAATTGTCCAGGACTAGGAAGCATTTTCCTAATCTACATACTTAAGGCTATGGTGGGATCTTGATTTTAAGTTAGATAACTAAAAAGGAAAGCACCACTGCAAAAAAAAATCATGTTCAGTGAGGATGATTTACGTAATTAATAGCTTAATAATCATCATTGTGAGTATTTTAAGATGAAATTTACGTTTGTCACTGGTCTTCACAACTACTCAAGTCACTAATGCATTAGTCACGATATTTTTAAATGTCACTAAGGTTGAATTTTATTGTGACAATAATATTGTCAGTAATTTTTAAACGCGATAATGTAAAAAAAAAAGTCATCACAAGCGTTAGCATTAATAGTGATCACTACTTATCATTACTAATAATTTTGTACATTAAGACAAAAATAAGTCACAAATACAAGTATCAATAGTGAATACTTAACCAACGAGGTGTAGCACATGCGGTAGATAGTTGGACTCCTTAAGCATTTAGTCCAGGGTTCAATCCCAGGGCGGTGCGTTTGGAGAAGCATTTGTTGGGAGGGGTCTATCCACTTAGTGTGATCTCAGTGCCTTAGTGGATTAGTCTCGTGGCTATCGGTTGTGACATACCTTGAGAAATGAAAAAAAATAGCGAATACTTAATCGACACTAAGATTTATACACAATAATGACAATCCAAACTATACAACTAAACCAACCTAACAGAGCAGCACTGACACCCACAACTAGAGACCTAAAGGGGGACGGAAACCCAAGCCCATCAAAAGAAAAGACCAGCCAAAAAGCCACTAAAGAAACATCCCAACACCCCTCAAACCAAGACAAATAAAACCTCTGCAAGAAGGAACATGAGCAGCAATCAGCCACCACCCTTAAGAAGTTTGTGCGCTTGAATCTGGGCCGCAATTTGCTTATGAGCAACCACATTCGTACAATGATGCACCATACCCAAGTGTTTCCCCATCAAGAGGACATTTCTCGCTCTAGTCATAACACCATATATTTCCGAAAACTCGGTCGGCAAGCATCAACTGGTCCCCTTCATGTGCCTCCAAGGAATTCGAGCCTTCCATTACAACATTGTCACTAGCGACCTTATCTAGAACCTTCTTCTTCCTTCCTCTCTTATCTACTTTCCAAGGTCTACCCCTAGGCCTAACGGCTTTTACTTCACAATCGCAAGACATATTAGTAATTGATACTAATATTGATACATAATAATGTGGAAAAAAAGTTGTCACAAATACTAGTAATTGCCTTGATATGAATATTGTAGCGAAATTTTTAATATAAATTATATATTACACTATTAAATCACATTATGTTTTCATAAATTTTAATATGCGATGACTAATGTCGCAACCGGGGTCGCGGCGGGACGGCGAAAAAACAATTTTGTATCAGACAGAGTCGCCACTAATGTTTATTAAAGGAAAACACTAGAAAAACCTAAAATTGATAAATTGCCTACGAAACCTAAAATCTAGGTTCGGAAGTCTATTACGCGTGGGGAAGGTGTTAGCACCCCACAGCGCCCGTCTAAACGGTACCTAAGATTATTTGTGTAATTCTCTTAGCTCTCTACATTATTAATTTTACCCTTATTTATTTTTATTATTTAATTCCTAATTACTCATAAAATAGAAAAGGAAAACAAAATTATTTTTATTATTTTACATTATTTAATCCCCTAATTATTTCTAAACAAAAAGAACAAAGTATTTTATTATTTACATTATTCAATCCTAGTTGTTTCTAAAAAAGGGAAAGACAAAAAGAAACACAAAATATTTTATATTTTTTATAGCCTGATAGGTGTGAACCCAGTCCTACGTACTCCCTTAAAATGGAAGATCAAGGCTTACGCAGTTCTTATTTTAATTTAATTAAGTTTTTTTAGTTTTTTTCTCTTTTTTGTTACAACAAAAATTAAAATTAAAATGTCCTTATATCATGGACTTACAATATCTCGGAAAATAAAAATCAAAGCCAAAATAAGGACAAAAAACAGAATAAATGAAATACAATAGGCTTAAATGCACATTTTACCCCTGATAATTCTCAAAGTTGCAAATTGTAACCCACCAAAATTTTTGTCACCAAATGTACCCCCATGAATTTTGAAATGAGCACTTTATGCCCTTCCGTCAGTGTGCCGTTAAAAAATTGACGGAAGGGCTGACGTGGCATGCCACGTCATTAAATGACTTTCAGAAATTGAAAACAGGGGTGGGGGAGATTCGAACACAGGATCAAGAAGTGGCAAAACACACTTTTTACCAGTTGAGCTACACAATTAATTGTTAATATAATGAACAAAATTTAATTTATATCATCAAACATTAAAATAAAAAAAAACTATATCATCAACATTTGCACCAATGCAGTTTATCATGAAATCTGAAAAACCCAGAAAATCAACAAAAACAGGACAACAAAGGAAGAATGCAAACAACATTTGCAACAATCCAGTTCATCATCAAAACTGGAAAACTCAAAAAATCAACAAAAACAGAACAACGAAGAGGAAGAATGCAGATTATACCATCAACAGTTCATCATCAAAACTGAAAAACTCAGAAAATTAACAAAAACATAACAACAAAGGAAGAATGCAGATTTATGGTCTCTAGTTCCCCAAATCCTTCATTCCCCAAACCAGGTCTTCTATGTTCCTGAATCTAGCAAAACCCCAAACCTACATTTTTTTCAAACGGCCTTCACCATTGCTAAACCCCAAACCTACAAATCAAAGTTCAACCCAATTCAAGACCAAGTTAACAAGCAAAAATGGAGAGGGATTTAAGATACGAAGGAGGACGAGAAGTTCAAAGTTCACCAGTTCATGCTAAAAAGAAAAAGGCAGAGAAGTGATAAAAATTGAAAATCAACCACATCATGTCATTAATTGCTTGAAACGAAATTAGAAATGAACACAATCGCTCCTCTGCGCCGCCTCCACCATCAATTTGCCGCCAGCAATAGAGAAGGAGAGCGCGCGCGGCGATGATTGAAACGGTGAAACGGCGGCGCCGAAAGGTTTGGTGGCGGTGACCGGCGGTTGACGAAGAGAGAAGGAGTGGCGAGGAGGTTTTGGGCTGAGAGGGAGAATGGATGATGGAAGAAGAAGAAGAGCAGAGACCGATGTAGAGGTGAAGGGGTTCGGGAGTGAGGCTGGTGATCGATGGTTAAGGAAGAGGAACGGTGGCAGTGAAGAGAAAAGTGAGGGTGGTGAGGGGGAGAATGAGTGGTGGCGGCGGCTCGTGTGTTTGGGGAGAAGAGGATTAGGGTTTGATGGGTTAGGAAGAGAGCAGATGGTATAGTTTTTTTATTTTTTTATTTTTTGTAATGTTTGATAATATAAATTAAATTTTGTTCATTATATTATCAATTAATTGTGTAGCTCAACTGGCAATAGGTGTGTTTTGCTACTTCCTAATCCTGTGTTCGAATCTCCCCTACACCTTTTTCCAATTTCTGAAATTCATTTAATGACGTGGCATGCCACGTCAGCCCTTCCGTCAATTTTTTAACGGCACACTGACGGAAGGGCATAAAGTGCTCATTTCAAAATTCAGAGGGGTACATTTGGTGACAAAAATTTTGGTGGGTTACAATTTGCAACTTTGAGAATTATCAGGGGTAAAATGTGCATTTAAGCCAATACAATAATAATAAAAAAAACAACCAAAAGAAAAAAAAAAAAAAAGAACTAGCCAAAAAAAGAAAGAAAAAGAAACAGCAGCAGCTCGAGAATGATGAAGGAACCAGTGCTGCAGCGGCGGCGCAGGGGGGCTGGAACGTGGTGGCTTGGCCGCGGCGGCCAAGGGAAGCTCGAAGGAGGAGCAACGGTGATGGCGGTTGGAGGAGCACAGGAACAGACGGGAAGGACGAAGTGGTGGTGGCTATGAAGGATGACGGCGGTGGCTGGGACGTAGTGGCTCGGTCACGGCGGCCTAGGAGAGATCAGAGCGTGGTGGCTTGGCGGCGGCCAGGGAGGAAAGGAACAAGGGCGGCGGCGGCTTGGAGGGATGAGGAAGGAAGGACGGCGGCGTGAAGGTTGATGAGGGAGAAGGGCGGACGGTGGCTTATGGAGAGGTGGCGGCTAGGTGTGGAAAGGGGGCGGTGGTGTGTGGCGGCTGGATATGAGGGAGAGAGATGAAAGGGAGGAGGTTGGTGGCAGGGTTTAGGGAAGCGTGGCTGCTTCTTCCCCTTTTTTTTTTGTTTTTTTTTGTTTCTTTATTTTATTTTGGGAGATAGAAAATGAAGGGAGATTAGGGTTAGGAGTGGAGGCTAAAAGTATGAGTGGTGGCTAAGAATTGTGTGGGAGTGAGGAAATTAGGGTTTGAGAGAGTATGGAGGCTATTAGGGAATGATGAGTGGTTTTTAGGGTTAGTGAGGGTAGGCTTATATAGGGGAGAATTAGGGTTTCAGTGAGGGGGGGAAATGACTAAGTTGCCCTCCCTTCCTTGCTTCTGCTTCCTCTCTTTTCCTTCGGGCCGCGACCCATTTTTCTTCCTTTCTTCTTCATTTTCCTCTGCTGGGCCTTTCCTTCTTTTCTTCTTTTTTCTCTTTTTCTTTTTTTTTTCTTCTCTCTCTTTTTTTCTTTTTTTTTCTTTCCTTTTTCCTCTTTTTTTTTGCTTTTTCAAAATTGGGCCCGGACAAAAATAGGGGTCAACAGCTGCCCCTCATTACTTGTTTCTTACTAGGTAGTATGAGAATACTACTGTTGTAAGAAATGAGTAAAGACATGACACATTTTTGTCCGGGTGTCAAAAAGAACACAGCAAACTCGGGTTCAAAACCCGAGCCACTGTCAAGCAGGGATCGTCTAAGCGCCACCCTGGATCTGCTGAAAAGTAACACGGATCGTCTAAGCGCCACCGTGGATCTGCTGAAAAAGTAACAAGGATCGTCTAAGCGCCACCTTGGATCTGCTGAAAGGTAACAGGGATCGTCTAAGCGCCACCCTGGATCTGCTGGAAGGTAACACGGATCGTCTAAGCGCCACCGTGGATCTGCTGGAAAGTAACAAGGTTCGTCTAAGCGCCCCCTTGGATCTGCTGAAAGGTAACAGGGATCGTCTAAGCGCCACCCTGGATCTCCTGGAAGGTAACACGGATCGTCTAAGCGCCACCGTGGATCTGCTGGAAAGTAACAAGGTTCGTCTAAGCGCCCCCTTGGATCTGCTGAAAGGTAACAGGGATCGTCTAAGCGCCACCCTGGATCTGCTGGAAGGTAACACGGATCGTCTAAGCGCCACCGTGGATCTGCTGGAAAGTAACAAGGTTCGTCTAAGCGCCCCCTTGGATCTGCTGAAAGGTAACAGGGATCGTCTAAGCGCCACCCCGGATCTGCTAGAAGGTAACACGGATCGTCTAAGCGCCACCGTGGATCTGCTGAAAAGTAACAAGGTTCGTCTAAGCGCCCCCTTGGATCTGCTGAAAGGTAACAGGGATCGTCTAAGCGCCACCCTGGATCTGCTGGAAGGTAACACGGATCGTCTAAGCGCCACCGTGGATCTGCTGGAAAGTAACAAGGTTCGTCTAAGCGCCCCCTTGGATCTGCTGAAAGGTAACAGGGATCGTCTAAGCGCCACCCTGGATCTGCTGGAAGGTAACACGGATCGTCTTAGCGCCACCGTGGATCTGCTGGAAAGTAACAAGGTTCGTCTAAGCGCCCCCTTGGATCTGCTGGAAAGTAACACGGATCGTCTAAGCGCCACCGTGGATCTGCTGAAAAGTAACAGGGATCGTCTAAGCACCACCCTGGATCTGCTGGAAAGTGACAAGGATCGGTCTAAGCGCCACCTCGAACTCGCCAACTACAACTTTCAATATGTGACAAAGGTATGCATGGTATGAAATGTAATGCATGCTATGAAATGTAATGCATGATATGTACCATATGTGATGGGGTTATGCATATGATGTTGATGCTTTTGATGCAATGATGCAAATGATGCACAACTTATTAATTTGAAACTCAAACTTGAATTATGCTGTGTTAGAAAAGACTTTTGTTAGCTTCCTTGGAAAAATTTAGCTCAATAAGCACATGCGTGCTCAGAAACTCAAACAGACTCAAGCTTGTTTCACCTGGACAGCTCATGTGAATGGATGTGAAGATTGCTTCTTTTGCAAGATCTTCCTTTGAAACCTGACTGAGAAGGGTGGGTCACCTGCTTATCAAATGTTTATCTGAGTCGTCTGATGCCGACTTTGAATTTTTCTGACTGATGGAGGTCTTTGAGGCGCCCCCTCTTTTCTGTTGGTATTGAGTGGACCGTGATCCTTTGGTCTAACATGTTAAATGAGATGTTGAAATGCTAAGTCATGTTGTTGAACCTGTGATCTCTCGCTTTGAAGCGCTACCTAATTAATATGCATGACATGAGATGACACATGATGGAGTCAAATGACAGAGGATCACCCCAGTTTTGTTTAGGGCGGATGAAGAGAATGAGTGATGGACATTAGGCTGCCCCAGCTTGGGTATAATTATAAGACGTAGACTGGAAAATTGCCCCGGTTTATACTTTGAAGAATGAGCATCAGAAGACAATTGATTGCTCCAATTTGGAAGAAGTTGATGGAAAAACAAATGAACGCTCCAATCTAGACATTGAAAAGAATTCATGACAAAATTTGGTGATTGCCCCAGTTTAGTCTTGGACGATGAGCATGAGGTAGCATATGATTGCCCCAATTTGGGAATATTGACAAAGCCTGGACTGGAAAATTACCTCATCTTGGATGAGCATCAGAAAACAAGTGATTGCTCCAGTTTGAAAGGAAATGCACTAGAATGATGAAGAGTGAAAGCTAGACAATCTCTCGGGTATAACAAGGATGACAAGGAGTGGAATGATCAATTGCTTCAGTGATGTCTCAATAGGTTGAAAGAATTTGTGAGAACAACCGAGGTAATACTTCAGCCTGAGAGTGGAAGAACAAGTAGTCTGCCCCGCTTTAGGAATTTAGATGAGCACATACCCCAGATCAGAGTACGCGGGAAGACTACTAAGAATAGGTAATTATCCCAGCCGAAGAATGACCAGGTACACAAAAGATATGAAGTGAAGCTTAGGATGTTTCCCTAGTCTGATTCGGGTGAAGAAAAAATGGCTTGAGTAACTGCCTCAGTTGTGACACAGAGAGATTGGGGAGAAACTAGAAAATGGGCCCAACTTCAGGGAAAGGGACAAGAAATGAGCTGAAAAGTTGCCCCAATTGAGACAACGAGTGGTAGTCCAACAATTGTTCTATTGACCTTGGCTCCCATTTGAGGTCTGCATGGGCATGGAAGAGATCTTTTCTTGATTTTCTTCTGACTGATTGGACTTTGCCGCAGTGTCCATCCTTGAAAGAACTTTGTGGAGGCAACTATTCAGCAAGCATCCCTTTTTTTTCCCTTTTTTTATGAGCAAATGAATAAGGTTATTGTGTCTCAAAATCAAGTTCAAGAAAAAGTGGACAATCAATCCTTGATCGGAATGGACTTTGTTAGGGTTGTAATGTGGCTAAGGGCTAGTGGGTTATGAAAGGAGGTGTTTACGGGTTAATGAAGACGAAGGATATGTGGCTAAGGGCTAGTGGGTCATGAAGGGAAGGATATCAAAGGCACAAACAAGTGTTTACGGGTTAATGAAGACGAAGGATATGTGGCTAAGGGCTTGTGGGTTGTGAAAGGAAGGATATCAAAGTGTTTACGGATTAATGAATTAATGAAGACAAAGGATTTTTAGCACTTTGATCGAAACTTAGCACTGATTATCAAGACTTGCTCAAGCAATTTTTCTTTTGACATTTTCATCTTTTGGCATTTTTATTTCTTTTTCTTTGCTTCTCTCTTTTCTTTTTTTTTTTCTTGAAATGGAAATCTTAAGCAAGCTTGGTGCTAATATTGTGCTAACTCTAATGTAGAGTGATCCTTGTCTAGGGTTAAGGGGAAGGTTTTTTCGGCTCAAAGGGGTGTCAAGGGGTAAGGATAGAAAAAGAATACCAAACTTCATCTCAAGGCATGACTGATCACTTTCGAGAACCTAAGTCCAAAACAAAGCTGTGGTGAACTTGATTCACTTGCTCTTTTTTTTTTTGCATGCCCTAACTTTTGCTTAGGTCGCCCTGGCGGGTTTTCAACCTAACAGGCCCTTTTTTTTTCTTTTTTTTTGTCGAGGGATGACTCTTGCGCTTTTCTGCATAAATGACCATGTGCTAAAGTTTTCCTATGAAATCGATCAACTTCTCTCAAATAAGCACTTGCAACCGCCACAAAAGTTGCCTCCAGTGCTCCTAGTCTTCTTCCATGCCAGCCCATGTCCTTAAAAATCAAGCAAACAAGTTCTCCCGCACTTGAGACATTAGCCATTATGAGACGCTAGGAATGATTTGTGTGAGATGGAAATGGAAAATTGGAGAATGAGATTAAGATTGACAAAGGAAAAGACAATGAATGAAGCAAACAAACCAAAGAAAAAGAAAATGCCATGCATGGTTCTTAAATAATGCTTCAAAGAAAGTCAGCAAAGGTTCAACACTAACATGACAAAACAGAAAGCTTATGTTAACCACATCAATTAACAATGCTAGACCATTAAACTCAGGCGCCTTGATTGCTGAAAGATTGGCAGATGCCGCCTCCTCCTCCTTGAATAGGTGGCCAACAAGAGCAAACCGACAGATGGTCGGAAGCCTTTGCACTAAGCAGCTCATCACTGATGAAAACCAGACGACTTCAGTATTCTCTTGTGAAAGATCCATGAGGCCCACTGAGAGTATGATGCCAAAGCTCATCCTTGGAACTTGCCAAACTGGGGGATAATGGACGCTTCAACTTTGAGTCAAAACCACTTCAACCTTGAGGGAACAGATTATGCAAGTGCAGGTCATCATGGTCAAATGGCAGCAGAGAAGGTGACTTGATGAAATGAACAAGTGTTTTGGAAAAATGGTAGGATCATAGGGATGGTGGTTGAGTTGATATGTGATCATGGGATGGTTAAGGGAAATGTGATTGGAAAAATAGTCTTGGTGAGATGTATGGATAAAGCAAGTAAGGATCAACATAATATGAGGTGGGTGGATAGGGTGTCCTTCGAATGAAATAGTCATATGGTGAAGAGGAGGGCGATTAGGTTGAGATGAGATGATGGGATTAGTGCTAGAAAGAAAGTGAAGTAACGAATGGATGGAGGGTCTAGAGATGAAAAGGAAGTGGTAAGCTGTATGGTGAGTAGGATGGGGACAAAATGAGGTGGGTAGGTAGGGCGTCCACAGATTATATTGAAGTTAATTGCTTGTGTTAGCCATATGGTGAAAAAAATGGTGAAGGTTAATATAGCTGGTAATATGGGTGAATATGGGTAATGATCCTTACTGTTGCAACGGATG
This sequence comes from Acmispon strigosus, assembly GCA_030819835.1. Lineage (NCBI taxonomy): Eukaryota > Viridiplantae > Streptophyta > Magnoliopsida > Fabales > Fabaceae > Acmispon > Acmispon strigosus. The sequence goes on from JAUAMA010000002.1 coordinate 47,168,170, forward strand.
AGGAAGTGGGATAGGCATGAGGAGTGAAAATGAGCGGCTGACTATATGAGGATGCCGCCATTGCACAAATTCTGTTCTTGACTCAATCGTGATCGGTGTTGACCTGCTCTTTTGCACTATTGCCCTAATTTTTGCATGATAGCATCATACTCAACCTTCTCAAAGTCTGGTCTCTTGTAGGTTCAGATTCTGGTGTCAACTGCTTCTGTAGATTCCAGGGTTTCAACTTGAGCTTGTCAATGCCATTTCTTGTTTTTTCAAACTTATTGAGACTTAAATTCTCCAAGGAAATGCAAATGTGTTTGAAAGAAAAACAAATTTGTTAACGGGTCCAGCAGATGGTGGTTCCTCATGTTCTAACGCTAGAGAAAGACCCCTTGGGTTAAAACATGGTTGACAGTCATTCATGTGGGAAATACCCCTACAGAATTTATGTCTAAGGGGCAACACGAAACAATTCCATGTTCTAACACCAGAGAAAGACCCCTTGGGTTAAAACATGGTTGACAGTCATTCATGTGGGAAATACCCCTACTGAATTTATGTCTAAGCAGCAACACGAAACAATCCCATGTTCTAACGCCAGAGAAAGACCCCTTGGGTTAAAACATGGTAGACAGTCATTCATATGGGAAATACCCCTACTGAATTTATGTCTAAGCAGCAACACGGAACACCAAGGTTTTTGAACAAAACATCTTATTCATTCCATTCCAGATTTGTAGTACAATTTTCATCACAGAGCTTGCAATGTCCCTATTCGGGATACATCAATGAAAAGCGGAATCATTTAGTTCTCTTCTCCTCATTCCTCTGATGGTGCTGGCAAGATCTCGGGAAAGCCTCAAGAAACTCTTCAACTTCGGGGGAACCCCCAGGCGGGTAACTCGGACCTCAGTTGTCGCTTCATCAAACAATCTTGTCCACTACCTGGAGTAGCATTGGACACTCTGGGACAGTCTATGGTATTTGTTCATGTAGAGCTCTCTGTCAAAGTACTTGCCTCCACCCTCTTAGCAAACCCATGTTTTCCACTTGGAAGTAGTGGGCTTCTCTCTTCCAGCGATCTCTTTCCAAGGTCAAGCCTTTCACCTGTTCTGGGTAACTGAGTCTCTCTTTGCTGCGCTTTCAAGAATGATACTCCCTGCTCAAATCCCAACCCTGATTCGCATGCCTATGGGCCTCAGACAAATCCTATGGGCCACATGGAAGTTTAAACCTCCCTGTTGCTCTTTAGACGGCATGATCTGAACACGCTTGAGCTGCCGGAGAACCATGACATGGGTGTAAGATATGCATCCTCTTATTCCCATCAAGGGTACATTAGAGAAAGGCCCACAGCTGAGGATCACGTCCCCGAGTATGAACCAAGGACAGGCCCAAATGAATGCTTTTGACTCCATTCTAGCAAACTCGTTTTTCCATTCTTGAGCCTCCATGAATCTTCTTGGAATTTTATGGAAATCTTTTAGTGCACTCGGATTGTGGCCCATGTAGCGCCGAGCATAACAATGAGTTATAAACTAGGCGTACAACAATTGGTAGCAGCATCGGAGTTTTGACTTTTTACTTTTGCGGCAGATATCTGCAGAAATTAGGGTTTCTGCAAGAATTGCCGGAACTGAGCACCTCCTGTTTTCTAAAAACTGATAATATGCGTCAATGGTTTCCTGTTCTATCACATCCTTCAGATATGGGAATAAGACCACTGACGAGACCACTGGAGTTTGTCGCAAAACAATGATCTGGTATGCCGAGGGAAGTTGCGACCTTTTGCACTTCTATGTAGCACCCCCTGTATTGATAAACACCGGCCCCATCTCTGATAGGGCAATCCAACATCTGGGTGTACTCCTCTATAGTTGGTACAATATCGAACTGGGGCAACTCGAAGCAACGGAAGTTTGGGTTCCAATACTGAACTAGAGCACTCAAAACCTCCTCTTCTACTTTGATGCTGAGTAGGCCCAACAAATTCCCGTATTTCTTTGAAAACTCAGCAAGCACTTCTCGCGGCACTTTTCTACATATTTCTTTGAGGTTCCCGAAATCATCTATTGAGGCTGAAACCTTGGTGTTTTTCTTCAGGACAAGCGCTGCTTGATCTTGAACCCCCTCCATTCGGACCGTTAACAGAATTTGATTTACTGTTAAAAAAAGAAGCATGTAAAATGCCATGAAATGCATGAACATGGAGTGATGAAATGCAAGAGTGTTTTTTTATAATTGTTTTTTATATATGATGAATGATGCATGAAAGGTGAATTTTTTTATGTTTTTTTTTTATATATAAGATGAATGATGCATGAAAATTTTTTTATGTTTTTTTTTATGAATGATGCATGAAAAATTTTATGTTTTTTTTTGTTTATAAGATGAATGATGCATGGAAGGTGAATTTTTTTATGTTTTTTTTTTCATATAAGATGAATGATGCATGAAAAATTTTTATGTTTTTTTTTTATGAATGATGCATGAAAATTTTTATGTTTTTTTTTTATGAATGATGCATGAAAATTTTTATGTTTTTTTTTATGAATGATGCATGAAAGGTGAATTTTTTATGTTTTTTTTTTATATATAGGATGAGTGATGCATGAAAATGAATTTTTGTATTTTTTTTATGAATGATGCATGAAATTTTTTTATGTTTTTTTATATTTTTATGAATGATGCATGAAAGGTGAATTTTTTATGTTTTTTTTTTTATATATAGGATGAATGATGCATGAAAATGAATTTTTGTATTTTTTTTTTGTGATGGATGATGTATGGCATATTGGATGATGATGATATGACAATGAATAAAGAAGAGAATGCTCCCATTTGTCCTACGAGGGTAAAGACCTAAAGGATGGGATATACTACATTGGCCAAAACCCTAATTGGATGGGGACTATGGTCAAATTAAGTGCTCTCTTTATGGTAAGTTCTAGACTCCTAAAAGGTCCTCGAATTACCCCCATCACGAAGACAAGGTCCCGATGATCAAACTATTTGACGCGTAGACACTAGGCCTCTCACGACAAATAGCTTGATGACCGGTAATAATCTGAGTGGTGGCTTAATAGTTGACGCGTAGACACTAGGCCTCTCACGACAAGTACCAAGGCACCGCTACTCCTGGGCTCGCACGGGCTCGGGTATAGAGCCCAAAAAGTGTGTCTCACAAAGTGGAAGTGAAGTGTGTGCATTGGGAGCATACAAACCTTTTTCAAGAAACCCTAAAAAAACTACCCCACCTGCAACATAGCCAGAAAACCAAATATAGCAGTTTAAATTGGTCATCTACCCTAATACCGCATGCTGAAAACAAATTATATACAAGGTAGGGAAAAAATAAAATATATACATGGCAATCAAACAAAAAAAGCAAAATAATGAAGAGTAAAATAAAATAAAAAGAAAGACAAATTAAAGATAAATTAGAGGCAAATTATATACAAAGTAGGAAAAAAAATATGTACAAGGTAATTAAACAATAAAAAAGGCAAAATAGTGAAGGGTAAAAGAAAAAGAAAGACGAATTAAAGATAAATTATAGACAAATTAAAGACAAATTATATACAAAGTAGAAAAAATATGTACAAGACAATTAAATAAAAAAGCAAAATAATGAAGGGTAAAATAAAATAAAAAGAAAGACGAATTAAAGATAAATTAGAGACAAATTAAAGACAAATTATATACAAAGTAGAAAAAATATGTACAAAACAATTAGACAATAAAAATAATGAAGGGTAAAATAAAAGAAAGCTAAAAAAAAACACAAACAATCAAGAAAGGCCTGACTCTCAAAGTTTCCCCAGCAGAGTCGCCATCTGTCGCAACCGGGGTCGCGGCGGGACGGCGAAAAAACAATTTTGTATCAGACAGAGTCGCCACTAATGTTTATTAAAGGAAAACACTAGAAAAACCTAAAATTGATAAATAGCCTACGAAACCTAAAATCTAGGTTCGGAAGTCTATTACGCGTGGGGAAGGTGTTAGCACCCCACAGCGCCCGTCTAAACGGTACCTAAGATTATTTGTGTAATTCTCTTAGCTCTCTACATTATTAATTTTACCCTTATTTATTTTTATTATTTAATTCCTAATTACTCATAAAAGAGAAAAGGAAAACAAAATTATTTTTATTATTTTACATTATTTAATCCCCTAATTATTTCTAAAAAAAAAAGAACAAAGTATTTTATTATTTACATTATTCAATCCTAGTTGTTTCTAGAAAAGGGAAAGACAAAAAGAAACACAAAATATTTTATATTTTTTATAGCCTGATAGGTGTGAACCCAGTCCTACGTACTCCCTTAAAATGGAAGATCAAGGCTTACGCAGTTCTTATTTTAATTTAATTAAGTTTTTTTAGTTTTTTTCTCTTTTTTGTTACAACAAAAATTAAAATTAAAATGTCCTTATATCATGGACTTACAATATCTCGGGAAATAAAAATCAAAGCCAAAATAAGGACAAAAAACAGAATAAATGAAATACAATAATAATAAAAAAAACAACCAAAAGAAGAAAAAATAAAAATAAAAAAAGAACTAGCCAAAAAAAGAAAGAAAAAGAAACAGCAGCAGCTCGAGAATGATGAAGGAACCAGTGCTGCAGCGGCGGCGCAGGGGGGCTGGAACGTGGTGGCTTGGCCGCGGCGGCCAAGGGAAGCTCGAAGGAGGAGCAACGGTGATGGCGGTTGGAGGAGCACAGGAACAGACGGGAAGGACGAAGTGGTGGTGGCTATGAAGGATGACGGCGGTGGCTGGGACGTAGTGGCTCGGTCACGGCGGCCTAGGAGAGATCAGAGCGTGGTGGCTTGGCGGCGGCCAGGGAGGAAAGGAACAAGGGCGGCGGCGGCTTGGAGGGATGAGGAAGGAAGGACGGCGGCGTGAAGGTTGATGAGGGAGAAGGGCGGCCGGTGGCTTATGGAGAGGTGGCGGCTAGGTGTGGAAAGGGGGCGGTGGTGTGTGGCGGCTGGATATGAGGGAGAGAGATGAAAGGGAGGAGGTTGGTGGCAGGGTTTAGGGAAGTGTGGCTGCTTCTTCCCCCTTTTTTTTTGTTTTTTTTTTGTTTCTTTATTTTATTTTGGGAGATAGAAAATGAAGGGAGATTAGGGTTAGGAGTGGAGGCTAAAAGTATGAGTGGTGGCTAAGAATTGTGTGGGAGTGAGGAAATTAGGGTTTGAGAGAGTATGGAGGCTATTAGGGAATGATGAGTGGTTTTTAGGGTTAGTGAGGGTAGGCTTATATAGGGGAGAATTAGGGTTTCAGTGAGGGGGGAAAATGACTAAGTTGCCCTCCCTTCCTTGCTTCTGCTTCCTCTCTTTTCCTTCGGGCCGCGACCCATTTTTCTTACATTCTTCTTCATTTTCCTCTGCTGGGCCTTTCCTTCTTTTCTTCTTTTTTCTCTTTTTCTTTTTTTTTCTTTTTTTTTTCTTCTCTCTCTTTTTTTCTTTTTTTTCTTTCCTTTTTCCTCTTTTTTTTTGCTTTTTCAAAATTGGGCCCGGACAAAAATAGGTGTCAACAACTAATGTAGCCAATTTTTTTAAATATTAAAACATAAATTAGAGTAATTAATAAAAACAAACATAACATTAGAAAATTATCCATTACACGTTCAACGATAAAAATTAAAATACAATATAATCATAAATACGAAACTCCTAACTAACACATTGCAAAGTCCCAAATAAATAAGTTCTAAGTGCTTTCATGAATTTTGATCCTGCTGACAATAAAAAATAAAGAATTAATTTGATGCAAAAAATACATAAATAATTTTTTAAAATGTATTTAAATAAAGAAAGATACGATAGAAATATTAAAAAAAAAGACTTAAACAAAGCGTATGTTGAATGCCAATCCTCTTAATAATGTAGCCATTTGATGCTTTTAAAAAAAATGCAGCCATTTGACTATCATCACCTTAATTTCAAGATGCTGTCTCATTTTCTATTGTTGAGTTTCAAAATCTACTTGATGAGCATCAATTAACCCATGATGTGATTCCAATTCATTATGAAATTCAATATTAGTCTCTTCTTGTTTTTTATAATATTATTTAAATTTTGAACTCAAATTATCCTTAATGTATTTCAAATGTTTAATCTATTATAAGGTTATTGATCAAAATGTAGAAGTTTTAAATAAGACCCTTCCAAAAGTGACATTCAAAGCATTGTGAATCAAGCTGGCTGTCAACAGGTATTAAGTCAAGGACGAGTGTTAAAAATATACATCACAAACTGTAATATTATAAGGTTGGCTTAGATTTCAGCATTTTGGACATGGGTAAGATTTTTTTTTTTAATTTTGTTTCTAGTCTTAAGGGTGTTGCTGGTTCTTTTGTTAAGATAAGGAAAATGATTTTGTCAATTCTTTTTTAAGTCATAGGGAAGCTGGATTTTTAAGACAAGGAAATTCTTAGTAAAGAATTTTCCGTTAGATTATAGCTCTATTTTTAAAGCCATGAAATAAAGTCTCCGCAAAATGTTCTATATAAGCGTCATACTCTTAGAATAAATCATAGAATTTCTAGCAGAGTTTCTTTTCCATTACATTTCATAATGGTTATCAAAGTAACTTTGTGTTACATTCTTCTTTCCTTATTTTCCATATCTTTAGCAGAAGATGTGTATGTTATTGTGAAAGGAGTGACAACAATTGCTGAGACAGATGAAAATTTTATATGTGCAACTTTAGACTGGTGGCCTCCTAACAAGTGTGACTACAACCAATGTCCTTGGGAAAAATCTGGCATTCTGAACCTGGTACTCACTTTTTGTTTTGATATCTCAATGTGGAATTTATCACCATTACATATCATGCATACTTTCATCTTAAAAATATTGTCACAAAGCAAACCACTCCATGACATGCATTCTCAATGTTTGCAGGATTTGGGAAACAGAATTTTTTCGAATGCTGTCAAAGGTACGCTATCTTTTTCTTAAGTCAGTTCACACTTGATAGAAAAATTTCATGCATAAATATATTGTTAACCTTTTAGGCTACTTGTAAGACTATAACTTTGTTTCAAAGTCATGTCTATTTAATTTTATTTATGTGCTATTCTCATCCTTCTTCGTTAGTGGAGGCAACATGTGTCATTTCAATGGTATAAGGAAGCAGATTGAATAGTAGCCACAATAGGACTATAACCTTACTTTTTACATGTATGTTTGAAAATTCTTCTAAAATCAATTTTGGGCAAAAGCTTCAGTGGGTAGCTTCTGCGTGTCAGAATTGATTCTGGTGGTAAATAAGGTGTGCAAACCTTGATTTTCATTCATATATCTAATTATTAGCTTTTTTTTTGCAGCATTTAATCCCCTAAGAATCAGATTAGGTGGTTCACTACAAGATCAAATTATTTACCAATTTGGGAATCGAAATAAATGTCCTAGTATTAAAAAGCAAGAAGATGGTTTATTTGGTTTCAGCACAGGTTGTCTTCCCAAAATGAGATGGGATGAAGTAAACGATTTTTTCAACAAAACTGGGTATTACTTTCACATCCTTTATCTCAGAGAACTATGCATGCATGACTGTATGTTAGCAAAATGTGTCTCACACGTTTTTATTTTGCAGAGTGAGATTAACCTTTGGGTTGAATGCCCTCATTGGAAAGCATAACACAAAGGAGGATAAGAAAAATTGGCTTGGGAATTGGAACCCAAAAAATGCCATGAATCTCATGAAATACACAATTTCAAAAGGATACAAAATAGATTCATATGAATTGGGTAGCTAAAGTCATTGATTTTGAAGTTTTAAATTACAAATCCGCCATTTTTTTATCTTTTTTCTTACACATTATAATTCCTAATGTTATGTTTATCAGGAAATGAGCTATGCTCTGAGGGAATTGGTGCTAGAGTAGATAGTGTCCAATATGCTAAGGATATCACTAAGCTCAGACATATAGTTAACAAACTATACCAAAACCCGTCCACAAGGCCAAAGGTTCTAGGCCCCGGTGGTTTTTATAGTAAAGAGTGGTTTGATAGCTTCTTACAGAACGTAGGACCTGGTGTGGTTGATGCAGTGACCCACCACATATACAACCTTGGCCCTGGTATGTATAAATTATTATCCGTTTTAGGCTCTTGTATGATAATATGCGTTTGACTACTTTGCTTGTGTATATGGATAATGATTGCATTCTAAGACAATTATTCTAAATTTAGGTGATGATCCGGCTCTCATCAACAAAATTCAAGACCCATATTACTTGAGCGACGTTGCTCAAACTTTCAAAGATATCTCGCTAGCAGTTAAGGATTTTACACCATGGGCAGGAACATGGGTCGGGGAAGCCGGTGGAGCCTATAATAGTGGTGGAAAATATGTGTCACATACTTTTGTTAATGGCTTTTGGTTTGTCTAAACTCTCTTTGAATTGATCTCTTTGCTTCCTTTTTTATTTTCTTTTCAAAATTGTGAATTGACATGTCTATGTATTTTGAATTATTAATAACTAGGTACTTGGACCAGCTTGGCATGACATCAACCTTGAACCACAAGGTTTATTGTAGACAAACTCTGGTTGGTGGAAACTATGGTTTGCTAAACACCACAACCTTCATTCCTAACCCAGACTATTATGGGTGAGTGTTTGTGTAGTAAGTGGTGAAATGTATTTTTACTAGTTTCAACTTTCATATTTAGACACTCCTCTATTACCCTTACTAAAACCTTGTTTTCTCTCTCACTCTCTCTCTCTCTCTCTCTCTCTCTCTCATCACATCAGTTATCTCTTTTCTCTCCTTATCTCTCTCATTCCCAGTTTGGGTGTAGATACCCCATGGAAATTTTAAATGCATGTTTGAAAATCATTCTACAATTTATTCTAAAGTGAAAATCTAATTGGGGAGAAATTTCTATAAATAACTTCATAGTGTTTAAATTGATTCTAGGTATAGAAAATTTGATCCAAACCTACTATAAGTATCACTTTCCTTATAATTTACATGGATTTTTCAACAGAGCACTTTTGTGGCATCGACTTATGGGAAGCAAAGTGCTTTCTGTTTCTCATGAAGGGTCTCCATATTTACGTACATATGCTCATTGTTCTAAGAAAGGGGTAAGCCTGTTGATCTTAATGATATGTTTAGGCTATTTTTTCTTAATCATGGTCTTTTTAATTATTTGTTGATCGTAATTTCCAGCCTGGAATCACCGTGCTCCTCATAAACATGTCCAATTCCACTTTCAATGTTTCCCTTGTCAATGACATGAATATGTATGTAATGGAAAACACAAGAGAACAGACCAGGGAAGAGTATCATCTAACTCCAAAAGATGGAAACATTCAAAGTGATGTGGTGTTGTTGAATGGAACTCCATTGAAACTTACAGAATCACTGGATATTCCAGAAATGAAACCACAATTAGTTCTTTCTTCTTCTTCAATCAATGTGGGGGCTCATTCAATCGTGTTTGTACATCAACAGGGCTTCAAAGCACCTGCATGCTAATGATATCAATAACCACAAATTAAGGACACATTCATTTTTTCTTTTGATTTTTCATAAGCCGTTTAATTTCTTTTACATTTTTTTTTATTTACCTCATGTAAATTTTTTAATAATACTTTCACTACTTTTATAATCCACGTGCTAGAATGCAAGTTTCATTTACATTGTTTCTTAACATTGTCATATCTTACAAAGAAGAGAGAGAGGGACACTAATGCATTTGCGCTAAAAAAAATTTAGTACTCATGTAGTTGTTATTACTTCCACTTAAATATTTACACATGTTTTATGTATGGTTAATTTACATTTTAATTTCAATTTCTTCGATTTAAAATAAAATAAAATTAATATTTGTGGGAGAAAGAGTACCAAGTACAAAATAATGAAAATTTGTCCGACTCCACTTACGATCTAAATCTAATTTTTGTGTTCCCTATTTCAATCCTTATTTTTAATGCAAATTTAAATTATTATACTTAATATCTTAATGCATTTAAATATCACTTACTAATTTTTTTCAAAAGCAAAACATCTTGATATTATAAAGAATAAATGATAATGAGAACAACCTACTCATGATATATGTGAAAATATGACACCTTGTCAAACACAATTTTACACATCATTAGATTCTACCAAAACAACTCCCTAACCCTGCAGAATAATCAAAATACCAAATATTGCTCATCAAAATAGAAAAAGAAAGACAAAAATTATCAAACCCAACTAGCCTACTACCAACTACCCGCCGAAGCATAAAATGCACCAGCCCGTCTTCCTTGTTAACATTATCTGGGCAAGATTCACGCCATATCCTCAAACGACTAGAGAGAACGGGAGCACAAGTCCCTAAGACACCGAGGATAGTAGGCCGAAGCGTGTCTATTAGTAATTGGTCATGCGGGTTTATCAACCTTAAAGAGTTACCATCATCGAGAAATATGAGATGACAGAAACAACACCCAAATTGTCCAGGACTAGGAAGCATTTTCCTAATCTACATACTTAAGGCTATGGTGGGATCTTGATTTTAAGTTAGATAACTAAAAAGGAAAGCACCACTGCAAAAAAAAATCATGTTCAGTGAGGATGATTTACGTAATTAATAGCTTAATAATCATCATTGTGAGTATTTTAAGATGAAATTTACGTTTGTCACTGGTCTTCACAACTACTCAAGTCACTAATGCATTAGTCACGATATTTTTAAATGTCACTAAGGTTGAATTTTATTGTGACAATAATATTGTCGGTAATTTTTAAACGCGATAATGTAAAAAAGAAAGTCATCACAAGCGTTAGCATTAATAGTGATCACTACTTATCATTACTAATAATTTTGTACATTAAGACAAAAATAAGTCACAAATACAAGTATCAATAGTGAATACTTAACCAACGAGGTGTAGCACATGCGGTAGATAGTTGGACTCCTTAAGCATTTAGTCCAGGGTTCAATCCCAGGGCGGTGCGTTTGGAGAAGCATTTGTTGGGAGGGGTCTATCCACTTAGTGTGATCTCAGTGCCTTAGTGGATTAGTCTCGTGGCTATCGGTTGTGACATACCTTGAGAAATGAAAAAAATTAGCGAATACTTAATCGACACTAAGATTTATACACAATAATGACAATCCAAACTATACAACTAAACCAACCTAACAGAGAAGCACTGACACCCACAACTAGAGACCTAAAGGGGGACGGAAACCCAAGCCCATCAAAAGAAAAGAGCAGCCAAAAAGCCACTAGAGAAACATCCCAACACCCCTCAAACCAAGACAAATAAAACCTCTGCAAGAAGGAACATGAGCAGCAATCAGCCACCACCCTTAAGAAGTTCGTGCGCTTGAATCTGGGCCGCAATTTTCTTATGAGCAACCACATTCGTACAATGATGCACCATACCCAAGTGTTTCCCCATCAAGAGGACATTTCTCGCTCTAGTCATAACACCATATATTTCCGAAAACTCGATCGGCAAGCATCAACTGGTCCCCTTCATGTGCCTCCAAGGAATTCGAGCCTTCCATTACAACATTGTCACTAGCGACCTTATCTAGAACCTTCTTCTTCCTTCCTCTCTTATCTACTTTCCAAGGTCTACCCCTAGGCCTAACGGCTTTTACTTCACAATCGCAAGACATATTAGTAATTGATACTAATATTGATACATAATAATGTGGAAAAAAAGTTGTCACAAATACTAGTAATTGCCTTGATATGAATATTGTAGCGAAATTTTTAATATAAATTATATATTACACTATTAAATCACATTATGTTTTCATAAATTTTAATATGCGATGACTAATGTAGCCAATTTTTTTAAATATTAAAACATAAATTAGAGTAATTAATAAAAACAAACATAACAATAGAAAATTATCCATTACACGTTCAACGATAAAAATTAAAATACAATATAATCATAAATACGAAACTCCTAACTAACACATTGCAAAGTCCCAAATAAATAAGTTCTAAGTGCTTTCATGAATTTTGATCCTCCTGACAATAAAAAATAAAGAATTAATTTGATGCAAAAAGTACATAAATAATTTTTTAAAATGTATTTAAATTAAGAAAGATACGATAGAAATATTAAAAAAAAAAGACTTAAACAAAGCGTATGTTGAATGCCAATCCTCTTAATAATGTAGCCATTTGATGCTTTTAAAAAAAATGCAGCCATTTGACTATCATCACCTTAATTTCAAGATGCTGTCTCATTTTCTATTGTTGAGTTTCAAAATATACTTGATGAGCATCAATTAACCCATGATGTGATTCCAATTCATTATGAAATTCAATATTAGTCTCTTCTTGTTTTTTATAATATTATTTAAATTTTGAACTCAAATTATCCTTAATGTATTTCAAATGTTTAATCTATTATAAGATTATTGATCAAAATGTAGAAGTTTTAAATAAGACCCTTCCAAAAGTGACATTCAAAGCATTGTGAATCAAGCTGGCTGTCAACAGGTATTAAGTCAAGGACGAGTGTTAAAAATATACATCACAAACTGTAATATTATAAGGTTGGCTTAGATTTCAGCATTTTGGACATGGGTAAGATTTTTTTTTTTAATTTTGTTTCTAGTCTTAAGGGTGTTGCTGGTTCTTTTGTTAAGATAAGGAAAATGATTTTGTCAATTCTTTTTTAAGTCATTGGGAAGCTGGATTTTTAAGACAAGGAAATTCTTAGTAAAGAATTTTCCGTTAGATTATAGCTCTATTTTTAAAGCCATGAAATAAAGTCTCCGCAAAATGTTCTATATAAGCGTCATACTCTTAGAATAAATCATAGAATTTCTAGCAGAGTTTCTTTTCCATTACATTTCATAATGGTTATCAAAGTAACTTTGTGTTACATTCTTCTTTCATTATTTTCCATATCTTTAGCAGAAGATGTGAATGTTATTGTGAAAGGAGTGACAACAATTGCTGAGACAGATGAAAATTTTATATGTGCAACTTTAGACTGGTGGCCTCCTAACAAGTGTGACTACAACCAATGTCCTTGGGGAAAATCTGGCATTCTGAACCTGGTACTCACTTTTTGTTTTGATATCTCAATGTGGAATTTATCACCATTACATATCATGCATACTTTCATCTTAAAAATATTGTCACAAAGCAAACCACTCCATGACATGCATTCTCAATGTTTGCAGGATTTGGGAAACAGAATTTTTTCGAATGCTGTCAAAGGTACGCTATCTTTTTCTTAAGTCAGTTCACACTTGATAGAAAAATTTCATGCATAAATATATTGTTAACCTTTTAGGCTACTTGTAAGACTATAACTTTGTTTCAAAGTCATGTCTATTTAATTTTATTTATGTGCTATTCTCATCCTTATTCGTTAGTGGAGGCAACATGTGTCATTTCAATGGTATAAGGAAGCAGATTGAATAGCAGCCACAATAGGACTATAACCTTACATTTTACATGTATGTTTGAAAATTCTTCTAAAATCAATTTTGGGCAAAAGCTTCAGTGGGTAGCTTCTGCGTGTCAGAATTGATTCTGGTGGTAAATAAGGTGTGCAAACCTTGATTTTCATTCATATATCTAATTATTAGCTATTTTTTTGCAGCATTTAATCCCCTAAGAATCAGATTAGGTGGTTCACTACAAGATCAAATTATTTACCAATTTGGGAATCGAAATAAATGTCCTAGTATTAAAAAGCAAGAAGATGGTTTATTTGGTTTCAGCACAGGTTGTCTTCCCAAAATGAGATGGGATGAAGTAAACGATTTTTTCAACAAAACTGGGTATTACTTTCACATCCTTTTTCTCAGAGAACTATGCATGCATGACTGTATGTTAGCAAAATGTGTCTCACACGTTTTTATTTTGCAGAGTGAGATTAACCTTTGGGTTGAATGCCCTCATTGGAAAGCATAACACAAAGGAGGATAAGAAAAATTGGCTTGGGAATTGGAACCCAAAAAATGCCATGAATCTCATGAAATACACAATTTCAAAAGGATACAAAATAGATTCATATGAATTGGGTAGCTAAAGTCATTGATTTTGAAGTTTTAAATTACAAATCCGCCATTTTTTTATCTTTTTTCTTACACATTATAATTCCTAATGTTATGTTTATCAGGAAATGAGCTATGCTCTGAGGGAATTGGTGCTAGAGTAGATAGTGTCCAATATGCTAAGGATATCACTAAGCTCAGACATATAGTTAACAAACTATACCAAAACCCGTCCACAAGGCCAAAGGTTCTAGGCCCCGGTGGTTTCTATAGTAAAGAGTGGTTTGATAGCTTCTTACAGAACGTAGGACCTGGTGTGGTTGATGCAGTGACCCACCACATATACAACCTTGGCCCTGGTATGTATAAATTATTATCCGTTTTAGGCTCTTGTATGATAATATGCGTTTGACTACTTTGCTTGTGTATATGGATAATGATTGCATTCTAAGACAATTATTCTAAATTTAGGTGATGATCCGGCTCTCATCAACAAAATTCAAGACCCATATTACTTGAGCGACGTTGCTCAAACTTTCAAAGATATCTCGCTAGCAGTTAAGGATTTTACACCATGGGCAGGAACATGGGTCGGGGAAGCCGGTGGAGCCTATAATAGTGGTGGCAAATATGTGTCACATACTTTTGTTAATGGCTTTTGGTTTGTCTAAACTCTCTTTGAATTGATCTCTTTGCTTCCTTTTTTATTTTCTTTTCAAAATTGTGAATTGACATGTCTATGTATTTTGAATTATTAATAACTAGGTACTTGGACCAGCTTGGCATGACATCAACCTTGAACCACAAGGTTTATTGTAGACAAACTCTGGTTGGTGGAAACTATGGTTTGCTAAACACCACAACCTTCATTCCTAACCCAGACTATTATGGGTGAGTGTTTGTGTAGTAAGTGGTGAAATGTATTTTTACTAGTTTCAACTTTCATATTTAGACACTCCTCTATTACCCTTACTAAAACCTTGTTTTCTCTCTCACTCTCTCTCTCTCTCTCTCTCTCTCTCTCTCATCACATCAGTTATCTCTTTTCTCTCCTTATCTCTCTCATTCCCAGTTTGGGTGTAGATACCCCATGGAAATTTTAAATGCATGTTTGAAAATCATTCTACAATTTATTCTAAAGTGAAAATCTAATTGGGGAGAAATTTCTATAAATAACTTCATAGTGTTTAAATTGATTCTAGGTATAGAAAATTTGATCCAAACCTACTATAAGTATCACTTTCCTTATAATTTACATGGATTTTTCAACAGAGCACTTTTGTGGCATCGACTTATGGGAAGCAAAGTGCTTTCTGTTTCTCATGAAGGGTCTCCATATTTACGTACATATGCTCATTGTTCTAAGAAAGGGGTAAGCCTGTTGATCTTAATGATATGTTTAGGCTATTTTTTCTTAATCATGGTCTTTTTAATTATTTGTTGATCGTAATTTCCAGCCTGGAATCACCGTGCTCCTCATAAACATGTCCAATTCCACTTTCAATGTTTCCCTTGTCAATGACATGAATATGTATGTAATGGAAAACACAAGAGAACAGACCAGGGAAGAGTATCATCTAACTCCAAAAGATGGAAACATTCAAAGTGATGTGGTGTTGTTGAATGGAACTCCATTGAAACTTACAGAATCACTGGATATTCCAGAAATGAAACCACAATTAGTTCTTTCTTCTTCTTCAATCAATGTGGGGGCTCATTCAATCGTGTTTGTACATCAACAGGGCTTCAAAGCACCTGCATGCTAATGATATCAATAACCACAAATTAAGGACACATTCATTTTTTCTTTTGATTTTTCATAAGCCGTTTAATTTCTTTTACATTTTTTTTTATTTACCTCATGTAAATTTTTTAATAATACTTTCACTACTTTTATAATCCACGTGCTAGAATGCAAGTTTCATTTACATTGTTTCTTAACATTGTCATATCTTACAAAGAAGAGAGAGAGGGACACTAATGCATTTGCGCTAAAAAAAATTTAGTACTCATGTAGTTGTTATTACTTCCACTTAAATATTTACACATGTTTTATGTATGGTTAATTTACATTTTAATTTCAATTTCTTCGATTTAAAATAAAATAAAATTAATATTTGTGGGAGAAAGAGTACCGAGTACAAAATAATGAAAATTGAAAAGTGAAGTTTGAAGGAGTCAAAGGGCCAGAATTGAAGTTCTAACAAAGAGAGGACTTGAAGTGAAATTGAAGAAGGTGAAGCAACTCTCTTTGATTTAAGCACATGTAAAATAAGGTTTGAAGGATTAATGGTGGGAGGAAGGAGCTTCAGAACTTATTAGGGGCTGAATGAGCCTAATTAAGCCAATCAATTCCACCATTGAAGAAGAAAGGAATCCAAGAAGAAGCTGCCAGTGTTCGTGCCAGCGCTGCAGCGTTGGAAGTCCCAACGCTCAAGCGCTGGACCTCTGACTAGGATGTGAGTTAGAGGTTGCACCCAGCGCTGCAGCGTTGGAAGCCAGCGCTCAAGCGCTGGGCCTATTTCTGCACGTTGGTTTTTAATGCATCTCAACGCCCAAGCGTTGGGAATGCCAGCGCTCAAGCGCTGGAGGTCAGGTTTTTGCTATAAATAGGGAGCTTTTCTTCACTTGTAAGACACACCTATTCAGAATACAACAAGTGTTCTTCTTTCCTCCTTAAAGATCATTGTTCCTAGGAATTGTGGGAAGCCATACTTGAGCTCCTATCCAGGGTAATTCGATGACTCTTTTAGCCATGCTTGGCTAATTCTTTTTAAGTTTCTTGAGTTGTAATAGTTTATATTTTATGCTTTAGTATTGTTTTTACCTTTCTGAATAATACATCCAATTCATGTTTTATTTCCTTGTTCTTCATTATTCTTGGTGCACACAAGATCTTTTGCTTATTACTTATACGAATGGAAATTGGTAAGTAGTAAGGGACCTAGGATTTAAAAAAGGCTATAAGTATACATTGATTTTGTTTGGTTCTGATTGAAATTGGGTTGGCCATTTAATTTTGGTTTTTTCTCCTAAGACATGTGCAAGATTACATGCTCTGTGTTGTTTATGTGGCTCTAACTCATTGTTTCTTTGATTCCGCAAGGCCATTTATCCTCATCTCAAGACTATTTATTCTTCTTCCAAGCAAACTCCAATGTTGAAGATAATTTCTCTGCCGTCTCCACTTTGAGGCTGTGTTTTATAAATTACCGCATTTTTTAAATTTTCATACTATACTTTATAAATTGTGGTTTGCATACAAGCTAATATCTTTTATATTATTTGTCTTGCATTTTCCCCCATTTCTTGCTGTTGTATTTCCAGTAATGCATGACAGATTACTAGATTTATTTAGCCATTGACTTTGTTGTGCATTGTGGCACACTTTTGCCGATTCAGTGCATAGCAATGATAAAAACATCATACCAAGAATTTTTGCTACACACTGAATTGTTCAGAGTATTTATGGTTAGAAATTTCAGCATCACTAGCCATGTGCATTGTTTATGCTATACTTTACAACATTTGGTCTGATTTTACCACTGATTATAAAATTATTTTTTTGCAGTTTGACATATTTCCTCTTCTTAATCTTCACAGGTTATGGATCAAGCAATGGAGAAGGGTCTTATTTTCATTGATTGTTCTGGACCAACATTACTGTCACTTTATGTGCCATGTTTAGAGCTCTATCTTTCTTTTCCAAGATCATACTGTTTTCGTAAAGTCATTATATTCTAGAAGCTGCAATTGGTTTGGATTAGCCTTAGGTGATTTAATGGTGATCTCTCAACCTGGCATGTCCATCTCTTGGTGATAATCCTCACTCTTTTTTGTTTGTTTTACTATTCTTTACCTTTGGCTGATTTATTTTCCTTTTTAAGACTGAGAAGTGAAATTAAATGTTCAAAAGTTGTCTTTTTTTCCTTTCTCTTGGCATCCACAAACATTTGCGAGGATGAGAGGCATTTGTTTCCTACTTTGCACTACATTAAAGACCGATATAAATCACAGAATTCAGCTCACATACACATGTTCATTCATTATATTTTACTACATAATACTTCCATTTTTTCTACTTAGTGCAAGCTATGGTTCCATTCCAAAGCCTTGCTCCTCTTGGGGCTCATTGGGTGGAACATCAAACCTTTGCAAATCTGTTATAAACTGCAAATTGTTATCTTTTACTAGAAATGGATTGATTCAAAATTATCTTAAGTTTTGTTGATTAATGGTTGGATACTTGGATTCTTTTTCTCTTTCTTTTATTACATTGTTTCTTCTAAATCTTAATTTAGGTACTGGATTGATAGAAAATAGAGACGAAATGTATACTTGGACAAGTGATTCAGTGTGATTTGCATATGTCAAGTGATCAATAATAAATTTCCATGAACTCACCTCTAAATTCCTAGAAGAGTCTTTATGATTGTTGGAAAATAAAGAATGAAAGAGATGGAAAATAGAACTTTTATTTGCGAGTTGTGTGTGTGTGGGGGGGGGGGGGGGGGGGCGATGATCAAGTTTAGGATGCTTGCAACCCAACGAGGTAGAAGCAGATAGTTAGGAAAAAAATATTCAATTAGTCATTTCTTTTCTCTTTGATTATTGTTGTATTATACTCCCTTAGTTATTTCCTTTAAATTGTGGATTCAAACTTCAAAGTCATGGGAGATCATCAGAGCCTATATGATCCTCCTAGAAAAATTTAAGTTGCAGTTAAACAGCTTGGCAGAAGAGGAATTCAGACACTTTTTTGTTTCCTTTTACGTTTCTTTCCCTTCATCAGGAGGTATCTTAATATGAAGGGGTTGTCATGTTGTATGGTTATCTATCTCAGTGTCTATATGGTATAATGTGTTTTAATATCATGATTCAAGTTAATAAGCATGATGTTATTAAGCTTAATGATTGAACTATCTTAGAACTATCACTGTTAGTAAAAGATTTCACATGTCTTTTCGGGCCATGAACTATGTCTTTGTGAAAATGGGATTGGGGAGCATGGTTGTTCAACTAATCATTTACTTTTAGGACATTCTACAATAGTTGCTAACTGAACATTATATTATTAGCTGATCTTCTATTCAAACAATGATCAGAGAGGCAGTAACTTTAATGTATGAATGATCCACTACTTCATTGAATTAACAACATTATGGAGAGCTAGAGCCAGTGCAGAAGTTGGCTTATGTGCCTCTGAAATATGATATTGAAGATGAAAGTGAGTCAGATGGAATTGATCCAAAACCATTTGATGCACTTAATGAGATACCAGAGAAGCAAACTTCCAGAACAAGCATTGGACTTGAGTGGCATTATGGATAATTTTTCTTTAACAGTTACTATAGTACTGTACCAACGTGCAGTGGACATAGAGATTAAATTCACTCATAAATCTGTTATGACATTCTTGATTCAGTGTGGTTCGAGTTCAGTGTGGTTTGAGTTCAGTTATGGAGTCTTTAAGTAGGGGATGACCTACAGGTGAAGGGATTGCTCCATTACAATGTCTGAATGTAAAACTAATTCTTGAATCTTTCTTAAATGCTTAGTGTAGTGACTCTATATATTTAATAATTACTTATTTTAAGTAATGTCTAATTCCCACATATTGATTGTTGAACTGTTTATTGTATGGTTCTTAGTTCTGCTTCATTTAGCTCACAAAGGCATGATACATGAGAGATGATGGCATGAGCAATGGTCTAATGTTACAATGTTATCATCAAAATTGTATTTACTGCAGCATATATATCATGTGTTAATTATTAATTCATATTAAGCTATTATTATAGTGATGGATAACTCTAAGTGTATCAATTGAACGAGAAGTTAATGTTGTGAATGATGTGGTGCGATTATCAATTTAATATGAAGCTGTTACTTCATATGTTTGATTTATGCATACAAGTATTTACTAAGCGTTATATGCCCGTGCATCGCATGAGTTAATCTCTCTCACCAGGGCTATTAGACCAGCTCATACAATTAGTTTTTGTTTATCCTTGGGTCAGGTTTTGCTTGCCACATTTGTGTGTCAAGTTGTTGATACATTGTTGACTCTTTAATTGCAACTTTGATGTTGGTTTTCCATTACAATGTATATTTACACTTACGTATGACAAGAATATAAATTATATGATGACAGTACTGCAAATGTTGGTTTTAGTGATCTCAAATATATCATGCATGCATATTTTAATACACACCAGTCCTATACTTCATATATTCCCTTAGTCAATAGAAACATGGATTTTTCTTGATACTAATTTATTGGATCTCTATATATTAGTCATATGTGCCCTGAATGTTTGATTTAGTGTTTTTGTTCCTATTTGTACATTAAACTTCTATTATGTTTTGCCCCATTTATCCCATTCACGCGTTGGATTTTAGTCATCCCGCACTATAGCAATTTTTTTATGTTAGTCATTTGTATGTGGGTAATATTGTGTTACTATACTGGGCAATATTCATCGTCTGCTACTACTGGAGGTTGATAAATGATAAGATTGATAATGTGGTTGAAGATGATACACATCATTTTAAAAAAAACGATACAGTGTTATCACGTATAGTCCCTGATAAATCTGCTCCCACACCTATTAAGCATTTTATCCCGTGTATCGGATATAATCACTAATATACTATACTATACACTATATTATTAGAATATTGAGTGTTGAATTGCCCCATCATGTCTTTATTACTTATTTAATCATAGGAATGACATAAAGTTGTATATAGGTTTCTTAAGTTAACTATAATACAATGTTGAGGAAAAAAAATTTAGTAGTTGAGTACTTATTATATAGATTTCTCAAGAGTCAAGGACAATGGTGTCTACCTTCCGAACCCAGTATTTTCTCATGGTCAATTATACATTGCTATTTCCCGAGTTAGAAGCAAGTCTGGTTTGAAGATATTGATCTGCAATGAAGACATCAACCAATGATGTATTACTAAGAACATTGTTTTCAAGGAGGTTTTCCAAAGGATCCATTGTAATTAGTTGAAATGACTTTGTATTAGTTTGGTTGATTAATTTTATGAATGATACATATATATATATATATATATATATATATATATATATATTAATCTTTGAACAATATCTTTCCTTTATAACTATAACTATATTACTACGTGACGAATAATTCCCCGTGCATCGCACGGGCCACAGGTTATATCCTAGTTTTTGCTTGTTTGTGATTCAGTTTGCTATGAAAATACTTCTACATGCTGATTAATAACCACGCAACGATAAAAAATATCATAGAACATATATAGCAGTTATTAGACAATTGATGGAATAGGATTAAAATCATGGATAAATATAAAAAACAATCATAAAATTAACAAACGAACAGAAACCCTACAAACTAAAAAGGGGAGAAATTGGATGCCATGGCATAATAAGGGGCGCAGGTAACTTCATCATTGAGTAAATTAACAAATACAAGCATCACAAATAGCCACAATCGGGAACCCTCAAAATCATAAGAGGGATAAATTTTCTGCAATCAAATGCACATATAATAAACGAATCACACAAACAAGTTAATCATCATGCATAACCATCAAAGGAAAATAATGAATAGAAAATCCTAAAATTAAGGAAAGGAGAAAACCTGGTTTTTTTTTTTGGAGCTGCTTGCGTAAAATCTTTCCTTTGATTTTTTTTTCTGAGGCATATATATGAAGCCATTTCGTTCCTCGATGAAGATGTTGAGTGCGCGCAGCCCTTCGAAGCAGTGCTCTATAACTCAATCATGTTAAAATGTGGATTACCGATGCTACTAATCATGTTGTCTAACTTTTCAATTTGTTATGGGGGCGTGTTTTCAAGAAGAGTGTGAGCTTGTATGAGAAATTAAGAAGGTATAGAGTTTTGAGTCAAGTGTTAGTATTATCAGGTAGAATTTCATTTTTTGGGATAACATATTACGTCGTAGGACAAAAAGACAATTGTGTATGGCTTAGTGGAAATTTGATTTGTTAAATAGTTATAGAGAAAGGGTTCAAATCCACTTGGATGCCGATTTGCATTTCTTTCCACTTTTGTTTTGTTGAAATTTGTTTATCAATTTCTAGAGCTGTCAATATGGGTCCTGGCCTGCGGGTTGGCCCGGCCCAACCCAGCCCGAGGGCGGGTTGGGTTGGTTAAAACGTGGCCCATTTATAATGCGGGCTAGACCAACCCAGCTCGTTTAACCCGCGGGTCAAACGGGCTAGCCCGCGGGTTGGCACTTTTTTTTTTTTTTTTTTTGGGTTTGGCCATGTTGAGGGCTGAAGTCTGAAGGGCCCAAGAAGCAAGGATAAGGGTCAACAATGTTGGACTTTTGGAGTGATTGTGTAATTGTGTTTGTATTGTTATTTAACAATGTTGGATGTGGATTTAGATATGCTCATATGCACAACAAAGTGTATGGTGCAATGAATTATGATCTTGTATTAGTAGATTTAGCAAAATGCATGTGTTAGTATTTTTTTAAATGAATTTTTTTTATTTTTTAATTGAATTTTCTTTTTTTTAGATTTTTTAAATTTTTTCACTGCGAAAACGGGCCAACCCGCCAACCCACGAGCCAATCCGCGAGCCGGGTTGGGTTGGTATTTTTCTGACTCGTTTAGAAACGGGTTGCTCTGACCCAACCCGTCACGGGCCAGCCCGTATGGGCCGGGCTGGCCCGTATTGACAGCTCTATCTATTTCCATGCTCTACCAAACCCTAATCTTTTAACACGCATATGCTATATTTCCACTAAATCATCATTCCATGCTCTAACTCTCTCCATCAACCATATCAAGTCTTTTCCATACCAAACCCTAATCATCACACTCACACACGCCTATCCTTCCACTATATCCTCACTCCATGCTCTAACTGTCTCCACCAACCTTATCAAGTCATTCTCATATCGAACCCTAATCTTTTGACGCACACAAGCTACCTTTCCACTATATTCCTATATGATATATAGGAATTTCATAAGAGAGAGAAAGATGAGAGAGAAAGATAGAGAGAGAGCGAGTGGGTGGAGAACGGTGGGAGAACGAGATAGAGAATGGGAGAAAGGAGAAGGGTACAGGAGACAGACGACACAGGACAGCTTGAGGAAGGGCAATAGTACTTCATTCTACTTCTCAAGCTTCCCGGAGGATGTGCGAGAAATGGACTTGTGGAGGATTTTTCAACAATGGGGAAGAGTATGCGATGTGTACCTTCCTAGACGCAAAAACAAGGAAGGGCAAAGATTTGGATTTGTAAGATTTAGGGATGAGAGGGATCCAACTGGTTTGGGGAGGAAACTTGATCAAATAAGGATAGGAGGAATGAAACTACAGGTCAATATACCAAAATATGACAGGAGAGCAGATGCAAGCAAGGGGACAACAACTAGTATACCAATTGCACAGGATAGGAAGAACAGAAGAACCAATGTATCTAATCAAGGACCACAAAGAACATTGGTAAGGGGGGCGACCGGAGATGATGCACGGAGAAAGACAGGGACACATTGGAAGAGAGAGGATGAGTGGAAGTGGGAGGAAATCACGGTACAGGAGAATAATGTGGAATGGCTTCAGAATAGCATGATCGGTAAACTACTAAGCACTGTGGATGCTCAGGCTCTAGGGGAGATGTTCTTTTTGGAAGGATTCAAATAAATTAAAATAAGATACTTGGGAGATGACAGGGTATTGCTCACAACTGATGAAGGAGATAGGATTGAGGATGTACTCAGAGGTGCACAAGTATGGCTGAGTTCCATATTTGACGATCTAACTCCATGGGAGGCTTCGCAGGTTCCGGGACACAGAGTTGCTTGGATCCATGGCTATGGGATCCCTCTGAATTCTTGGCAAAAGGACTGCTTCGCCTCCCTAGTTATGCCCTTTGGGAACCTTCTTGAAATGGACGAAGAAACATCGTCTTTTAAGCGGTTGGAATATGCAAGGCTCTCAATCAGAACCTCTTCCCTTCTTCCGATTGCCACATTCCGGCGGGTTAAAATCAATGGCGAAAAATATGTGGTAAGATTCATGGAAGAATGCGGAGCTCCTTGCGGCCATGTCTGTCTTCGTGATGCTTCCAGTACAGGTGGGAGCCACATTAGCTCGCTGGACGGAACATTAATGGGAGGAAGCGACGATGAGTCGGAGAGTAAAGAAAGTGATGATGAAGAAGGGGTAGGAGGCCTTGGAGATTCGAAGGTGGCACAAGGAAGTACGATGGCAAGCAGACCTGGTGAAGGAAATGGGGGAAGAATGAACACGGCAAGCGACGGAGAAGAAGGGGAAGGAGAAAAACGAAGGAAGACGGTGGCGCGTGGGATGAAGACGAGCCAAAGAAGGGGAAGAGAGTGTAGTATGTGGGCATTTAATGCTGCTGACAAAAAGGACATTACTAGACTTGACAAAGCAATAGGGTCTGATTTAAATAATGCAAAAGCAAATAATGATGGTGACTATACACTGGAAAATGGCGCAGCAACAACTAATGGTGTTGACCATAATGAGAAAATTCACATAGCAGCATGTTTTGATGGGTTTTGCAAAATTTCCAAAAATCCAAATATTCAAATCAACACTAGTGGGACGCAAATCAATGATGGGGAAAATACTGAGTATGCTCGTGGGCCCAAATGCTACATGAACCAGATGATGGAGGACGAGTTAAGCGAGAATGAAAGAAATGGAGATGGGTGTAGCCAAACAGATACAATAGTGGGTGAATCTCTATTACAGACCCACTCTGAACAAAATAGTGAAGGAAAAAGTAGAATGGAAAAGGGGGAAATAACAAAGGTGGGACCCAGTATCAGTCTTATTGTACAAAATAAGTCACAAGAAAAAAGAAATGCAGAGGCAATAGAAGGGATTCCAAAAACATCAAACACTAGTATTTGTGTTCTCAATGAAGCCACACAAAGCAAGATTGTTGATCTCGATGGTGAAAGGCCTAACCGTGGAGCACACACTGAAGGTATACAAAGGGTGTCAATCTCATCGGCATCAACTGGTCCTGTACTCTTTATTTCTCAGATTCCATTGGCATTGGAACAGGTCACGCAGCTACAACTCAGATCGGCAAGTGGCAGGAAGGAGGTAAGGCAACTAATCCTATCCCTTAGTAATTCCATTTCTGACTCTGGGGTGATGAATTGCAACAAAAGATTTTGGCTAAGAGATGAGGAGACAGAAGCTAAGAAACTCTGGGAAATTGGAAAGGAGATTGGGGTGATAGCTGAAGGGTGTGAGACTGAAGTATTGGGGAAATTTACCGAATTAGAAAGGAGAGATGCCCTTGCATATAACCAGAAACAACAACAGGGAGAACAAAGGGGTAGTGAAGTGTTTAAATAAAGATCTTATCATACAACATTAGGGGGCTGGGAGGTAGGGTGAATAGGAAAGCACTGACAAAACTGGTACAACAAGAGGATGTGGAATCTGCAAAGTCATTGAAGAAGATCTTCTTGGGCCTGTAGTAAAAGTTGAAGGAAGTTCACAATCAGAACCAGAAAACACATGGAGTGACAAAGAAAAGAAGAAAGTTCATCATGACTTAAAAAGGTATGAACATCTAGACTTCATTCCTTGGTATGAAGAAATTCCTTAGGGTATCTACTTGAAAATCTTCAAAAGGAATATGGGATACTTTAATGGTTACACACGAAGGGACTGATGAAGTCAAAAGATTCAAAGATCAATATATTCTATCACAAGAATATGAGATGTTCAGAATATTGCCTGGAGAAAGCATACATGATATGCAAAATCGATTCACACGATTATTGAATCACTTGGTTGTTCTTGGTAAGGAATTCTCTTATTATGCCATAAACATGAAAATGTTAAGATCCCTTACAAGAACATGGCAACCAAAAGAACACTGCTCTCTCAAAGAAGAAAAGTCTCTCCAACATGACTCTGGCTACTCCTTTGGAAAACTTCAAGAACATGATTTGAAGATAAACAGACTTGAGAAATATGAGAACAACAAAAAGAGACATCGGTCTATTGCTCTAAAAGCCAAAGAAAGCATCAATGATGAATATGATGCAGAGTCAGAAGATGATAAGAACATGGTCTTAATAGTCAAGATTTTTCGAAGAAAAGGTATGAAATCTAGAAGTTTTCAAACGGGAAATGAACCCTCCTCCTCTTCACCAAAGATCACATGTTATGAATATGGAAAATCTGGTCATATCAAATGTGATTGTCCAAACATTCAAAAGAAGAAGCATAGACTAAAGAAGAAGTTTGAAAAGAAGGATTCAAACTCCATAAGAGCATACATTTCTTGGGATGACAATGACATAGGCTCAGACTCAGAATTCTGACAAGGAAAATATCCAGGTTAGTACCAGCACTTCTTTTTCTAATGATTTAGAATATGCTATAGAAAGTCTTCTTTAAGATGTGTCATAGTACTTCTAAATTTAGTGATAAACAAAATGCTATTATTCCATCTTTAGAAGAAAAATGTCAAATGCTTCAAATGGAATTAGATGATGTTAAATCTCTTAAGGTAAACACATGCATGCTAGCTCTTCTAGAAATATGAACTATAGGAACTACCCACAAAATGTCCTAAAACAATCCTAAAGATTCATTTCTTAAGATTAGAAGAGAGTTAGGTATATTAGATAAACATGATATTTAAAATAATGTGGTATTTACATAATCTTTGTGTAAACTTACATAATTGCATGTATTTAAATTGATTGTGTGCTTAAATGTTCATCTAGAAATGTGCTACATAGGACTTGATAGTTTTTGAACCTATAAAAATGTCCTTGTAATCGATTACCATAGGTCCTGTAATCGATTAATCCTATTCTCAGTCCTCGTGCCTGTTAGAATCTTCTAAGTAATCGATTACCATAACTGCTGTAATCGATTACATATTCAAAATTTGAAATTTTTCAAATTTAAAACTGCCAGTAATCGATTACCCAACCTCTGCAATCGATTACATACTCGTGCTATATAATCAAAGCATGAAATTTCAATAGGAAGTATTCTCAAATTGTTCCAAGACAACCTAGGAGACATTATGATATGCTTAGATATAATATGAAGGTTGTCGCAACCAAGGTCGCGGCGGGACGGCGGAAAAAATAATTAATTATCAGACAGAGTCGCCACTAATGTTTATTAAAGGAAAACACTAGAAAAACCTAAAATTGATAAATAGCCTACGAAACCTAAAATCTAGGTTCGGGAGTCTATTACGCGTGGGGAAGGTATTAGCACCCCACAGCGCCCGTCTTAGCTCTCTACATTATTAATTTTACCCTTATTTATTTTTACCTTTTTTATTATTTAATTCCTAATTATTCCTAACAAAATATTTTTTATTTTATATTATTTAGTCCCTAATTATTTCTAGAAAAGAAAAGAACAAAGTATTTTATTATTTACATTATTCAATCCTAATTATTTCTAAAAAAAAGAAAGACAAAAAGACACACAAAATATTTTATATTTTTTTATAGCCTGATAGGTGTGAACCCAGTCCTACGTACTTCCTAAAAATGGAAGATCAAGGCTTACGCAGTTCTTGTTTTAATTTAAGATTTTTAGTTTTTTCTTTTTTGACAACAAAAATTAAAATGAAGATGTCCTTATATCATGGACTTACAATGTCTCAGTCAAAGCCAAAATAAGAAGGAAGAACATAATAAATGAAATACAGTAGTGAGGGGGAGGCAACAAGGAGCAGGAGGGAGCAGCGACAGGGAGGAGGAGAATGGTGCTGGGTGTTTGGTGGCCAAGTGATAGGAGGAAGAGGGTGAGCGTTGATGGTAGTGGTGCAGCGGCTGTGTTGTGTTTGAAAGGAAGGGAAGGGGTGGTCGAAGGTTTGGTCAAGGGGAGGAACGTGGCGGCTATTTCGGTGGTGGTTTTTGGGCTTTGAGAGAGAGAGAGGAGCAAGGTGGCATCGATGGTAATGGTGAAGAGAAGAAGGGTTGAATGGAGGAGAAGACGAGATGGTGATGGAGGGAGGAGGAGGTGGCTGTTTTTTTCTTCTTTTTTTTTATTTTGTTTTGGGAAATAGAGAATGAATGGAGGCTAGGGTTAGGAGTGGAGGCTAAAAGTATGAGTGGAGGCAAAGAATTGTGTGGGAGTGGGGAAATTAGGGTTTGTGAGAGTATGGAGGCTACTAGGGAATGATGGGTGGTTTTTAGGGTTAGTGAGGGTAGGCTTATATAGGGGAGAATTAGGGTTTTAGTGAGGGTAGGCTTATATAGGGGAGAATTAGGGTTTCAGTGAGGGGGAAAATGACTAAGTTGCCCTCCCTTCCTTGCTTCTGCTTCCTCTCTTTTCCTTTGGGCCGCGGCCCATTTTTCTTCCTTTCTTCTTTCTTTTCCTCTGCTGGGCCTTTTCTTTTCTCTTTTCCTTCTTTTCTTCTTTTTTCTCTTTTTTTCTTTTTTTTTTCTTTTTTCTTCTCTCCTTTTTTTCTTTTTTCTTCTCTCTTTTTTTTCTTTTTCTTTCCTTTCCTTTTTCCTCTTTTTTTTTGCTTTTTCAAAATTGGGCCCGGACAAAAATAGGTGTCAACAGCTGCCCCTCTTTACTTGTTTCTTACTAGGTAGTATGAGAATACTACTGTTGTAAGAAATGAGTAAATACATGACACATTTTTGTCCGGGTATCAAAAAGAACACAGCAAACTCGGGTTCAAAACCCGAGCCACTGTCAAGCAGGGAACGTCTAAGCGCCACCCTGGATCTGCTGGAAGGTAACACGGATCGTCTAAGCGCCACCGTGGATCTGCTGGAAAGTAACAAGGTTCGTCTAAGCGCCCCCTTGGATCTGCTGAAAGGTAACAGGGATCGTCTAAGCGCCACCCTGGATCTGCTGGAAGGTAACACGGATCGTCTAAGCGCCACCGTGGATCTGCTGGAAAGTAACAAGGTTCGTCTAAGCGCCCCCTTGGATCTGCTGAAAGGTAACAGGGATCGTCTAAGCGCCACCCTGGATCTGCTGGAAGGTAACACGGATCGTCTAAGCGCCACCGTGGATTTGCTGGAAAGTAACAAGGTTCGTCTAAGCGCCCCCTTGGATCTGCTGAAAGGAAACAGGGATCGTCTAAGCGCCACCCTGGATCTGCTGGAAGGTAACACGGATCGTCTAAGTGCCACCGTGGATCTGCTGGAAAGTAACAAGGTTCGTCTAAGAGCCCCCTTGGATCTGCTGAAAGGTAACAGGGATCGTCTAAGCGCCACCCTGGATCTGCTGGAAGGTAACACGGATCGTCTAAGCGCCACCGTGGATCTGCTGGAAAGTAACAAGGTTCGTCTAAGCGCCCCCTTGGATCTGCTGAAAGGTAACAGGGATCGTCTAAGCGCCACCCTGGATCTGCTGGAAGGTAACACGGATCGTCTAAGCGCCACCGTGGATCTGCTTGAAAGTAACAAGGTTCGTCTAAGCGCCCCCTTGGATCTGCTGAAAGGTAACAGGGATCGTCTAAGCGCCACCCTGGATCTGCTGGAAGGTAACACGGATCGTCTAAGCGCCACCGTGGATCTGCTGGAAAGTAACAAGGTTCGTCTAAGCGCCCCCTTGGATCTGCTGAAAGGTAACAGGGATCGTCTAAGCGCCACCCTGGATCTGCTGGAAGGTAACACGGATTGTCTAAGCGCCACCGTGGATCTGCTGGAAAGTAACAAGGTTCGTCTAAGCGCCCCCTTGGATCTGCCAACTGCAACTTTCAATATGTGACAAAGGTATGCATGGTATGAGATGTAATGCATGCTATGAGATGTAATGCATGATATGTGCCATATGTGATGGGGTTATGCATGTGATGTTGATGCTTTTGATGCAATGATGCAAATGGTGCACAGCTTATGGATTTGAAACTCAAACTTGAATTATGCTGTGTTAGGAAAGACTTTTGTTAGCTTCCTTGGAAAAATTTAGCTCAATAAGCACATGCGTGCTCGGGAACTCAGACAGACTCAAGCTTGTTTCACCTGGACAGCTCATGTGAATGGATGTGAAGCTTGCCTCTTTTGCAAGATCTTCCTCTGAAACCTGACTGAGAAGGGTGGGCCACCTGCTTATTGAATGTTTATCTGAGTCGTCTGATGCTGACTTTGAATTTTTCTGACTGATGGAGGTCTTTGAGGCGCCCCCTCTTTTCTGTTGGTATTGAGTGGACCGCGAGCCTTTTGGTCTAACATGTTAAAAGAGATGATGAAATGCTAAGTCATGTTATTGAACCTGTGATCTCTCGCTTTGAAGCACTATCTAGTTAAAATGCATGACATGAGATGACACATGATGGAATCAAGTGACAGAGAATTGCCTCAGTTATGTTTGGGGTGGATGGTGATGAACATCAGGCTGTCCCAGCTTGGATATAGTTATAAGACATAGACTGGGAAATTTCCCCGGTTTATACTTTGAAGAATAAGCATCAGAAGACAAATGATTGTTCCTATTTGAAAGAGGTTGATGGAAAGACAAATGAATACCCCAATCCAGACATTGAATGGAAACATTGATCGCCCTGATTTGAAAAGAATTCATGACAAAATTGGGCGATTGCCCAGGTTTAGTCTTGGACGATGAGCATGAGGTAGCATATGATTTCCCCAATCTGGGAACATTGACAAAGCATGGAATGGAAAATTACCTTGTCTTGGATTATGAGAGATAAGCATCAGAAAACAAGTGATTGCTCCAGTTTGAAAGACAATGCACTAGAATGATGAAAAAGTGAAAGCTAGACAATCTCTCGGGTGTAACAAGGATGTCAAGGAGTGGAATGATCAATTGCTTCAGTGATGTCTCAATAGGTTGGAAGAATTTGTGAGAACAACCAATGTAATACTTCAGCCTGAGAATGGAAGAACAAGTAGTGTGCCCCGCTTTGAGAAAATGTATGAGGAATTCAGATGAGCACATGCCCCAGATCAGAGTACGCGGGAAGACTACTAAGAATAGGTAATTATCCCAGCCGAAGAATGACTAGGTACACAAAAGATATGAAGTGAAGCTTAGACTGTTTCCCTAGTCTGATTCGGGTGAAGAAAAATGGCTTGAGTAATTGCCTCAGTTGTGACACAGAGAGATTGGGGAGAAACCAGAAAATGGGCCCAACTTCAGGGATAGGGACAAGCAATGAGCTGAAAAGTTGCCCCAATTAAGACAACGAGTGGTAGTCCCACAATTGTTCTATTGATCTTGGCTCCCATTTGAGGTCTTGATGGGCATGGAAGAGATCTTTTCTCGATTTTCTTCTGACTGATTGGGCTTTGCCGCTGTGTCAATTATTGAAAGAACTTTGTGGAGGCAACTATTCAGCGAGCATCCCTCATTTTTTCTCTTATTTTTTTATGAGCAAATGAATCAGGTTATTGTGTCTCAAAATCAAGTTCAAGAAAAAGTGGACAATCAATCCTTGATCGGAATAGACTTTGTTAGGGTTGTAATGTGGCTAAGGGCTAGTGGGTTATGAAAGGAGGTGTTTACGGGTTAATGAAGACGAAGGATATGTGGCTAAGGGCTAGTGGGTCATGAAGGGAAGGATATCAAAGGCACAAACAAGTGTTTACGGGTTAATGAAGACGAAGGATATGTGGCTAAGGGCTTGTGGGTCATGAAAGGAAGGATATCAAAGTGTTTACGGATTAATGAATTAATGAAGATAAAGGATTTTTAGCACTTTGATCGAAACTTAGCACTGATTATCAAGACTTGCTCAAGCAATTTTTCTTTTGACATTTTCATCTTTTGGCATTTTTATTTCTTTTTCTTTGCTTCTCTCTTTTTTTTTTCTTGAAATGGAAATCTTAATCAAGCTTGGTGCTAATATTGTGCTAACTCTAATGTAGAGTGATCCTTGTCTAGGGTTAAGGGGAAGGTTTTTTCGGCTCAAAGGGGTGTCAAGGGGTAAGGATAGAGAAAGAATGCCAAACTTCATCTCAAGGCATGACTGATCACTTTCGAGAACCTAAGTCCAAAACAAAGCTGTGGTGAACTTGATTCACTTGCTCTATTTTTTTTTGCATGCCCTAACTTTTGCTTAGGTCACCCTGGCGGGTTTTCAACCTAACAGGCCTTTTTTTTTCTTTTTTTTTTTGAGGGATGACTCTTGCGCTTTTCTGCATAAATGACCATCTGCTAAAGTTTTCCTATGAAATTGATCAACTTCTCACAAATAAGCGCTTGCAACCATGACAAAAGTTGCCCCCAGTGCTCCTGGTCTTCTTCCATGCCAGCCCATGTCCATAGAAATCAAGCAAACAAGTTCTCCCGCACTTGAGACATTAGCCATTATGAGACGCTAGGAATGATTTGTGTGAGATGGAAAAGGAAAATTGGAGAATGAGATTGAGATTGACAAAGGAAAAGACAATGAATGAAGCAAACAAACCAAAGAAAAAGAAAATGCCATGCATGGTTCTTAGAAAATGCTTCAAAGAAAGTTATCAAAGGTTCAACATTAACATGACAAAACAAAAAGCTTATGTTAACCACATCAATTAACAATGCTAGACCATTAAACTCAGGCGCCTTGATTGTTGAAAGATTGGCAGATGCCGCCTCATCCTCCTTGAATGGGTTGCCAACAAGAGCAAACCTACGGATGGTCGGAAGCCTTTGCACTAAGCAGCTCATCACTGATGAAAACCAGACGACTTCAGTATTCTCTTGTGAAAGACCCATGAGGCCCACTGAGAGTATGATGCCAAAGTTCATCCTTGGAACTTGCCAAACTGGGGGATAATGGACGCTTCAACTTTGAGTCAAAACCACTTCAACCTCGCGGGAACAGATTATGCAAGTGCAGGTCATCATGGTCAAATGGCAACAGAGAAGGTGACTTGATGAAATGAACAAGTGTTTTGGGAAAAGGGTTAGATAATAGGGATGGTTAAGGGAAATGTGATTGGAAAAATAGTCTTGGTGAGATGTATGGATAAAGCAAGTAAGGATCAACATAATATGAAGTGGGTGGATAGGGTCTCCTACGAATGAAATAGTCATATGGTGAAGAGGAGGGCGATTAGGTTGGGATGAGATGATGGGATTAGTGCTAGAAAGAAAGTGAAGTAACGAATGGATGTAGGGTCTAGAGATGAAAATGAAGTGGTAAGCTGTATGGTGAGTAGGATCGGGACAAAATGAGGTGGGTCGGTAGGGCCTCCACAGATTATATTGAAGTTAATTGCTGGTAGGATGGATAAATATGGGTAATGATTCTTACTGGTGTAAAGGATGAGGAAGTGGGATGGGCATGAGGAGTGAAAATGAATGGCTGACTATACAGGGGATGCTACCATTGCACAAATTCTGTCCCTGACTCCTTCATGATCGGTGTTGATCTAATCTTTTGCACTATTGCCCCAATGATAGCATCATACTCAACCTTCTTCAAGTCTGGTCTCTTTGCAAGTTCAGATTCTGGTATCAACTGCTTCTGTAGATTCCAGGGTTTCAACTTGAGCTTGTCAATGCCTTTTCTTGTTTTTTCAAACTTATTGAGACTTAAGTTCTCCAAGGAAATGCAAATGTGTTTGAAAGAAAAACAAATTTGTTAACGGGTCCAGCAGATGGTGGTTCCTCATGTTCTAACGCCAGAGAAAGACCCCTTGGGTTAAAACATGGTTGACAGTCATTCATGTGGGAAATACCCCTACAGAATTTATGTCTAAGGGGCAACACGAAACAATCCCATGTTCTAACACATGAGAAAGACCCCTTGGGTTAAAACATGGTTGACAGTCATTCATGTGGGAAATACCCCTACTGAATTTATGTCTAAGCAGCAACGCGAAACAATCCCATGTTCTAACGCCAGAGAAAGACCCCTTGGGTTAAAACATGGTAGACAGTCATTCATATGGGAAATACCCCTACTGAATTTATGTCTAAGCAGCAACACGGAACACCAAGGTTTTTGAACAAAACATCTTATTCATTCCATTCCAGATTTGTAGTACAATTTTCATCACAGAGCTTGCAATGTCCTTATTCGGGATACATCAATATCATTTAGTTCTCTTCTCCTCATTCCTCTGATGGTGCTGGCAAGATCTCGGGAAAGCCTCAAGAAACTCTTCAACTTCGGGGGAACCCCCAGGCGGGTAACTCGGACCTCAGCTGTCGCTTCATCAAACAATCTTGTCCACTACCTGGAGTAGCATTGGACACTCTGGGACAGTCTATGGTATTTGTTCATGTAGAGCTCTCTGTCAAAGTACTTGCCTCCACCCTCTTAGCAAACCCATGTTTTCCACTT
Organism: Acmispon strigosus; assembly: GCA_030819835.1. Taxonomy (NCBI): domain Eukaryota; kingdom Viridiplantae; phylum Streptophyta; class Magnoliopsida; order Fabales; family Fabaceae; genus Acmispon; species Acmispon strigosus. The sequence continues at coordinate 47,202,418 of JAUAMA010000002.1, forward strand.
GGAAGTAGTGGGCTTCTCTCTTCCAGCGATCTCTTTCCAGGGTCAAGCCTTTCACCTGTTCTGGGTAACTGAGTCTCTCTTTGCTGCGCTTTCAAGAATGAATCATGATACTCCCTGCTCAAATCCCAACCCTGATTCGCATGCCTATGGGCCTCAGACAAATCCTATGGGCCACTTGGAAGTTATAACCTCCCTGTTGCTCTTTAGACGGCATGATCTGAACACGCTTGAGCTGCCGGAGAACCATGACATGAGTGTAAGATATGCATCCTCTTATTCCCATCAAGGGTACATTAGAGAAAGGCCCACAGCTGAGGATCACGTCCCCGAGTATGAACCAAGGACAGGCCCAAATGAATGCTTTTGACTCCATTCTAGCAAACTCGTTTTTCCATTCTTGAGCCTCCATGAATCTTCTTGGAATTTTATGGAAATCTTTTAGTGCACTCGGATTGTGGCCCATGTGGCGCCGAGCATAACAATGAGTTATAAACCAGGCGTACAACAATTGGTAGCAGCATCGGAGTTTTGACTTTTTACTTTTGCGGCAGATATCTGCGGAAATTAGGGTTTCTGCAAGAATTGCCGGAATTGGGCACCTCTTGTTTTCTACAAACTGATAATATGCGTCAATGGCTTCCTGTTCTATCACATCCTTCAGATATGGGAATAAGACCACCCCCAAATATGATGAGCAACAATGTCTTCAGGAAACACCCCCACTTCTCGTTTTGAGCCAGGTGTTCTAAGTATTTTTCCAATCTTACCCTTTTCAATCCACTGACGAGACCATTGGAGCTTGTCGCAAAACACTGATCAGGTATGCCGAGGGAAGTTGCTACTTTTTGCACTTCTATGTAGTACCCTCTTCTACTTTGATGTCGAGTAGGCCCAACAAATTCCCGTATTTCTTTGGAAACTCAGCAAGCACTTCTCGCGGCACTTTTATACATATTTCTTTGAGGTTCCCGAAACCTTGGTGTTCTTCTTCAGAACAGGCACAGCTTGGCCTCGAAGCCCCTCCATTTGGACCGTTAACAGAATTTGATTTACTATTAAAAAAGAAGCATGTAAAAATGCCATAAAATGCATGAACATGGAGTGATGAAATGCAATGTTTTTTTTTACGATTTCTTTTTATATACGATGAATGATGCATGAAAGGTGAATTTTTTTATTTTTTTTTATGAATGATGCATGGAAGGTGAATTTTTTAAGATGAATGATGCATGAATTTTTTTTTGAATGATGCATGAATGATGCATGGAAGGTGAATTTTTTATGTTTTTTCTTTTATATAAGATGAATGATGCATGAAAATTTTTTATGTTTTTTTTTATGAATGATGCATGAAATGATGCATGGCATATTGAACAATAATGATATGAAAAAGAATAGAAGAAGAGAATGCTCCCAGTTGTCCTACAAGGGTAAAGACCTAAGGGGTGAGATATACTACATTGGCCAAAACCCTAATTGGATGGGGACTATGGTCAAATTAAGTGCTCTCTTTATGGTAAGTTCTAGACTCCTAAAAGGCCCCCGGATTGCCCCCGTCGCGAAGACAAGGTTCCGATGATCAAACTATTTGACGAGTAGACACTAGGCCTCTCACGACAAATAGCTCAATGACCGGTAAAAATCCGGGTGGTGACTCAATAGTTGCCGCGTAGACACTAGGCCTCTCACGACAAGTACCAAGACACCGCTACTCCTGGGCTCGAACAGGCTCGGGTATAGAGCCCAAAAAGTGTGTCTCACAAAGTGGAAGTGAAGTGTGTGCATTGGGAGCATACAAACCTTTTTCAAGAAACCCTAAAAAACTACCCCACCTGCAACACAGCCAGAAAACCAGATATAGCAATTTAAATTGGTCATCTACCCTAATACCGCATGCTGAAAACAAATTATATACAAAGATAGCGAAAAAATAAAATATATACATGGCAATCAAACAAAAAAGTAAAATAATGAAGAGTAAAATAAAATAAAAAGAAAGACAAATCAAAGATAAATTAGAGGCAAATTATATACAAAGTAGGAAAAAAAATATGTTCAAGGCAATTAAACAATAAAAAAGGCAAAATAATGAAGGGTAAAATAAAAAGAAAGACGAATTAAAGATAAATTATAGACAAATTAAAGACAAATTATATACAAAGTAGAAAAAATATGTACAAGGTAATTAAATAATTAAAAAAGCAAAATATTAAAGGGTAAAAGAAAGCTAAAAAAAAACACAAACAATCAAGAAAGGCCTGACTCTCAAAGTGTCCCCAGCAGAGTCGCCATCTGTCGCAACCAAGGTCGCGGCGGGACGGCGGAAAAAATAATTAATTATCAGACAGAGTCGCCACTAATGTTTATTAAAGGAAAACACTAGAAAAACCTAAAATTGATAAATAGCCTACGAAACCTAAAATCTAGGTTCGGGAGTCTATTACGCGTGGGGAAGGTGTTAGCACCCCACAGCGCCCGTCTAAACGGTACCTAAGATTATTTGTGTAATTATCTTAGCTCTCTACATTATTAATTTTACCCTTATTTATTTTTACCTTTTTTATTATTTAATTCCTAATTATTCCTAACAAAATATTTTTTATTTTATATTATTTAGTCCCTAATTATTTCTAGAAAAGAAAAGAACAAAGTATTTTATTATTTACATTATTCAATCCTAATTATTTCTAAAAAAAAAGAAAGACAAAAAGAAACACAAAATATTTTATATTTTTTTATAGCCTGATAGGTGTGAACCCAGTCCTACGTACTTCCTAAAAATGGAAGATCAAGGCTTACGCAGTTCTTGTTTTAATTTAAGATTTTTAGTTTTTTCTTTTTTGACAACAAAAATTAAAATGAAGATGTCCTTATATCATGGACTTACAATGTCTCAGTCAAAGCCAAAATAAGAAGGAAGAACATAATAAATGAAATACAGTAATAATTAAAAGAAAACAACAACAAAATTAAAAAAATAAAAATAAAGAAGAACCAGCCAAAAGGAAAGAAAAGAAACAGTGGCATGCACGAGGATGATGAAGCGGTGACGGCAGCGCGAGGAGAAGCAGCGGTGGCGGTTTAGAAGGGGACGAAGGGGAGGAGCTGCGACCGAGCGTGGTGGCGGACGTGGAGGTTGAGCGTGGTGGCGGCGCTGGATGAATGACGGTGTGGGGAGCAGAGAGAGTGGTGCAGCGAGGTGGTGGTGCGAGGATGGCGAGGAGCAGCGGCGCAGATGCAAGACAACGGCGAGGGGCTGTTCGGGCAGTGAGGGGGAGGCAACAAGGAGCAGGAGGGAGCAGCGACAGGGAGGAGGAGAATGGTGCTGGGTGTTTGGTGGCCAAGTGATAGGAGGAAGAGGGTGAGCGTTGATGGTAGTGGTGCAGCGGCTGTGTTGTGTTTGAAAGGAAGGGAAGGGGTGGTCGAAGGTTTGGTCAAGGGGAGGAACGTGGCGGCTGTTTCGGTGGTGGTTTTTGGGCTTTGAGAGAGAGAGAGGAGCAAGGTGGCATCGATGGTAATGGTGAAGAGAAGAAGGGTTGAATGGAGGAGAAGACGAGATGGTGATGGAGGGAGGAGGAGGTGGCTGTTTTTTTCTTCTTTTTTTTATTTTGTTTTGGGAAATAGAGAATGAATGGAGGCTAGGGTTAGGAGTGGAGGCTAAAAGTATGAGTGGAGGCAAAGAATTGTGTGGGAGTGAGGAAATTAGGGTTTGTGAGAGTATGGAGGCTACTAGGGAATGATGGGTGGTTTTTAGGGTTAGTGAGGGTAGGCTTATATAGGGGAGAATTAGGGTTTTAGTGAGGGTAGGCTTATATAGGGGAGAATTAGGGTTTCAGTGAGGGGGAAAATGACTAAGTTGCCCTCCCTTCCTTGCTTCTGCTTCCTCTCTTTTCCTTTGGGCCGCGGCCCATTTTTCTTCCTTTCTTCTTTCTTTTCCTCTGCTGGGCCTTTTCTTTTCTCTTTTCCTTCTTTTCTTCTTTTTTCTCTTTTTTTCTTTTTTTTTCTTTTTTCTTCTCTCCTTTTTTTCTTTTTTCTTCTCTCTTTTTTTTCTTTTTCTTTTATTTCCTTTTTCCTCTTTTTTTTTGCTTTTTCAAAATTGGGCCCGGACAAAAATAGGTGTCAACAAAGGTTATAGACTATATTCTTATAGTTATTGCAATAGAATAGGACATACTTCTAGTAGAAGTTATTATAGGAATATCAAGTGGGCAATGTATGTGGGTGGAGAAGACAATCAATAACTTAGAACCCAAAGCAACTTAGGAACTTGACATTTCTTTATGAGAATTTGTTTTGTAAGTGTGTATTAAAATATCAAAGGGTTTATGATATTTTAATAATGGCTGTACATCACACATGATTGGAAACAAAACAAAATCTTTATATCTCACACCTAAGAGAAAAGGGATATGTCTCATATGAGAGTATTGAAAAAGGGGTAATTCCTTAGCATAGGAAAAATAGGTACGTCTTCTCAAACCAACCATAATAAATAGAGCCATCTAAAGTACATAATGCTTTAGGAAATAAGTACTGAATTCAAGCCACAAGGGTTGGACTAATTTGAGAAAAACCTAGTATCGGTTCCCTAAATAATAAGCATATTATTGAAACCAAATGGGTGTTTAGGAACAAACTAGATGAACATGGAATCATAGTTAGAAATTAGGACAGATTAGTAGTACAAGGCTATAATCAGAAAGAAGGTATAGATTTTGATTAGACATATGTACCAAATTGCTTGTTTAGAAGCAATTAGACTTCTATTAGAGTATGCTTACTCGCTTAACTTCCAACCATATCAAATGGATGTTAAGAGCGGTTTCTTGAATGGATACATTCAAGAAGAAGTCTATGTGAGGCAACCTCCTGGCTTTGAAGATCCAAAGTTTCCTTCACATGTCCTCATCCTAAAGAAAGCTTTATATGATCTAAAGCAAGCACTATGGACATGGATTGCAAATCAAGCAATCTGAAAATGAGATATTCATCAATCAATCCAAGTTCTATAAAGAACCTCTGAAGAAGTATGACTTGGATGATTACAAAGTAATACCCACATCAATACGGATCAAGCACTTATCTAGATCAAGATGAATCATTTACTCCAGTAGAGATTACCAAATATAGAGCCCTTGTCTACACTCTCTGAAACTTGTCCTCCAAAACAAAGAAGACAAACTTGGAAGACAATAAAGCAAGTTCATCATCCAATTCAGAAAATGGAGGAGTATGTTTTGCTTTGATGGTAACACATCATTCTAATGATGGTAATAAAGAGGTTAGTAATGCAGCTTCATATGATAATTTACAAAGTACTTTCTATAGATTGCATGATAGTTTCTTGAGTGTTTATGAAGTATATGCATATCATAGTAGGATCATCTCATCTCTACAAAGTAAAACTAAAAGCATGCAAGATGAATTAAATCAAGTAAAATCTAGAATAGATATTCAAAGTGATGTTTCATCTTTAGATACATGCATAACTTTTGAGTCAAGGATTGATGCATTAAAACAAGTGGTAAACAAAGGAATAAGATGATATGGATAAGTTGTTATATAATCAAAGACACGCCTTTCATAAAAGTGATTTAGATTTATCTAATCATAGTCATCCTAATGATGTTAGGAAAATCACTTTTAGACCAAGAAGTTCATATAACTTTGGTCACTCAAGAAGAATACATGATGGTGTTCTACTTAGAAAGGCATGTATCAAATCTTTCTATCATCTCAAGGAAAAAGTGTCTAACATGAAATTTAAGTGTTCCTATTATTCTCCTAATTATCAAAGAAACGACGGAATTCCCAAATGAACGATTCATATGGGATGTAAAAGGAACTAATCTAAAAGGATCCAAAGACTATTGGGTACCTCTAAAATACCATTAAGCCTATTGTGCAAATGTGTTTGAAGACCTTGTGATCTGAAATGTCATATACAAAGGATGGTCTTTCAAAACACAAATTTAGAATGTGATATTGGTAAGAGAAACTCTAAAAACTTCACATCTTTCAAATAATATTAAGTACAAGAGTAATGCATTCTTAGGCATCTGCATCATAGTTCTCTGTTAGATATATCTTTCATGCAGTACCTATCAAGTCTGGAAATCCAAGTTTTCAGACATGATAATCGATTACATGAAGTAAGTAATCGGTTACAGGGATATTTTGGCCCAGGATTATTTCAGAAAGCTTCAGTAAACGATTACTGGAAGTCTATAATTAACTCTATCAGGGCTAAAAAGGGAAAATAGTTAACTTTCAGAGTTTGGCTTATGTTTTCATATATTTTGGGTTGTAATAGTTTAGACATAACTTTTAGATGGTTTGAATCCTGCTTGTACATTTAAAATTTCTATGGTTATGCTTTAATTGCGTGTGATGCATAAGTTTTCAAAAGTACTGTCTTGCACACCCCCACTCCCTATGATTCAAATGTCTATACTACTTGTTAGCAATGTATGCTTGGACTCGTCTTCTTTTTGATGAAGTCAAAAGGGGGAGAAAGGGTCATGTGCTTTGTAAAGACTTACTTATAAGAAAAGCTACAAGTGGAACAAAAAGGGGGAGAAAAGTATTGATACACATTCTCTTTTTGACATCAAAATATTTGCCATTATGCTTCCCTTTATTTCTATTATCCTGGAATACTTTGTATGGCTTTATCTTCTTTTTGATGATGTCAAAAGGGGGAGAAAAGTCTTGTGTATGCTTGATCATTTTCAGGATACTGTGCTTCATTTGCAAAACAAAGGGGGAGATATAATTGCAAAACCAAGGGGGAGATACAAGATAAGAAAGAAAGTCTAATGATCCATCAATGCTCAAGCATGATGTTTGTCATCATCAAAAAGGGGGAGATTGTAAATCAAGTCTCGTCCTTGGACTCGACTGAGGTTTTGGTGAAGACAAACACATCACAAAAAGAAGAAAGACTTCAGAAGAGAAAAGGAAGACTTCAAGAAAGAAAGGAACAAAAAGAAGAAAGACTTCAAGAAGCCTTCAAGAAGACTTAAGAGAAAGAAAGGAATAAAAAGAAGAAAGACTTCAATAAGACTTCAAGAAGACTTAAGAGAAGAAAGACTTCAAGAACTAGGCTCAGAACGTCAAGATCAAAACATGAAGGTTCTAGTTTTAAGTAAGTCTTGTCAACTTAGTGTGCTATGCTTTATTAAGGTTCATATTGCATTTGAAGGCTCATAAAAGATCAACTAATTGAGTACGATATGTTCTCACAAGTAAAACTTGGTAGGCACACTCAATTAGGCTTTAAACAGTCAAAAACTGAGTTCTGGATTGTCTGTAATCGATTACAGATGTGTGTAATCGATTACAGGAAGTGTGTAATCGATTACCACAAGTATGTAATCGATTACCAAGTTTGAAATTTGAATTCAAACTTCAACGGCATGATGTAATCGATTACACTAACTGCTGTAATCGATTACCAGGTCGACAGATGTGTTATTTCATGAACCATTGTGTCTCAAACCATTTGGGAAAGGTTGTGTTGGTTCATGGACGACCTCTAGTGCCTATATAAAGCCTTTAGACACTCAGAAACATCAATGACTTGGTCCATAACTTTCATATTCATAAAAGTCATCATTCTGAGTTTCGGTTCTCTCATTTTCATAAGAACACTTATGATGTTCAACATTTGAGAAGCTCAGAATGGAAGAGCCTTCATTGTAAATGGCCTGGAGCATACAAACTAAGATCAATCCATCTTGTCTAAGGGATTGAATTTTAGCCATAGGAAAGGCATCTTCTTCTTCTTCCATTTGAATCATGTTGATTCTTTCACCATAGTTTTTGGTGGTTGTAAAAAGGCCCTTTGAATCAAGTTTGATTCAAAGTCCACCGTGGTAATGCGGTGTCATCAGAAAGTGGTTTGCTTTCTGAGGCATGATGGGTTCTCTTAGGGTCCTTGGCACAAGCATTCGTTAAGAAGACTTGATCAATCAGAAGTGGGTTGCTTCAGGAAGATTGATAAGATATCTTAGGGTCCTTGGTGCAAGCATTCGTTAAGAGTACTCGATCATGGGAAATCTTCACTGTGGAATTCAGTGGAGTGGTTCTTCAGAAAGTGGTAATCTTTCTGAGGGATCCTAACTTCACCGTGGTATTCGGTGAAGGGTTGTTCGATTGAAGGCGGGTTAGTCTTCAAGGTCTGAGGGTGGTTTGCCTTCAGGAACTGAAAGCGGTTTGCTTTCAGGGGCTGTTGAAAGTGGTTTACTTTCACAGGATATTGGTAGGAATTCTTGGGGTCCTTGGGTTAGGAACTTGTAAGAGATTTTTATCAATAGTGGAAAAATCCTCAAGGGATTTCTTTGAGGGACTGGACGTAGCCTTCGGTGGATTGAAGGTGAACCAGGATAAAACTTTGTGTGTCATTTCCTTCATCCTTCATCTTTTACTTTCAAGCAATTACAACATTTCGCTGCAACAACGCTCTTACGTTACAACTCTAATTGCGATGAAAGTCACTTGGTACTACTACGCGAAAATCGGGGCAACTCTGATTCACCCCCCCTCTCAAGTTGCTATCTGAACTAACAAATGAGATACCAGAGAAGCAAACTTCCAGAACAAGCACTGGACTTGAGTGGCATTATGGATAATTTTTCTTTAACAGTTACTATAGTACTGTACCAACGTGCAGTGGACATAGAGATTAAATTCACTCATAAATCTGTTATGGCATTCTTGATTCAGTGCGGTTCGAGTTCAGTTATGGAGAGTCTTTAAGTAGGGGATGACCTGCAGGCGACGGAATTGCTTCACTACAATGTCTGAATGTAAAACTAATTCTTGAATCTTTCTTAAATGCTTAGTGTACTGACTCTATAGATTTAATAATTACTTATTTTAAGTAATGTCTAATTCCTACATATTGATTGTTGAACTGTTTATTGTATGGTTCTTAGTTCTGCTTCATTTAGCTCACGAAGGCATGATACATGAGAGATGATGGCATGAGCAATGGTCTAATGTTACAATGTTATCATCAAAATTGTATTTACTGCAGCATATATATCATGTTTAATTATTAATTCATATTAAGCTATTATTACAGTGATGGATAACTCTAAGTGTATCAATTGAATGATACTCATATACAGAAGTTAATGTTGTGAATGATGTGGTGTGATTATCAATTTAATATGACGGCGTTACTACATATGTTTGATTTATTCATACAAGTATTTACTATGCGTTGTATGCCCGTGCATTGCACGAGTTAAACTCTCTCACCATGGCTGTTAGACCAGCTCATACAATTAGTTTTTGTTTATCCTTGGGTCAGGTTTTGCTTGCCACATTTGTGTCAAGTTGTTGATACATTGTTGACTCTTTAATTGCAACTTTGATGTTGGTTATGCATTTACCTCTGGTGTATCGATCACAGTTCTATTACAATGTATATTTACACTTACGTATGACAAGAATATAAATTATATGATGACAATACTGCAAATGTTGGTTTTAGTGATCTCAAATATATCATGCATGCATATTTTAATACATACCAGTCCTATACTTCATATATTCCCTTAGTCAATAGAAACATGGATTGTTCTTGCTACTAATTTATTGGATCTCTATATATTAGTCATATGTGCCCTGAACTAATGTTTGATTTAGTGTTTTTGTTCCTATTTGTACATTAAACTTCTATTATGTTTTGCCCCATTTATCCCATTCACGCGCTGGATTTTAGTCATCCTGCACTATAGCAATTTTTTCATGTTAGTCATTTGTATGTGGGTAATATTGTGTTCCTATACTGGGCAATATTCATCGTCTGCTACTGGAGGTTGATAAATGATAAGATTGATAATGTGGTTGAAGATGATACACATTGTTCGATTTAAATAATTAAATTAATAAGCATGTTTTGATAATCAGCAATTTCTTTAAAGCTCAATACTGTATTAAACGAGATTTCCTAACACAGTGAAAATTCCCATGTACAGGAATAACTATTTCGAAAAGGACTGGGTAAACTTCAAAGCGTCATCAAAAATACCAGTTCATCAGGAGAAGTTCGTCCGGTCACCATGAAGAAAACTATGTCTGGTGAATCACAAGCGTCTAAAGCGTATCAACAACCAACATCTGAGAACACCTCATAAAAGTCTGCAAGCTCTAAATCAAAGCCTATCCGGAGAAGACAAAACAGTCTGCCACTTGAGAAAATTGCTCAAATCAAAGGACAGGTTAACGCATGAAGAAGCTCTTTTAGCTTCAAAGATTGTCTAGCATCACAAAAGGAAGTTGTGAATCAACTCTATCAGATGAAAGAACTTCAGTAAGATCAAAGGAAGTGATTCAGTCATCTACATGACAAGAAGATTCCAATAGTCAAGAAAGACTGAATAAAGAAGAGTTCGTCCGTCAATTCAAATTACCTTGCAGCAAAACTTCAAACATTGAATGGAGACTACGTCTGTCGAGCTACAAGGAAAGATCCGTCCGCTCAAGGTAACAATTGCGCCAAAGGAACAGAGATCAAGAAATGTGGTCTTCGAGGACATCAGGATTATTGAAGTATTAAAGGATCTACTTTTCTCATCTGGAGTAATTACTTCATGGAATTAAAAGACTCCTACCTCGTCTACACATTTATTAACATACTGGCTGCAGCAGAAAGTAGAAAGGGACATAATCAAATATAATATTCCTTAGTCCCACTACATCTCTGCTTTTCCTAAAATCAAGCTGACATCGCGGAATCAACGGCAAGAATCTCTGCACATCGTACAATATCAACGGTCGAAATTCAAAGTTCTGATCAAGGCACGTGATGAGTATTAGCTGTAATGCTCTGGGACAAAAGAGTCAAAGTAGTCTCCACTGCTGTATTTTCACACGTTATATACACAGAAATGAGCTCAAAGCTACTTGCTCAAGATGGAGCCAGACGACATCAACCCAGAAGTACTGATGATTTCCAAATCATATCTCATGCTTGCAGAAAAGCCTCTGATCGTGACTTACGCATGTTGAAAGATGCAGAACTAGCCGTTACGCACAGCTCAGAAGGGAAGAGGCACTTCGGACAGTTTTTCTCTCTTTCTCAAGAAGAAGAAGCAACTAAAGATATAAATAGAAGATTCTTTCTCCGAAGTCATTGGGCAACTTAGACTTAAACCTCCATATGTTAACTAAGTCTGTCCCAAGAACCAAGCAACCTTGGTTCATACTCAGAATGTCTCAAGATTATCCCTATCTGAGTATATGAGTTTGTGTGAGGAAAATCCATAGAGTGTTACTCTTATCTTTCCCAACTCACACATTCCTCTAAACAGAGAACTCAAATTTTCATCTTCTCTGTAAACTGAGCTTCATTTCCTCTGCCCACTCTTATTAAGAAGAGAACCATGTAGAGAAGCCAACCTTTGAAAAGGTGTCAGGAGAAGTCCTGTATAATACTTGTTAGGAGAAGTCATGTATAATACTTGTTAGGAGAAGTCCTCATAATACTTGTAAGGAGAAGTCCTTCTAATACTTGATAGGAGAAGTCCTTAGAATACTTGTTGGGAGGAGTCCCTGACAATACTTGTACTATTTGTTGAAATAGTGGAAATCTTGGTGAAGCCAAGGACTGGATGTAGCCCTGTCGGTTATGGGGGTGAACCAGGATAAAATCATGTGTGTTTTATTTTCATATTGTTAATTTTACGCTGCTTATTCATTCGTACGTTTGCAACTTGCAAATGTTTATGGAGAACAAATAATCATCTTTTTAAATCTTATGAAAGGAATTTCATGCTCTCGTACAAAAGTGATCCATGCCAAATTTAAATAACAAATGACATATATATATATATATATATATATATATATGATTTGTAACGTATGAGAAAAGAAATTTAAAATAAGCCACACAATTCAAACCCCCATGATCCAAATGCCAATGTAAGAAGAAAATTTCAAAGAAGTCATCTCAAGGAAAGATCTCATATCCTCTCGGCAAAGGAAGCTAGAAACTCAAGTGAATACATCAAACTCGTGTCTCCAGCAATATATTACTGACAAATCTCTTGAGTCATAAAAGAAATGATCAAGTTCTATTCTCAGAAATAGAAAGGGAGGTAACTCTAAACTCATATTAAATTATCTATCATCTCTCATGCTGGTAATATGATTAAGAGCTTCACAAAGAATATTTTAATACAATCACTGACTATTTACTTAAATGAGCCTCTCTATAAGTCCATCAAGATTTGTTTAAATCATTAATGTTACTATTCTAATGAACACAAATTCCTAGATAATCATCCACTTACGATAGCCGTGTTAACCTGAAATTAAAACAGTTCAATTGACAAATGCTAATCAAAATTATTAGTTCAAATCAACTCCTTGCCATATGACTTTTTCATACTATCATTCCATGCATTTGATTTCTCATTAAACATTAGTCCTAATCATTTGTCATGAAATACCTTAGTATACGCTATCAAATTTATCTGACAAGCATAGATGTTCTGACGAGTTCTCTAGTTGGAAAAACACAAAACCTCCTATTGCATGTAGCTAAATTGTGACAATCAGAAAATATTAATAAGATTCTTCGACAAAGAAATTAGGAAGTGAATCTTGCAGGCTTGAAGATAGATACATGTATTACATGTTCAACTAGAAGAGTGACGTCAAGTATTTTCCTGATAAAATCGAAAACTCCACTTAACCAAAGACTGCATTCCAAAAATTGAGTAAATGGAAATCACCGTCCGGTGACTACCTAAGGAACCATCAAGAGAAAGCGTCTGTGAATACCTGATCAGGCACAATCAGTATCTCACCCAAATTTGGACTACTAGCAAAACAACTGTGTCGTTTCAAATATTAAAACTTTTCAAGCACGCATTAAATCTCTCAACTGCTATGACTGCACATTTAAAAGATCCTCATTTAATGCGCATGCTAATCATTCTATCACATCAATAGAAAACTAATCATTTTCTCTCTTCAACCAAGTAAACACCGTTCGTATTCAAAAAAAAAAATAATACAACAAAAAGAATTTTGAGGAAGAAGTAACACATCCACTACTCACAAACCTACCTTAAACTTCCATCATCCTCAAGCTATTTATTTTTCTCTTTCTCTCTCTTGCTAACTCTTGTTTGCAGATCATCACAATGGCTTCAAAGAAACAGATTAATATTGCTCCCGAACTTACTTCCGCTGAGCAAAACATCATTGAACGAAGAATGAGGAACATTGCGCTGAGTCGAAAGGAGCAAGAAACTTCCATTGGCAAACTGAAGACGATAAATCTCGGTGATAAGGAACTGGTTTCTCCAAAGCACCTTAACCTAAATCTCTACAGTTACGCCAAGATAGCAGGGCTAGATTGGGTCCTCGCTCAAGAATGGGAAAATCTCATGAAAGTATCTTCTCTTGTTACCATTGAGCCGGTCATCAAAGAGTTCTATGACTGCGCAGTCAAGAGCAGACCTTCGGTAATCAAAACCAGATGCATGCGAAGAATAACAACTATTACGCCTGGAGATATTGCAGTAATCTTGAACTGCGAAGTAAACGAAGGAGTAAAATTCAAATCAACTTGGGAGTTATCTGCTTTAAACCCCAAGTGAATCTGGAAGCAGAACCCAGAGGTTTATAGAACTAATGTCAACAACTTAATAGAGGAATGCAAATTTCCTTATGCTGTGTTGTGCAAAATAGTCATCCCGAGAGAAGGGAACTGCAACAATGTAGACAAGCTGTCTCAATGGGCACTCTACTATATGATGCATAAGCAAAAGATCAATCTCTCATATCTCGTCTTCAATCACATGATATCAACTCTGGAAGGCGAAGAGCTAAAATTGCCATATGGAGCTCTCATATCTGAAATAATGAGGAAACACCTCATAGACAAAACGAAGGAGGAAAATGAGTTTATTACTCGTGATTACATTCACTCATCTCCAATGAAATTTGACGACCTCAGAAGAATGGGACTAGAGATTGACACTACCAGTGTGCCTGTAGAAGTGCTCTTGCAGGCAAGCAGACCTCAACTCAGAGAAGAGAGTGTTGAAGAAGAAGTAGAAGATGAAGAAGCAGAAGAAGACGCTGATAGTAATGGTCCCCCACCCACTAAGCGATATCAAATCACCAATTCTGGGAAGTGGTTTGAAATTGCTTCTTCTTCAGAACCTAAACAACCAGGAGACACAACTGTCTCACAACAGAATGATGAAGATAATCGTCCGATAGCATCACTGATCAAAAACGTCCAAAAAGGACCCTCAAGCTCCGAATCCAAGACTCCTCAGCAGCTTGCAATCATATCAAAATATCTTCCACACATTCCCACTGAGTTCCATGAGTTTGTAGAAAATATTGTGGATGTTGATGATGATGGCAACTGTGGATATAGATGTCTTGCGCAGTGGATAGGGATGAGCGAGAAAGAATGGCCAGAGATAAGGGGTCGAATGATCAAGGAGCTAGATAACAGACGAAATCTTCACCAGAAGATATTTGAAGATATTTGACTCAAAAGATCATATGGAGGAAATTAAAAAGGCTTTGACCCTCAGTCCAAACGAACCAGCTCTTGAACTCAAATGGTTCACTGTTCCGGACATGGATTTACTAGCAGCAACTACCTTCAGAGTAGTTCTAGTCACACTCAGTCTCAGGGAATCTTGCATGTATCTTCCTATGACTGGTCCAGTTACAACTCCATCTCCAGTGGCAGTGTTATGCAATGTTGAAGATCGACACTGGATAAGAGTAATTCTAAAAGAGAACTCTCCCTTACCCAATGCAACACACAGTGGTTGCCCAACTGTGAGAAGGACGCAAAGGCGTGGGGAAAGAACATGGGACCAAGAATAATAATGTATAGACGCATTATAGATCCTAACTACGTTCGTCCCTCAAAATTGAAAAGGAAGCGACATGCTACTCTGAAGAAAGCTGAGGAACAAGTGCAAGTGACCATGCCTTTGTCCAAATCATCAAGGCTAAAGGCAGAGGCATCAGAAGCTGAAAATCCTTCTCCCTCACTAAATGAAAAACAAAGTGAGAAGATCGCCAAGAAATCCAACGATGTTGACGACACACTCCTTGACATTCCTATGTCCCAACCAGAAGTCACTATGGAAACACAGGAGATTGAAAATCAAGATAGGGCATCTAAGGAAGCGTCTGTGGTCAAAGGAAGAGTGAAGTCTCGCGCAGTTAGGGCTTGTAATCAAAGAAAAAGAAAGAAGAATATCCCAAGGAAGGCTGAGAAAGATGATACAACTAAACTCGCACATAGGGATAAAGTCGCTGCTGAACAATCAACAGCTAATCGAGAAGGAGGTATATCTGAAGAAAATCAGGAGAACAGCATGCAAGAAGTTCAAACAAGGGAATACAGAATGAAGAGTTTCCCAGTCCATGTGCCCAGACGGTCTCGCCGTTGCACTACTCCTATTGCATCAACAGTCCCTAGAATGCTATCCATGATGAATGCTTGGCACGCACCACAACTTCTTATGGAAACCTTAGGTTTCAATTTCTGCCTCCAAGCCAGAATCTGGACTCCTCCTGCTGTTGACGGGTTAGTACTTATGTTTGCTCCAAGATCAAGGTATGACATCTTCTCTCACAACTGGGAACTGTCTGCCTGCAGACAAGTTCATACAAGCACCATTTCATCCAAATTGATTCATGGTGCTGCACGCATCACTCTCAATTTCGGATCATGGTCGCTTACCCTAATAGCAAACAGACCTTCCTATCAGCCATCTTTAACCGCTGACGTCTCTCAACAAGAATCAGTTAAGCACCAAATCCATATCTTATCTGATTCAGAAGAAGTAGTTGTTGTCTCATCAGAGACTGAGGAAGATGATACTCACTCGCCATCTTCCAAGGAAATCCCTGCTGCTGAAACCCTGAATGAGACCTTGATAATGGAAGCCACAGTGGTCGATCCCACCAAAGTCTCCTCAAGTAATCATCCTTCTTCAACTAAGGAAATTCCCAGGGCCAAGGAGTCACATGATGTACCACCTACTGCTGAACCCTTTGATGCCAAAACTGCCATTAAGGAGCTGTCTGAAGAAGTTACACAATCTCTCTCCAACAACTCCAAAGCAACTGAAAAGCTGGAAAGCACTATTCTCAAACGAGTCGATGCAATGGAACAAAACATCACCGCTATAGAGGCTCAACTCAGATTCTTTGAAGAAATGCTCCGCAAAGACCATGAAGCTCGGCAGCAGAAAGCGGATTGATTATCTCTTATCCCTGCTACTCTCTCTAATCATTCATCTTATGCACATTATTCTACTTGCTCTCATGCTTATATATTTTTTTTATTATCTCATACTAGATATCTCCTTATCTTATATGCACTTTGCTTACACACTGGTTTCTAATCTTTTTGATAATGCCAAAGGGGGAGAAGATTTAGGAAAAGAAGAACGCTAGATTTAGGGGGAACAAAGATAAGTAAACTTAGGTAAAAGAAGAACGCTACTAGGAAATATTCAAGAAGATTTAGGAAAAGAAGAACGCTAGATTTAGGGGGAGCAAAGATAAGTAAACTTAGGTAAAAGAAGAACGCTACTAGGAAATATTCAACTTAGGGGGAGCAAAGCTAACTCAACTAAATCAGTAAAATTCGTCCAGGAATTCGACCACCTCCTATATAAATAAAATGAGCAATCATAATACAATACTCTGAAGAACAACCATCATAACAAAATGTCTTTTGAACACCTCATAAACGAATCTTTTCCAAAGAAATTGTCATTATCAAAAAGGGGGAGATTGTTAGATTTAAATAATTAAATTAATAAGTATGTTTTGATAATCAGCAATTTCTTTAAAGCTCAATACTGTATTAAACGAGATTTCCTAACACAGTGAAAATTCCCATGTACAGGAATAACTATTTCGAAAAGGACTGGGTAAACTTCAAAGCGTCATCAAAAATACTAGTTCATCAGGAGAAGTTCGTCCGGTCACCATGAAGAAAACTATGTCTGGTGAATCACAAGCGTCTAAAGCGTATCAACAACCAACATCTGAGAACACCTCATAAAAGTCTGCAAGCTCTAAATCAAAGCCTATCCTGAGAAGACAAAACAGTCTGCCACTTGAGAAAATTGCTCAAATCAAAGGACAGGTTAACGCATGAAGAAGCTCTTTTAGCTTCAAAGATTGTCTAGCATCAAAAAAGGAAGTTGTGAATCAACTCTATCAGATGAAAGAACTTCAGTAAGATCAAAGGAAGTGATTCAGTCATCTACATGACAAGAAGATTCCAATAGTCAAGAAAGACTGAATAAAGAAGAGTTCGTCCGTCAATTCGAATTACCTTGCAGCAAAACTTCAAACATTGAATGGAGACTACGTCTGTCGAGCTACAAGGAAAGATCCGTCCGCTCAAGGTAACAATTGCGCCAAAGGAACAGAGATCAAGAAATGTGGTCTTCGAGGACATCAGGATTATCGAAGTATTAAAGGATCTACTTTTCTCATCTGGAGTAATTACTTCGTGGAATTAAAAGACTCTTACCTCGTCTACACATTTATTAACATACTGGCTGCAGCAGAAAGTAGAAAGGGACATAATCAAATATAATATTCCTTAGTCCCACTACATCTCTGCTTTTCCTAAAATCAAGCTGACATCGCGGAATCAACGGCAAGAATCTCTGCACATCGTACAATATCAACGGTCGAAATTCAAAGTTCTGATCAAGGCACGTGATGAGTATTAGCTGTAATGCTCTGGGACAAAAGAGTCAAAGTAGTCTCCACCGCTGTATTTTCACACGTTATATACACAGAAATGAGCTCAAAGCTACTTGCTCAAGATGGAGCCAGACGACATCAACCCAGAAGTACTGATGATTTCCAAATCATATCTCATGCTTGCAGAAAAGCCTCTGATCGTGACTTACGCATGTTGAAAGATGCAGAACTAGCCGTTACGCACAGCTCAGAAGGGAAGAGGCACTTCGGACAGTTTTTCTCTCTTTCTCAAGAAGAAGAAGCAACTAAAGATATAAATAGAAGATTCTTTCTCCGAAGTCATTGGGCAACTTAGACTTAAACCTCCATATGTTAACTAAGTCTGTCCCAAGAACCAAGCAACCTTGGTTCATACTCAGAATGTCTCAAGATTATCCCTATCTGAGTATATGAGTTTGTGTGAGGAAAATCCATAGAGTGTTACTCTTATCTTTCCCAACTCACACATTCCTCTAAACAGAGAACTCAAATTTTCATCTTCTCTGTAAACTGAGCTTCATTTCCTCTGCCCACTCTTATTAAGAAGAGAACCATGTAGAGAAGCCAACCTTTGAAAAGGTGTCAGGAGAAGTCCTGTATAATACTTGTTAGGAGAAGTCATGTATAATACTTGTTAGGAGAAGTCCTCATAATACTTGTAAGGAGAAGTCCTTCTAATACTTGATAGGAGAAGTCCTTAGAATACTTGTTGGGAGGAGTCCCTGACAATACTTGTACTATTTGTTGAAATAGTGGAAATCTTGGTGAAGCCAAGGACTGGATGTAGCCCTGTCGGTTATGGGGGTGAACCAGGATAAAATCATGTGTGTTTTATTTTCATATTGTTAATTTTACGCTGCTTATTCATTCGTACGTTTGCAACTTGCAAATGTTTATGGAGAACAAATAATCATCTTTTTAAATCTTATGAAAGGAATTTCATGCTCTCGTACAAAAGTGATCCATGCCAAATTTAAATAACAAATGACATATATATATATATATATATATATGATTTGTAACGTATGAGAAAAGAAATTTAAAATAAGCCACACAATTCAAACCCCCCCTTTCTTGTGTGTGTCTTGCACCTCCACACATCATTTTAATAAAAATGATACAGTGTTATCACGTATAGTCACTGATAAATCTGCTCCCACCCCTATTAAGCGTTTTATCCCATGTATCGCATGGATATAATCACTAATATACTATACTATACACTATATTATTAGAATATCGAGTGTTGAATTGCTCCATCATGTCTTTATTACTTATTTAATCATATGAATGACATATAATCGTATATAGATTTCTTAAGTTAACTACAATACAGTGTTGAGGAAAAAAAATTTAGTAGTTGAGTACTTATTATATAGATTTCTCAAGAGTCAAGGACAAACACTATCTCATGTTGGTGTCTACCTTCTGAACCCAGTATTTTCTCATGGTCAATTATATGTTGCTATTTCTCGAGTTAGAAGCAAGTCCGGTTTAAAGATATTGATTTGTAATGAAGACATCAACCAACGATGTGTTACTAAGAACATTGTTTTCAAGGAAGTTTTCCAAAGGATCCACTATAATTAGTTGAAATAACTTTGTATAAGTTTGGTTGATTAATTTTATGAATGATACATTTATTTATATATATATATATATATATATATATATTAATCTTTGAACAATATATTTCCTTTATACTTAATTATTATTGTTTTTTCTCACATCTATTAAAGGCACATGTTCATTCACTTCTTTTAAATTGTCAACTTTATGATTGCCTTTTACATTTCTTGCATACAAAAAAGCTTCTTCGATAAACACTGCATAACTCTAATCATATAATTTAAGAATCAATTGTTCAATTAGAGGTTGATCAATATTGTGCATATTTACCATTAAATTCTATTTATCCCATATAAAGCCTTATCTTATCCGATCCTTTTTTAAGTGCTGCTCTATTTATGTCTAACATGATCATCAACTCAACTTTATTTAGTAGAATTTTCATTTAAATACCACGTTATCTCCCTGTATTGAATTTGTCATTAATAAAATACTGCTATCATTGATAGAGCAATACTTTATTATATATATGTATATACTTTATTATATAGGGATGTATCACATGAGAAATGTGTTTCTATATGAGAAAATGAGAACAAATCACGATCGTTAAATCTAATCATGAATGGATTAGAACAACTTAATAGTCACATGACTACTTAAAAATGTCATGTGACTTTTTAAAAAGTCACATGACTTAATGTTTTAATCTTAACCATTCATGATTAGATCTAACGGTCATGATTTATTCTTACTTTCTCATATAAAAACATCTTCCTCATATGATACATCATCTTATTATATATATATATATATATATATATATATATATATAACTATATTACTACTTTACGAATAATTCCCCGTGCATCGCACGGGCCACGGGTTTTATCCTAGTTGCAATTCATCAGCAAGCCAGGGGAAGCTAGTTGAACCCTGGAATATCTTATGATTCTAGTCTAACTGCATATGCATCTTCTCCAAAATTGCGTGTATTTGGTCCATTTGTGGATGTTTTTTTTCACCAGCAATGAACTCCCTGACAACCCCATCAATCTCAACCGAGCTGCAACCTGGTACCTTGTCTGCCCTTTTGTTTTTCATAACATCCCTCACCCTTCTGGCATCAGCATGTCTCCCAGATGCTGCATACAAATTAGAAATTAAAACATAGACCCCACTATGATTACCTAACCGTATAAGTCTTTCAGCTGCAAGTGTGGCCAGTTGAGCTTGACCATGATTGCAGCATGCACTCAGAAATGCCCTCCAAGCCCATGTTTCTTCAGAGCCATTCTTTTGGTTATTCTTCTGATTATAACCATAGCTTCTTCGAAGAGCCCCACTCGGCTTAGTAAGTCAACTAGACAACCATAATGTTCACTTTTTGGCTCAATGTTGTACACACTGCACATTTTATCTAACAACTTCAGACCTTCAGATGCCATTCCTGAATAACTACAAGCAGTAAAAACAGCTATGAATGTTATATCATCAGGTTTTATCCCAATCTTTTCCATATCTGAAAACAGCTTGAGTGCTCCTGTTCCATCTCCATGCATTGCCATACCAGAAATCATAGCATTCCAACACACAATGTCTCTCTCCGGCATCGAATAGAATAATCTCTTCGCCATGTCCAAATTCCCACATTTAGCATACATATCTAATAAACTAGTACTCAAACGAATGCTCAATGGTAGCCTTGCTCGATTCAAATATCTATGAATCCAAACGCCAATATCCAAAGCCCCCATATGAGCACAAGCAGAAAGAATGCTCACAAATATAGATTCATCAGGCACTATATCAGTCAACTGCATCAAACGAAACAAATAAAGACCTTCCTAGAAGCAATTATTATGCACATACCCAGAAATCATAGCACCCCATATCCCCTTATCCTTCTCCGGTGTTTCATCAAAGAACAATCTAGCTGAATCAACATCACCTACCTTTGCATATCCCGAAATCATCACACTCCAAGATACTGCACTTAGGCTAGGCATTTCATCAAACACCTGCCTTGCAGCTAGCATATCACCACACACACAGTACATAGCCATCAAACTATTGCCCACAAAGATATCAAACAAAAAATCAAATTTTGAACAATATCCATGAATCATTTTCCCCAAAGAACGATCTCGAAGCGCGGCACAAGCCTTCAACACATAAGGGATGGTGTAGTTATCAGGGCTGAAATCATTCCGCAGCATCCTGGTAAAGACGTGAAGGGTGCTGTTGAGGTTACCATTGATGAGGAAAGCTTTGATGATGGTGTTGCATATGCAGACTGTGGGGTGCTGAATGCGTTGAAAAACTCTGCAAGCATAGGTGAGGCTTCCTTGATGAGGGTGTGAACAGAAAGCCAAAACCCTGCTCAGAGCAAAACTATTGTTGTCAAGGCCTGAGATGAACACTTGGGCATGTGCTTGCTTGAGTTGATTCATACTCTTACACTTTTCCAATAGTGTTAGACATCTCCTGCTGCAACTTGACATGGGAAGAAAAGGAACTGCATTCAAGTTACCACATTCATCTATCTTTCTCACTTGAACGTGGAACACGACATCAAGAAAGGTTCATTTTATGTCAACGAAGTTGAGCCTTGTGTTTTGTTTACAATCTTTTCAGTCCTTCTTATTACTTATGAGAACCTTATTCTATTGCCACTTATGGCAGATACAAAATAATAATTTTTCTCACAAACTAATTTATGTATTTAGTTTAATATTCTTTAATTCAAGTCAATTTTTTTAATAGTATTTGAAACTTTTGATATTTAACTCTATATTTTCTATATCTTGCATTTTAGTAATTTCATCATTATAATGTTATTGTAATATTAACTAATGTATTTTGAGAAAATATTATTTTTATATAAATAATTTCTGTAAAAAAAATTATTTCATCGTATAATATAGTAGTCACTTTATTTTTATTCCATTTTTAATAATTGCATTAAAAAATTAAATATTAAATAAGATAAGAGTGTAACAAAAAATAAAAAAAATAAAAAAATAACATAATAGTATTTTATGAATTTCATTACATATTCACGGGAAAATACATTTTTAATTAAACACATGTTATAATTATTTCAAGGAGTATTGGAAATGATTCCTAGGAATCGCTTAAGTTAACTAAATACATATTCAAAAGATATCATGGAATAACATTCTCATTCTAATATTCTCGGGAATAAGATTCCTGAGTATCCTTCTCCAAATTTTGAAATAAACACCCCCTTAAAAATAATTAGTTAAATTTTTAAAATGTTTTCCTACTGTAAAAAAAAAGTTTAAATTTTTGAAAACATTGAAAGAGGAAAAATAAACATTCTAAATTAAATAATTCCAATAAACAACAACAACAAAAACCTCACACCGCTAAGTAAAGTCGGCTATATGGATCACACTATGTCATTGAGCTCGATCAAAAACTAAATTATGAGGGATATTATTGATAATGAGATAATCTTTAACAATATATTCTCATGTTCTTTTCGGCTTCCCTCTTGCTCTTTTGCAGGACTAAAAACTATGTCATCAACACGTCTCACCAGTGTCTCCTTATGTTTCGTTACATATGTTCATAACACCTAAACCGATTTTTCATCAGTTTCTCCGCAATAGGCGTCACTTCAGCCCAACATCTTCTCTAATCCGCTCATTGTGTATTTTATCCTTTCTAGTGTGTTTACTCCTCCATCTTAACGTTCTAATTTCTTCTGCTCCAACTTTTATTCCATGTTGTCGTGTTAAAGTTGATCCAATAACGTGTTCTATACAACTTGTTCAAAGTGTTCTATACAACTTGTTCGTAATCTATTTATATATATAAATCTGATAAAGTAACGAACTTATTACAATTCGTTTGGTTTGACTTTCAAGTTAAATGAATTAATTAAGGGAACAATACCCTTGGATTTAAATGTATTATTTGATGCAATTTATTTTAATTTCAATTATTTGAATGAATGAGATTTTTTAAAAATTATTCTAATTATTTTATCGATTGTGTATAAAGATAAACAAGTAAAGTTATTAAGAATGAGGTGAACTCAAAATAATCTTTAATGTATTTCAAATATTTAATATATTATAAGACTAAAGATCAAAATGTAAAAGTTTTAAATAAGACCCTTCCAAAAGTGATATTTAAAGCATTGTAAGTCAACCCGGCTATCAACTGCTATTAAGCTATCAAGTCTGTTAAAAATATACATCACAAGCTGTAATATTATAAGGTTGGCTTAGATTTCAGCATTTTGGACATGGGTAAGAATTTTTTTTTTTAATTTTGTTTCTAGTCTTAAGGGTGTTGCTGGTTCTTTTGTTAAGATAAGGAAAATGATTTTGTCAATTCTTTTTTAAGTCATTGGGAAGCTGGATTTTTAAGACAAGGAAATTCTTAGTAAAGAATTTTCCGTTAGATTATAGCTCTATTTTTAAAGCCATGAAATAAAGTCTCCGCAAAATGTTCTATATAAGCGTCATACTCTTAGAATAAATCATAGAATTTCTAGCAGAGTTTCTTTTCCATTACATTTCATAATGGTTATCAAAGTAACTTTGTGTTACATTCTTCTTTCATTATTTTCCATATCTTTAGCAGAAGATGTGAAGGTTATTGTGAAAGGAGTGACAACAATTGCTGAGACAGATGAAAATTTTATATGTGCAACTTTAGACTGGTGGCCTTCTAACAAGTGTGACTACAACCAATGTCCTTGGGGAAAATCTGGCATTCTGAACCTGGTACTCACTTTTTGTTTTGATATCTCAATGTGGAATTTATCACCATTACATATCATGCATACTTTCATCTTAAAAATATTGTCACAAAGCAAACCACTCCATGACATGCATTCTCAATGTTTGCAGGATTTGGGAAACAGAATTTTTTCGAATGCTGTCAAAGGTACGCTATCTTTTTCTTAAGTCAGTTCACACTTGATAGAAAAATTTCATGCATAAATATATTGTTAACCTTTTAGGCTACTTGTAAGACTATAACTTTGTTTCAAAGTCATGTCTATTTAATTTTATTTATGTGCTATTCTCATCCTTATTCGTTAGTGGAGGCAACATGTGTCATTTCAATGGTATAAGGAAGCAGATTGAATAGCAGCCACAATAGGACTATAACCTTGTATGTTTGAAAATTCTTCTAAAATCAATTTTGGGCAAAAGCTTCAGTGGGTAGCTTCTGCATGTCAGAATTGATTCTGGTGGTAAATAAGGTGTGCAAACCTTGATTTTCATTCATATATCTAACTATTAGCTATTTTTTTGAGCATTTAATCCCCTAAGAATCAGATTAGGTGGTTCACTACAAGATCAAATTATTTACCAATTTGGGAATCGAAATAAATGTCCTAGTATTAAAAAGCAAGAAGATGGTTTATTTGGTTTCAGCACAGGTTGTCTTCCCAAAATGAGATGGGATGAAGTAAACGATTTTTTCAACAAAACTGGGTATTACTTTCACATCCTTTTTCTCAGAGAACTATGCATGCATGACTGTATGTTAGCAAAATGTGTCTCACACGTTTTTATTTTGCAGAGTGACATTAACCTTTGGGTTGAATGCCCTCATTGGAAAGCATAACACAAAGGAGGATAAGAAAAATTGGCTTGGGAATTGGAACCCAAAAAATGCCATGAATCTCATGAAATACACAATTTCAAAAGGATACAAAATAGATTCATATGAATTGGGTAGCTAAAGTCATTGATTTTGAAGTTTTAAATTACAAATCCGCCATTTTTTTTATCTTTTTTCTTACACATTATAATTCCTAATGTTATGTTTATCAGGAAATGAGCTATGCTCTGAGGGCATTGGTGCTAGAGTAGATAGTGTCCAATATGCTAAGGATATCACTAAGCTCAGGCATATAGTTAACAAACTATACCAAAACCCGTCCACAAGGCCAAAGGTTCTAGGCCCCGGTGGTTTCTATAGTAAAGAGTGGTTTGATAGCTTCTTACAGAACGTAGGACCTGGTGTGGTTGATGCAGTGACCCACCACATATACAACCTTGGCCCTGGTATGTATAAATTATTATCCGTTTTAGGCTCTTGTATGATAATATGCGTTTGACTACTTTGCTTGTGTATATGGATAATGATTGCATTCTAAGACAATTATTCTAAATTTAGGTGATGATCCGGCTCTCATCAACAAAATTCAAGACCCATATTACTTGAGCGACGTTGCTCAAACTTTCAAAGATATCTCGCTAGCAGTTAAGGATTTTACACCATGGGCAGGAACATGGGTCGGGGAAGCCGGTGGAGCCTATAATAGTGGTGGAAAATATGTGTCACATACTTTTGTTAATGGCTTTTGGTTTGTCTAAACTCTCTTTGAATTGATCTCTTTGCTTCCTTTTTTATTTTCTTTTCAAAATTGTGAATTGACATGTCTATGTATTTTGAATTATTAATAACTAGGTACTTGGACCAGCTTGGCATGACATCAACCTTGAACCACAAGGTTTATTGTAGACAAACTCTGGTTAGTGGAAACTATGGTTTGCTAAACACCACAACCTTCATTCCTAACCCAGACTATTATGGGTGAGTGTTTGTGTAGTAAGTGGTGAAATGTATTTTTACTAGTTTCAACTTTCATATTTAGACACTCCTCTATTACCCTTACTAAAACCTTGTTTTCTCTCTCACTCTCTCTCTCATCACATCAGTTATCTCTTTTCTCTCCTTATCTCTCTCATTCCCAGTTTGGGTGTAGATACCCCATGGAAATTTTAAATGCATGTTTGAAAATCATTCTACAATTTATTCTAAAGTGAAAATCTAATTGGGGAGAAATTTCTATAAATAACTTCATAGTGTTTAAATTGATTCTAGGTATAGAAAATTTGATCCAAACCTACTATAAGTATCACTTTCCTTATAATTTACATGGATTTTTCAACAGAGCACTTTTGTGGCATCGACTTATGGGAAGCAAAGTGCTTTCTGTTTCTTATGAAGGGTCTCCATATTTACGTACATATGCTCATTGTTCTAAGAAAGGGGTAAGCCTGTTGATCTTAATGATATGTTTAGGCTATTTTTTCTTAATCATGGTCTTTTTAATTATTTGTTGATCGTAATTTCCAGCCTGGAATCACCGTGCTCCTCATAAACATGTCCAATTCCACTTTCAATGTTTCCCTTGTCAATGACATGAATATGTATGTAATGGAAAACACAAGAGAACAGACCAGGGAAGAGTATCATCTAACTCCAAAAGATGGAAACATTCAAAGTGATGTGGTGTTGTTGAATGGAACTCCATTGAAACTTACAGAATCACTGGATATTCCAGAAATGAAACCACAATTAGTTCTTTCTTCTTCTTCAATCAATGTGGGGGCTCATTCAATCGTGTTTGTACATCAACAGGGCTTCAAAGCACCTGCATGCTAATGATATCAATAACCACAAATTAAGGACACATTCATTTTTTCTTTTGATTTTTCATAAGCCGTTTAATTTCTTTTACATTTTTTTTATATACCTCAAGTAAATTTTTTAATAATACTTTCACTACTTTTATAATCCACGTGCTAGAATGCAAGTTTCATTTACATTGTTTCTTAACATTGTCATATCTTACAAAGAAGAGAGAGAGGGACACTAATGCATTTGCGCTAAAAAAAATTTAGTACTCATGTAGTTGTTATTACTTCCACTTAAATATTTACACATGTTTTATGTATGGTTAATTTACATTTTAATTTCAATTTCTTCGATTTAAAATAAAATAAAATAAATATTTGTGGGAGAAAGAGTACCGAGTACAAAATAATGAAAATTTGTCTGACTCCACTTACGATCTAAATCTAATTTTTGTGTTCCCTATTTCAATCCTTATTTTTAATGCAAATTTAAATTATTATACTTAATATCTTAATGCATTTAAATATCACTTACTAATTTTTTTCAAAAGCAAAACATCTTGATATTATAAAGAATAAATGATAATGAGAACAACCTACTCAAGATATATGTGAAAATATAACACCTTGTCAAACACAATTTTACACATCATTAGATTCTACAAAAACAACTCCCTAACCCTGCAGAATAATCAAAATACC